>FXXK01001061.1:0-368499 GCA_900184695.1 Betula pendula
CAATAAAAGTGATGCACCTTTCGTTCTTGTCCATACTGATGTGTGGGGTCCTTCACGAGTGGTTTCTTTATCTGGCTATCGATGGTTTGTTTCTTTTATTGATGATTTTTCTCGAACCACTTGGGTCTACTTGTTAAAGGATAAAAGTGATGTGTTTTCTGTGTTTCAAATGTTTCACAAAATGGTTCAGACTCAATTTAATACCTCTATTAAAATTGTCCGCTCGGACAATGGAGGAGAATATATGTCGGGTGATCTCGGGATGTATTTTCGAGAGCAAGGTATTATCCACCAAACCACATGTGTTGATACTCCACAACAGAATGGTGTTGCTGAACGGAAAAATCGACATCTTTTAGAGGTAACTCGTTCCTTGATGCTTGACACTCATGTTCCCAAATCTTATTGGTGGGACGCCTTACTCACTGCTACTTATCTCATCAATAGGATGCCTTCTCGAGTCTTAGATTTCAAAACACCCCTTGAGGTATTGTCCCCACCTTTATCTGCTTCCAAAGGTGTCTCTCCGAAAGTTTTTGGGTGTGTTTGCTTTGTCCATGTTCATGGTTCTACTCGAGGTAAGTTAGACCCTCGAGCCCTCAAATGTGTATTCGTGGGTTATTCTCCCACGCAGAAGGGGTACAAATGTTATCACCCCCCCTCCAGAAAACAATTTGTCTCCATGGATGTCACTTTTTTTGAGACACAATCTTACTTCTCTTCATCCCAGACTCCTCTTCAGGGGGAGAGTCAAAGTAAAGAGGAGTTTTTGCCATCCCCTGTTCCCTACTACCATGCCCTGAGCCGGAGAAACAACAACTTACCCTAATGAAGTCCTCCTACTGACCTTATTGATAAGTCATGTGGGACCGCCTGTGGAAGAGTTGAGAGTTTACTCCAGACGCCAGAAAAGTAAGAACCCATCCTATTGTTGCTCCATTGTCAAGTATCTGATCCTGACTCCAGGTAACACTTAACTTCCTACTTTCTAATTCTGGAAATAACCTCTAATTGTCAACTGATATGAGTCTACCATTGCACAACGCAAAGGAGTTTTAGGTCATGTACTCACCATCTTGTTTTCTGATTTTTGTTTCTTAATCAACACCCTGTCTTCCCCTATCGTTCCTCTTGTGTCCAAACTATCTTTCTGTATCATGTCCTCAAAACATCTACAGGGAAGGCACTCGATGATCCAAAAGTGGAGGACAGCAATGCAAGAAGGAGAATGAAAGCTCTCACAAAAACAAGACGTGGGATCTTGTTAAATTAACCCAATGAAAAGAAGGCTGTTGGATGCAAGTGGGGTGTTCACATCCAAGCATAAGGCCAATGGTTTCTGTGGGAACGATACAAATGCCAGACTTGTTGCGAGAGGGTTTACCACAAACCTATTGGGATTGATTATGAGGAAAACATTTGTCCAGTAGGCAAAAGATCGAACTCAATCAGGGTTCTACTTTTCTATAGCTGCGAACTTTGGTTTGGCTCTACACTCAATTTGATTAAAAAATGGCATTCTCTTCATGGAAGAGCTTAGAAGTAAGAGTATACATGGATATTCCCCCCAGGATTGGAAAACTTCATCCTCCAGTGGCAAAAGGTGTGCAAGCTAAAGAAAGCTTTGTATGGCCTAAAACAATCTCCAAGAGCATGGTTTGAGCGTTTTCCCCGGGCTATGCAGAATTTGGTTACAAAGCAAAGTCAGGCTGATCATACACTCTTCATAAGCATTCCACTCAAGGAAAGTAACAGCTTTAATTGTGTATGTTGATGATATTGTCTTAACAGGAAATGATGATGGGGAGATTCAGAACTTAAGACACAACCTTGCTAACGAGTTTGAAATAGAAGGAGCCTGGGGGAGTTTGAAGTACTTTCTCCGGCAATTGAGGTGGCAAGGCTAAGCATGGATATTCATACTCCCAACGAAAATACATACCTTGATCTTCTTTAAGGAAACAGGAATGCTTGGATGTAAAGCCACTGACAATCCAGTAGAGGTGAATGTTAAATTGGGAAGAAGATAGTGAGAGTCTGTAGTGGATAAGGGTAGATATCAGGCGATTGGTTTTGGCCGATTGATTTATTTATCTCAATACCCGTCCAGACATTGCATAGGCGGTTAGTGTGGTAAGTCAATTTATCATTCTCCACGAGAATCTCATATGGAAGCGGTTTACCGCATTCTTCGCTACTTAAAATCATCACCGGGTAAAGGACTGTTATTTTTCTCGACATGATCATTGAAAATAGAAGCCTATAACAGATGCAGATTGGGCTGGCTCAATTATGGATGAGGTCTACGTCAGGGTATTGCACTTTTGTGGGAGGTAATTTGGTTACTTGGGCGGAGTAAGAACAGTCAGTGGTTGCCTAGATCCAGTGCAGAGGCAGAATTTTCAAAAAGCTATGGCTCATGGGGTGTGTGAAATATTTATGGTTGAAAAATACTCTAAAAGAGCTTGGGTTTTGACTCCAAGGAATCTGTGCGATTTGTATTGTGACAACAAAGCGGCTATCAGCATTGCTCATAATCCAGTCCAACACGACCGACCAAGCATGTTGAAATTGATCGACACTTCATTAAAGAGAAACTTCGAGAAGGTAACCATATGCACTCCATATGTGAAGACGGGAGAACAACTTGCAAGATATCTTGACAAAGGGAGTAGCTGGTGGTGTCCTTTCATTCAGCCTTATGCAAGCTGGGCATGCGAGACATCTATGCCTCATCCTTGAGGGGGAGTGTTGAAGATATGCAGCTGCATATGTTGAACATATGCAGCTGATATTGCTGGACTGCAGGCAGCTGATATGTGCTGACTGTAGACAGGCAATATCAGCTGATATTGTTGAAAACCTTTGTAAAGTGTGGTGTTTTCTCTATATAAAACTACCTTAAGATGTATCATTTGATCATCGAGAAAATAATACGAATTCTTCTATCTTTTATCTTTCACTGTAATCATCAACCACCAAGTATCATCAAGATGAAAAAAGAACTAGGCCAAGTCCAAAAGTCAAGTTTAATCTTAACCAGATAATAATAAGAAGCAGTATTACTAGTTAGCCCTCATACACACGGGAGGAAAAGCCCTGCCAATTCAATATTTAGTCTAGAACTCGAGCCAAATGCACATTAGAACAACCAGTATCCAGAAGCTAATAACAAGCAGGAATACTAATAAACACGCATATACAGCAGAGGAAAAGCCTTTACAACCGAACATTGCAGCATGATTATTAGAAACCAGCCACAGTTAAACATGGCTAATTTCCACCAACATGTGAACATGTCCAAGCTGAACATGACGTATGAACACACAAAAGAAAGGCAGATAATAAAATAGTAAAATAAAACCAAAGATCTTGGCCTAAAAACTTGCTACAGATTGGTCAATATTACAGATTTCAAACGGAAGATTGTTAGTGCTTCTAAACAATGGGATTGACAGAATACACAAAAGATACAGCATACTCAAAGAAATATGGAACGGAAATAAAATTTTATTATGAAGAGGAAATGAAATTAAATGTGCAAGAAATGCATATCAAACCTCAACTCTATCAGGATCGATATCCACATCGATTAATTCTTCCACTTGTTGCTCCGTTATTCCCCTCTTGGCATCATTTTCACCAATGGCATTATCTTTTTCATCAGTCTTGGATGTTGAACTTTGACTAAGGATATTGCCAGGAGCCCATTCCAAATATAGTGGAGCATCCCTATATTAATAAAAACAAGTAAGAGCTAGAAACTCCTTGACTACCAAAAACCTAGATGCAGATATCAAGATAGAGGGAAAACAAAAAGTGAATGCATTCACATGAACAACGAGAAATCAAACAGATAACGGAATCCAATATTCTAATGCAAACTTAAAGATGATGTAAATATGTGGTTATTGAAGATGGTAGACCAAAAAGCCTCACAGATAAGAAGCAACATTAAGTTCAGGTCAACAAGTACTAATTTTCTCTTCTGCAATTCTCCTAGTTCTAAGCGCCTCCTACAGGTTGTCGAGTTGAAGCTGGAGTGAAAAACTTACGCTGATGCATTATGACACAAGGCTAGATCTCTCCCAATACAATTGAATGATAAGCCAGAGAATAAAAGGTGCACGGGGGGATAAAATCATACCATCTGGTTCTCTAGTATATACTCACACTGTTGGTCATGCTTGTGAGAACATTCCAATAATAGCAGGAAACTGCAATTTACCAGCTTTTGGAATATACCATTGCCAGTGAAAGATAAAAATAAATAAATAAATAAAAATACAATTACAACAATCTAACCAAACCACCCTCACATTGGTTCAGGCAGCTTACACTCAAGATAAGCACAGGCTTTGGTTTTGCTGCAGCTTGTTCAAAGCAAAAGGTTGGCTTCAACCTGAGGCAGCAAACCCAAGTTTGGAAGCCTAGAATCTATCTTCTTTAACGTAAATTCCAATGCCCAGGGGGCAGAACAAAAGTGAAAAGGTGAACACCCCAACCCAAGCCAGCAACTAACATTGGCTTGGGCAGCTCGTACTGGAAATAAGAGGGGTTGGCTGCAACTCCAAGTTGTTTGAAAGTTTAAAATGTTGAAGCCATGGACAGAGTAAAACTCAAACTTAAAAAACAATTCACCTAGAGTTTCAAATCAAGGAAGCAAATGAGCACCAAGTTTGTTTTTGAACAACTATTGACAATTTGAATTCACACCAGGAGCTGGCCAATACAACCCTGTCTTATTTGGACCCTTTGCATAATATGATGAACATAAAAGGTATGGCCATCAGAAATGCTAAAATGGTGGAATTATTCAAAAGACAAACCAACCTTCCACTACCACACCGAACATCCATGTAATGTAGTATCATTTCAAAGCATTTGAAATTGCCTCCAAGGTTTTCTATTCTTTCTTTCGTTCCTTTTTTTTTTTTGGTTTTTGATTAAAAAGTTAACATGCATCCATTATGTCTTAAACCCAATACTCACCTCCACCACATTCTTATGGTGGGAGGAAGTGCCATTTAAACTAAAGCTCTTTGGCTTCTGTAAAAGGCTTTTTTTTTAAGTACAGTAATATACTCTAAATAACTATAGTAATTCAAAAATAATATTAGAGTGATCATTAGGCTAAGTCTAGGTTGGACAGTTGCAGAGCTGAGCAGAATCCGATCTGACACAAACCAAATCCACAACCACAATTTAGTGCATATGCTGGATGTTCAGAAGTTCATCAGCTAGGTTTGCAAAAGAACATATATCTTCTTTGTTTTTTCAAGATTGTCAATTAATGTCCTAAAGAATAGAAACATTACTTACTTGTAACGCTTGTATGCTAAACCTCTAAAAGCTGCACGAGCTTCAGCTGGTTCAACGAAAACAACCTGAAATATCATGGAAGAAATTAGTAATATGCCAGTCAGCAATGACATATAATTGTCCACTTTTACCAATTATCACAATGTTCTCCCACTTTGCAGGTAGAAAGGAACATGAATCTTCAAACGTAACAGAGCTTTCTAACGGAGAAGAAAAACTTACCAAATAAGACTATACAAGATGAGAACTGACAAGGAAACCATGACAGAAAGCATTTCAAATACTTGGAAAACTATAACAGTAGTTCTCTATCTATATTGCACTCAGGATGGTTAAAAGCCAACTACAGCCCAGTCAACCCAGACCTCAACGACTCACAGGCCTGAGTCAGATCCTCTTCTCTACCACCCTGCCATCTGTTGAGTCTACATGCATGTCTAAATTTCGTCTTTCAGGCATCAAAATAACATTGACTCCACTCTTCTAGGAGAAGAACAGCCTAAAACTCCTCGTCCACTTTTAAGGTGATGAATTTTTTATTTTATTTTAGGATCACTTTAATGTTCATTTATTCTATCTCAATCATATGAACAGTCCCCTTGATAATGATTTGTAGAACATTTAGTTACTCATATAGGAATGACATAAATTTTGATAAATAAATATAAATGAAACCTTGGCAGTTGGCACCTTTGAGGTTTCACAGTTTCAATCCATAGCTTCTCTCGCTCTCTCACTCTAAAGGATAAACCTTGGGTTGTTTTAGCCTAACTGCTCTCAAGACAAGTTACAATCACTACATGATTCCAGTTGAGAAAAATTAAGGGGAAAACTTAACAAAACCTCCCAAAACTTCTACAAATTTTGAAATAATCGCCCCAAAGTATAAAAACTCTCAATTTAGTGTATCCATCTTTCAATTTCACCCCGTTAAATGCTGCCAACACCTAAATCCTTGCAATTTTTTTCTCTTTTGTCCCCTAAAAAAATGAAGGGTATTTTGGAAATTTTGACACTCCTCTATTAGGATTTAACAGAAAATCCTAACAGGATGAAATTAAAAAAAAAAATTAAAAGATGGATGCACTAAATTGAAAGTTTTTAAACTTTGGGAGGTTATTTCAAATGCGTGAAAGTTCATAGGGGTTTTGTAAAGTTTCCCCAAAATTAAGAATCAGTGTAAATTTAACTAGAAGATGATATGCCAAATAGAAACTTCTTTTAACATCAACAGTTGCAAAGGCACACTCAATAATATAATTGAAAATGAAAAAAGAAGGGGGGAAAAGAAGGAAAAGGAAAGCATGAATGTGCATACCAAGGCCAACGTTTTTGTCGGAGGAAGAATAATTTTGTCCAAACCCCCAAATTTGCTGAACATCTTGGACAATTCAATTTCAGAAGAACCATATGGCAAGTTCTTCACCAACAGAACATGGTTGCTTCTTTTCACACCATCAACTTTCCCAGCAGCATATTCCTCTAAAGATGCCACATTTACTCCAGCATTTGTAAGAGCCTTTTTAGTCTCTGCAATTACTTGAGTTTCTCCCAAAGCTATACGCACAGCAAGATCATCAGCTTCTCGATCAAGTAAATCACTCTTACTTACACCATATTTCCTAGCAATGTTTTCGACAACCTATTAACATACAGGAGAAGAGGAGTAGAATGAGGCCCAATTCCCACAACACAAAGGATAAAATAAACACTCAGAAGCACTTTATCAATTACTAGGTATGCTATTGCTATTAGTATTAGGCAGAAATGGGAAAGCAAACAACTAAAGTTCAATATTTAAAACCCACACCCGCAGGGGAGGGGGGGGTTGATTGTATAACAAATTTGAGAAAAAAAAATTAAGATTGGCAATATCCTTCAGATTTATAGTTGTGATATGTGCAGTGTGTTTAAGCTTCACAATTGAGTATTTAAGTACACTATGTTTCAGGTTAAGACATACCGTATCAGGGCGCATGAACAAGCTATTCCATGCTCTAGTATCCCCGCTAGCTTCAGCTGCTTTCCTCTCTTCCTCCCTCTTTTGCTTAAAACTTTTTGAAGTTTGGCTAGCAGAAACATCAGTCCTAAAGAGTAAAGAGCATGCAATGTCAAAGTCATGATTTCAATGAATTATGCAATCTGAAAAGCCCAAAGAGCTCAATACCACTTACTCCTGCTGGTCAGAAGAATTTTTTTGTTTGGCTGGCATAACATGCATTAATCTGCCTTGGAAAATTGAATTGTCTAATTCTTCTAATGCCCTGTTCAAACATTAAAATAGTTTATGATTTAAATAAAAGATCAGCAGAACAAATAAATTAATTATATGCCAGAAAATGATCCACCAGAGGTTTAAATATCATCATCAATGAGGAGGCATGACCCATTGGCTAAAAATAATTTACAAAAAGAAATTAAAAGAATAGAAAGAAAAGACAAACCCCTTTGTAGGGGTTGGATCTAGCCGGGGCAAAAACAGGGCATGTATGCCGGTTTAGGGTGTTTTGTAACCGGGGTTTTTTGTTAGGGTTTGTCGGGTTTTGGGTTGTTTTTTGTGGGCTTGGGCGTTTGCTCGTTTTGTGCCCCTTTGTATCCTGCTTGTATACTTAGGGGCGCCTTTACGCTTTTTATAAAATTACTTATTTATCAAAAAAAAGAAAAGACAAACCCCTTATGACCCTATGATACAAAAATATCAAAAAGTGCAAAAGGTTATAGTTTATGGCATGAGAAACACAAGATTGAAGTCTTAAGAGTATCTTCCAACTTCAAATTGATCATTTGTGACCTAAAACTCATCATAACAACATCCTAAGTAATAAAAGGGCGACTGTCAACCTCACTGCAGATTCTGCAACTGCATAATGAATATAAGCTAGTCCTTTGGATCGTTTTGTTTCTTTGTCAATGATAATATGGACCTCTGAGACATCACCAAGTTTATTAAAATGCTCTTCTAGTTCCTCCTCACTGTTACAAAAAATAAAAATAAATTAAATTAAAACATAGAAAAGGCTGATGCAGTGTAAAAAAAACTAGAATTAGCTGTTGGTAAAATAAGGAAGAAAAAAAAATTGATTTCATATACTTTTTTTTTATGAGTAAGAGAAAATATATTAAAAGCGCAAAAAGAGCGCAGCCCTGATTTCATATACTACACAAAACATATCTTTCTTTTCTTTTCTTTTTTCGTAAAAGAAAGATTTTATCAAATATACAGGATAGGAAACACACACACACACAAAACAATAAGAAAAATGAAGGATGAGTACGTTGCTGTATATGGCAGATTACGGACAAAAAGACGTCTAGTCTCAAGAACTTCTTTCTCATCTTTCAAACTTGATGATTGGTGCCCTGGTTTAAGTATTTCACTGTCAGGGTCCTGGGAAGGGTCCTCTTCAACTTCTTTCCTGAGGAAACCCTCTCTAGAGATCGTATTTGATCCCTTTGAATTTACTTTATGAGCAACCTGGCCCTCAAGGCTTTCTTTTAGAGATCCACTGTTGTCATCTTTGTCAGGGTTATCATCCTCGCTACTATCTGAATCTGACCATTCTTGTTTTACTCTACTCTTGAAGTAATCCATATCGGAAATGACTTCATCATGAGCAAGATTACGTGATTTTTTAGCTTCATGGTTACCTGATGTCTCAGGCTCATGTAACCCAACATGCACTGGAACTGATTTCTCTTTGCGCTCCTCCTTGTCTTGAGTTTCCTTCTCACTGAAATTGACATTCTGGTCGGCAGTAGATGCTATTAGTGAATCATTTGCCCACAATTTTGACTTTGTGCGTGGTTGCATGACCTGAAGAAATTCCTGAAGCTTAGGATCATCATTCTCGATACCCTTTTTAATATTCTTCTCTCCTTTAGATTCTGCAAGGCTTGAACTTTCAGCACCAGCAAGTTTCTTCCCCTCTTCAGTCACTATTCCTTCTTTCTTCAAAGAGTATCGACTCCAAGAACGAGGCATATTTGGATCCCCAACTTTATGAGCAATCTGGAAGTAAGCAAATGGAATTCATTTATAGTTGAATTGTAGAGCTAAAATTATCCTTTCTGCATCTATGTGTATGCCTATAATTGTGTTTTCCCTCGGGCATCGATTATTCTTACAAGTATTGTGAATGTAAACAAAATGGACTCACTAGTCCAGCAATGATCATTTTTCAGCGTCTTTTCATTGTAAATGTGAGTGAAAGGGGCTCACTATTCCTCTATCAAGCAAAGATCAAATTATGCGTCTCTGTACATTAAGGGCTTTTGAGCTCTAGAGTATCAAAACCATTCTAGATTTAAGTAAATAGGATATCAAGTTGACATAGATAATTGACTAAGCATGCTTTTGGTGGCCTTAGGAGAAGTTGTGGATATAGAGTTCAGAATTTTAGAAGAAAGGATTTGGGTTCATGATTGACTAGGATATCAAGTTGCCATAAAAAGAAAATGCAAGCGAAAGGGACTCACTATTCCTCTATCAAGCAAAGATCAAGTTCTGTGTCTCTGTACATTCTGTGTTTTTTAGCTCTGTAGTATCAAACCATTCTAGATTAAGTAAATAGGTTATCAAGTTGACATGGATAGGAAAATATGACCAAGTGTGCTGGAATTTGTGGATCTAGAGTTCAGAATTTTAGAAGAAAGAGTTAGGGTTCAAGATTGACTAGGGTTTTGAAACAAACCGAATTAAGGACAAGAGCACTATTTTTCGAAATAAGCAGGTTGCTCAAAAGTTCCTGACAGCAGCTGTGTTCAGGAATTTAGGGTTGGTTTTATGGGTTACTTTGTGGCTATTTGGCAGAGAAAGTATGTGAGGTTTTTATATGTAAGGAGAAGGGCTTGATTTAGGATTGGGATTGTAAAGAAGAAGGAAAAGAGAGAAGTTTGATGTTGTGCAGAAATTGTGAGAAACAGTAACAGGAATGGTACAGTGTGCCAAAGAAGAAGAGTAGAAGAGAGAGAGAGAAAGACAAGAACACATTTAAGGCCAACATACTTCAATACTCATTACTCAATACACTCAATATTCCATTAATCAAAGTCTGAACTCTTTAAATACAATGAAGCATATTTATATAGACTCATTAACTCATAATCTAGAGGGACTATGATTCCTAATTTGACAAGTAAAAAAAATTCCTAGCAAACCCAAATGCTATTAGAAATTCTAGAATAATCTAGACCAGACATAACCACGAATAACCTTAGAAGTAAAATTATACACTACAATTCTATGAAATTTCAGATCTGCACCTGCACAGAAAAATGCCCATAACTCATAAATTAATGACTCAATTCAAAAACTCTTTTTAACCCTAAGACGATTATAATATAAGCCTTGGAAGCAGTTAGGTTTGTTTCGATCAAACGTCATATGATGGTCCACCACATGAAAACTCTTAAGCTGCTAAATTGAAAATCACCCTAGAGACAATAACTTGATTCTTATTCCATGGCTGCATCACTGGTACTCATATATATATATATATATATATATAACAATCACTTCCAAACAAATTAGTTTTTCCTTGTCGAAACCAGGCAGAATTGCACAACCGGAACAAATATAGATACAGATGGGGCTTCCTAATTAACTGCAAATTTGCAACTTCAAATTCATGGTAACAACTGATGTTGAAATAGAGTATCAAGCAAACTTTTACTAAGAAAGCAAAAAAAAAAAATCGCACAAGATAGCAGAACAACAATGTGCACCTCACAAGTAATCCTACAAGTATCAATGTAAGATTTGTTGAAGTATTTGATGGCTTCTTCAGCTTCACGGTCTGTGCGGAACCCAATAAAAGCGAACTGCCTACTCTTTCCATCCCTAAAGCAACCCACAAATTAAGCAAAGAATCACAGATTCAAGGACAAACCATAACTCAGAAAATGAAAACAACCAATCCTATTAAAAACCCAAAAAAAAAGAACATGTAATCAAAGAGAAAAAGGCTGGTATAGTAATACTTGGTTCGCATTAGCTTCGCATCTGTTATTTCTCCTTTCCGAGAAAATAATTCTCGAATGCGATCCTCCGCCACATATTTTGGCAAATTCTTCACACATATTCTAGACCTGTTCACAGGAATGGAACAGAAATAAATATCCTAATACAATATTTATTAGAGAGCAGAGCAGAGAAGAGCTGAACTGACCCAAGCGGCGGCGGCGGCACAGTCCGGGTCTTGAAGTGATCCTCCATTCCTGCACCCTCCTCTTGTTTGTTCTTTTTCTTTACAGACGGCATCTCTAAACCCCGGATTATCCCCGCTCAGCTATTGCTTTCTCTGTTTTCCTATAGCACCAATCTTCGCTCTTGGGGCACAAAGGAAAAAGCGCGCCGAGGCCGAATATATAAAAACTCTTGCCGTCGCCACGTCTCGATTCTCTCTCCCTTCACTTCTATGCTCTCACGGCCGCCCTGCTCTCGCTAGAACCCTCTCTCTTATTTGGATTTTGGAACAACCTTCCTCGGCTCTTTTTTTTTTTTGGGTAAATTAGCAATAATGAACAGAAATTTATTCCCACTTATGGGTGTGCAAATTCACCGCCTATCGCGTACCGACCGAGTTTCGACCGCCCCGACATTCACATTCTCATAATCAATATAATTGAAAATAAGAAAAATTCACATTTTGATAAATTTAATCATATTGTGCCATATCACTTTGTAAGAGTTTTTTTGTAAAAATTTTTTAAAGTATTTTATGATGTCACTATGAGAATATAAATGACCGACTTAATAGGTTTGTGAATGTTGATTATGAGAATGTAAATTTGAAACAGGTTTTTATATTATTGGGTCATATTATATTTTGAAAATATTCATAATTTTTAAAAATGGCCATATTAAAACCCCTATTTTTCGACTCAAAAAACGCATAGAAAGGCTATAATCTTAAAATTGGCCCAAAAAGTACATGGGCTACTCCAGCCGAACCAGAAACTTGACCCGATTTAACCGATATTTCCGATCGTCATTACCGAAACAAGCCCACATGCGGTAAAGTCGGTACAATTTTCAACTTTACCGACTGTGATTTAGCGAAAGATAAAAATGCTATTTTCGACACCGACTTAACCGACGAACACTCCTATTCTCACCTACAAAATTTTTAAATTAAATACTTAAATTTACCCTTTTATAACTTCTATCTTTCTTTTATTTTTTAAACAGATAAAAGAAAAGGTTATTTTTTAATTTCGAGAAAAGTACATATATATTATTGCCTAGCTCAAACTAAAAAAATATATAAAAAAAAATAAATAAACTAAAAATAAACGAAAAGTAATTAGTAATGTCTCGAAATTATGAAAAATTTGCTATGTACCTCAAATGAAAAAAAAAAATACTCTTAATAAAAAAGTTTATACGAAAAAAAAAAAAAATAGATGACCGACGGAAGCTGCCGTGTGTCATGGGTCTTCACAGTGGTTTTTTTTTTTTTTCCTTTTTTCTATTTTATTGAAAAATATTATGAGCATTTTTGTTTTTTTTATGACAAAATAGGAACATTGTAAATTTGCTGTAGTTTGGAAGGACACTTCCCTTTTAAAAAAAAATAAAAAATAGCAGTTATTCAAGTATATAGCTTTCTGTATATTTTACCGAACAAATATATAAATTACAATGAAATAATACTTTGAACGATAAAATGTGAAGCTTAAAGATGTCTTTAAAAAATGTGTTAGTTTGAAAGTTCTTGTTGTAATTAATGTTACAAACATTTAATTTTCTCCATTAAAGTTTTACAAACTATTGAATATTTTTTTTATGACCGTTTGAGCCATTGGGTTTTTAATGTTTATGACAGTTTGGTCATTAACATTTTCTTACAAATCATGAATCTTGTTTTGACCATTTGGTCATCAATATGCATTGATGTTTTAACGTTTTATAACCATTTGTCATTAACCACCATCAATTTATTTTTCTTGCTCAAAAAGAAAAAACAGCATTCACGTGTATATATAGAGTGGTTTAAAGAGCACTAAATATATACATGTCTGCAACATTTTGTCTTGAAAAAAAAAATATTACCTTTATATTTTTTGGTTCTCTCTTTAGCAACGAAAGAAGATATTCATTTTGTTTTACATTGATGCCTCTCAATTCCGTATTTTATTTGGTGAAGATCAAACAAAGGGTTGTTCTATTAACCTTCATTCTTGGAAGTGCGTCCTTAATGAAGGTAGACGCTATAGTCTAATTCTGGGAGGTTGCGTGTCAAGAGATCCAATCGCACCGAGTTAAATACTCCGGGAGGCACGAAATCAACCTTTAAGGACAACGCTCTTGCGTGATTCTATAGCATTGTGAGATATTTTCTTACTATAATTTTAATCTCTTATATTCTATTTATTTTATTATTAATTTTCGAATTAATATTATTATGTATTAACAAGAATTTTTGTACCATCAAATTTATTTCCAACAGTTCTCAAATCGGATTTGTTCAAAGTTCAAATTATCTTTTTGCGTCTGACTCAACATGACATGTCTCATTTTACTGTGTTTTCCGGTGCCATTGGCCGTCACCAGCCGTATCTTCATCGATGATCTATGTGCTGAAGTGTGAATCTCATGCATTGTTGCATGAGTCTCATGCTCAATATAAATTCCTTTTTTTGTTGTGAATTTTTTTGTTTGTTGTGTATTTAAATTTTCCTCTTTTTTTTTATTTTTTTGGTTCTAGGTGTATTTTATGGCTAGTTGTCTCCCTAGTTTGTATGGTTTATCCTTGTGGGTGATACTATTTTGTGCTTGCCACCTATTCCTTTTTCGATCAGTGTTACTCCTGTATCAACTGACTATTAAGGGGTTCAAGTAAGGTTAAAGGGTACTTTGAATGTCATGTCCATGTATATGTTCCATGTAATTGGGAATTTAAGTAGAGTTGAAAAGTCTCGAAACAGTTATGTCCATTCTCATCCTTGTTGCTCTATAGAATGTTTCATTCCCGGAACTCTATCTATACTTACCGCCTTTTATGGCGGCCCCAATTACTCCTTTGGACTAGATCATTTATTTAATTAATTCTCAATTACTTTAGAAATAGCACTGTTACATTTATATTTTTCTGTTCTTGTAATTTTTTTCTTCACCCATTCCCACTTTGAATAGAAAAAAAAAAAAAATCATTATTTTTTAAATTTCTTTAACTAATCAAACTTTCTTGACCATCAAAACTAGCTTGGATAAAAAACCCAACAAAAAAAAAAAAAAATCCACTTTTCTCTCCTACAAACTTAAGGAAAAGAAAGGAAAATTACACCAAAGTATCAAACATCATATTTTGACTCGGTTTGATTTTAAGATTATATCTTTAAAATTTGTTAACTTCCCAATTTTGTCTCGGTTTGGCTTTTAAGAGAAGCAAAAGTTTGGAGTGTTGCATTTTAGGCCGATATCATAAAAGAGGGGGAGATACGGATAATGGCTAATTAGGAGTAATGTTATATATCAATTTTATGTATATTTTATATTTATTTAAAATTAATATGACTTTTAAAATTATCAGAATATAAAAAGCCAATAATAATATATGGGTGAAAAGTCATTATGCACTCAGCAGGCCTAATATAAAGGAACAAAAAAAAAAAAAAACGAAAAAGAAAGAAACTGGTCCCTTTGAAAACTTTTTCAAAATCCTGTTTTCCTTTTCAAATACTAATAATTGTTCTCAAATATTAATTATCTAGACGCGGCGGTTGGCACCAACCGTTCACACATTTTTCAAAATAAATCATAAAACTTTTATCGAAACACAAAATAAATTTTACAAAAACATTTCTCAAATATTTTGTTGATCAACATACCAACTATATTATATTGGTATTGAGCCATTTGGGGCGTAGATTAGGACCTTAGAACCACAAGGTATGGTGAAAGGCCACTTATATAAAAAATAAAAAATAAAAAAGCATGAAAGGCCAACTACTATTTGTGGTTTCGGCATTGAATGGGTGTTATATTTGAGATGTGAGCAATTGGTCGAAGCTTCGGAGCTCTTGCAAAGGCAAGAAACCATTTTTTATGAATGGGCATGTCATTCCCGATCTCTTTAAAAAAGGTTGGGACTTCATAAAGTCTTTATGTATTTTTAGGTATTTTGAAATACACCACAATGTAATTTAGCCCTATATCATTTATTTATTTTTATTGCTGTTGTTGTCATTATCCTTCGACATCGACATGAGTTGAAATTGGCATTTTGTACGAGTTAGGAGTTTATATGATAAGGCAAAGTACATGAAGTGACATTCCTTTAGAAGGATTTTCCGTCATAAAAAAAAGAAAGCCGTCATTGCTCAACTGTGGTTGTGTTTGACAAATGCTAAAGACCATAATTATTTTATTGAGGTGTCACTACCAACTAGTCATTGAATTTGTTTAAATAAGAGTAATGATAAAAACTATATATTTATTTACAAGTATCTCATAATGCTACTAGAACAGTTCTAACTAACCATTGGGCTGATTATTTTTTTAAAAAAAAAATTCAAAAGTTGGAAACTGTCACATCAACATTGTAAGATAATCATAGGATAAAAATGTCGTTTATAGCATTATTCTTTTAGTAAGAATTAATCTAAAATTGTTCAGGACAATCATGTCAGAATTTTGAAATAAAAATATAATTTATAACATTACTGTGTCATCTTTTATACTGTCTAAATAATTATAAATGTTATGACCTGTTTGAGATTGTGTGAACAAGTTTAAAAAATCTTTTTAGTACATAAAAAAACTCAACCAAGACAAATGGATTGGTTCGGTAAAAAACTTAATTTTTTTTTTTTGAATTTTTTGCCATAAAAAAGTTGAAAAATTAAGCTTTTTTAATAAATAAAAAGATGATATGTTTGGCAAACAAATTTTTTTTTTTTAATAAAAAAAAGTCAATTTCATTCTTAATATTGAATCAATAACTTTTTAAAAACTTTTTATTAATGTCTAAATAAAAAATTAACTAAAAAACAAAATATTTCATTTTTTTTCTTACAAAAATATTCACAACATTATTTATACTTAATATTACACGATAATTTCTTATTATTATTAAAAAAAAAAAACCCCGGGAATATGACCTTTAACTGCTGAAAGCCCACTGTTCATACCATACAGGAAGGCATAGCACATCCCTACCCAAACATTCTGTTTGACCAGCTTTTGATCGTAGTGTCCTCAAAGGTTCCATCGTGCTCTGAGTTGGAGTGCTCCTAAGTCGGCTTATCTATTAATTATTACAATTCGGACACAAATATCACCAATCGGAACCTTCTCCCTGTCCGGAAGCTTTGGGCTCCCTCGTCCGATCAGAACCCTAACTCCCCATTTCTCAGACTCCGTTGCAAATTGCAATGGAAACTTCTAGGGTTTCTGAAAGATTGTAGCGCAATTCGGGAGCGATGTCTCGGCAAATGACGACGTCGGCCTTTCACAAATCCAAGACTCTCGACAACAAATACGTGAGGACATCAATGTCTAATTTTGCAAATTTTGGGTTTCTTTCTTTTTGCGTTTCCATCTCTTTGGCGGTCATTTTCTAGGGTCTTAACGTTATTTCTGTTAATAGTGGCTGTTTGGTTGCCGAGAAAACGTAGTCGAAGGGAGGAAAGTGAAAATTTTGAGACTTGTATTCTGTAAATCAGGAAATGTGATTTTTCATGCTATCGACCGTCTGGCCCCGAGAAAAGTAAAAACGCAGTGAAAATGTCCATTGGATTTGGAAATTAAAGTGACTACATTCTTTTAGTTAGCGTGTTGGGTTAGCCGAGTATAGCTACTAACTACTTTCTTTTAATTTTCAACATTTCCTGGATACCAAAAAGAATGTTAAGAATTTGTTATCTGACTTTGATTTATTGGTTCTCAATGTCTGGATTTTGGGTTTACAAATGATGTATCCCCCGTTTGCTTGCTTATAGAATACGTAAGGAGAAAAAGAAGAGCAAAATAAATGCTAATTATATGTTTGTGTTTGCGTTTTTTTTTTTTTTTTTTTAAAAAAAATTGAAAATAGTTCAGCTTAATTGATCCATGTCTTAGACTAAGTTGGATGGGGTTTCTTGTTTTCTTCTATCTCAAAGGAGGATAATCCTATGTTGCATTTTTATCAGCAAATGATTGAGTGTTGAAATTTCAGTTTGTTCATGTTTGGAAATATTTTGGATTTTAAAGGTTTGGGTTAATCTTTATATGTGAAACTTTGATGTAGATGCTTGGAGATGAGATTGGGAAAGGAGCATATGGTCGAGTTTACAAGGGCTTGGATTTGGACAATGGAGACTTTGTTGCAATTAAACAAGTTTCATTGGAGAATATTGCTCAGGAGGATCTCAACATTATTATGGTTCGGCCAAATCTCCTTTTTATAATTGTATATCTTTTCCTTTTCCTTTTATCCTTGTTTCCCTTGAAGTGCTTATTGAAGACAATAAAGTGCATGTTATAGTCTTAGCTAGTTGTTCTTTAGAATTTGTAGACCTTGGTATTTGCTACAAAATTCTAGAAAAAAGTATGCCTCAATTTTGAGATTTTCCTCATTTTGTATTTTTTATTTTTAAATTAGGTTTTCATTATATTTGTTTGAAGGCAAATTTTTCTTCCAATACGGGGGTGAAGAGGGAAGAGTACTTGGAACTTTTTATTATAATTCTTCCGATTTTTGAGGAATTGATGTAGGACAAGGGGTGTGATACCAAATCTTTTGTAGGAATTTCTGGACAGCAACTTGTTTTAGGATTTAGGAAGCTTTAGGGTTAAGGTTTTGTAATGGTGAAAATAGGTAAAAGTTTGGGAATTAAGAGTTTTTAATTGGGAAAGGTGTAGGGTAGGGTTTGGAGGTTAAACTATGAGGAAAACTCAAGTTTTGATTTTTTTTTTTTATAAGTAAGAGAAGAATATTATCAAAAGCGCAAAAGCGCAACCCTAGTATACATGAAGTATACAAAAAGACCGCTTAAGTAGGGAAAGAAAAATGAACAAAAAACTTCAAATAGCTAATTGCTAAGGGAGCTAAATAAGTAGCAGTCAAAGAAAAAAGAGAATGAAAAAAGAAAGACTTGAGTTATAAAAAAAAAAAAAAAGACTTGAGTTCCTCTAGCGTCCTTTCTTGATTCTCAAAAAATCTATCATTTCGTTCCCTCCAAAGGCACCGCATGAGGCAAGGAGGCACCATATTTCATACAACAGCACTCTGGGAGTGACCCCCAGTCTACCAACAAGCGAACAAATCAACCACCCGAAAAGGTATAACCCAAGATAACTTGAAGTGACTGAAAATGGTATTCCATAAAGCACAGGCAATCAAGTTTTGATCTGTTGTTTTGGGTGATGTGAATAATATCTGAGAACAGTAAAATTAAGATTTGCTCGGTCCATCTTTGGGTGATTCTCTTCCTGCAACCTATTTGGACTTGGCTACGATGAATTTGATGGGGGAGTCGCATGATGGGTTGGATGTCACCTTTGAGGTTACCTCCTGAAAGGTGAAGGGTAGAAGGGAGTTTAAAAAATTGAGAATGCTCCATCAAATACGATGCTAAGGGTACTTCCACTAGGCAAGGGAGAGGCAAGCCTTTTGCTTTCTAGCTTTGTGTGTATCGTGAGTCTTGGGCTTTGCTGTTTTGTGGGTTTTGGGCTTGAGGGCTTGCCAGGTATTTGGTACGAAAAATTAAAAGGAAAATAAGCATAAGAAGAAGATAATCTAGGTACACACTTAGAGCATGTTTGGTACACAAAATGCCTATTCTATTGGAAAAGTGAATAGCTATTACTGGGAATGGAATAGATATTCCTATTCCTTAGTTTGATTATAACACCGGAATAGAACACTGAATGTGTATACAATGCAATATGCTAGTGAATGAAATCCTATTGTAAACAAATTTCCTAAAACACCCTTATCTATATTGTATGGACTATTTGCTAATGATTTCAGTCTGTGAGGTATGGTGTCAATTTGTCGGTTTGCCAAGATCTATGCTCTCAAAACTCTTCTTGTCTTGGCATTTTCCATGGAAATTCTTCTTGCTCTTGTTATCTTCTAAAAAACCATCTAGGTTCAATCTTTTTGACCCCCAACATTGAGAATGATAGTTTGGGCATATTAAAGCTTTGGTGAACTCTTCTCCTGAAAACCCAATTGGGCACAACAAAAATCAGAAACATAGCTTCCCATTAGCTGGTTTGGTACTAAAACCTTCATCCAGATTCTTCTTATTAACCACCTTTGTAGTCCTCGCAATCATTTGGTTGCGAAAAAATAGGCTTTCTAGAACTGGAACTTTAAAATTAGGCTGGCGTAACGTGTCATCATCAGCAGAGCTAGAGATACTCTATATCCCTGTCCTACCTAGAAGGTTTGATTATGAAGAGCTTGCAATTGCTACAGAGAATTTCATGACCTAGATTGGTAGTGGAGGCTTTGGTACCGTTTACAAAGGTACTCTCTTAGACAAAAACATTGTGGCGGTGAAGAGAGAGAGAGAGAGAGAGAGAGAGAGAAGTTGACAATGACTGATTTTCTCTGTTGCAGTTTCCCTAGTTGTTCTTGTTGAGAGTTTTTGTTGGAAGAATTATACGATGTGCTATTCCCATAGGAAAGAAATAGTTATTCATCTCTTTCTTTTAGAGGATTAACTATTCCTAAGAAGAAAAAACTAACAAAACCACAAAATAGCTATTCCATTTTAGGGGTCTATTCTGCATACCAAATGTGCCCTTAATTTTCCTAAGTATCATATTATCTTGGAGAAGGATTGCATCACTCAAAACTATTTGCTGCAAAATTTTCTTGAAATTGACCTCGCTCTACTGAACTAAAAGTGTTGTATCAATACGTATAGAAAGTTAACTATAAGCCTAATAAGACTTGGACTTCTAGGTACTTATCAAAAAAAAAAAGACTTGGACTTCTAGGTATACTTGGATTTCTAATAAGGCTTAGACTCTATGGGTTTGACTAGTAAGCCCAAATTAAATAACTATTAGAAATGACAAATAAAATCCAAAAAGTATAATGAAACCTAAAATAAGACTTGGTGGACAAAAATTAACTCATGTACAAAAATATGAAATTACAACATACCTTTGACTCCTAAATCTTAATAAAAATAAATGGAAAAAATACTGTAGAGATCTTTGGGATTTAACCTTTTATCAAATCACTCTTTAGGGTTTAAAATTTATCAAATCACTTCTTAAGGTATGCTCCATTAACAAATCACTCCATCTGTACATGTGTTAGGATTTTTAACGAAAATTGTAACATGTAGGCGTAAGACCATGTGAGACCCAATAAAAAACAATTTAATGGGTTAAATTGACTAGATAGAATATAAGAAGTTTTGTAATAGATTGAATAAAAGGATTCTATTTATATTGATATTTTACACATAAACAATCTTAAAATAATTGAAGTGAGGGGAAACAACTTACTGATAGAATTTTAAACACAGAAGAGTTCAAATTGTTACCTACCTTGAATTCTGAAGCAGATCAAAGGCACCCCTTAACAACTCATGCATAATTGGGCTTGAAACTATTATGGGCATCAACACTATGCTTTAAACCTTATAGCTTGAGCTTTTGAAATAATCATTGATTTAGCATGATAATAGAGTAGTGGTCCTGAACTCTGTAGTTTGCTTCCTATTTCAATCAAATTAATCCCAATTGGTTATGCTTAACCAGAATGATTGTGTTTTTAATCTCTTACGGCAGAGGGTGGAGTCTTAGAAAGTGGTATTTCCTACTTTTCTTTAAAGTTTAATAGACTTTTCCATCCCAATTTACTTAATTTTCCTGATTTTCTTGATATTTTTTCTCTTTCTAGTTAGGTATTTCTCTTGTATATTTTTTGTGTACCTGGTTTGTGCGTTTTGCACTTTTTAATGATATTTTGATTATTTATCGAAAAAATTTCAATAGGCTTTATCATTTTCCTTTCTTTATTCCTTTTTTTTTTCCACCAAAGATTATGTCCCCATCTCATTCCTGAGATTTCCAGCATACTGTAGTCCATTGATTATTGTTTTTGTTTGAAGTAATGCTAGAAGGAAGACCCATGACCTCCTAAAATTGATGTGACTTTTAAAATCACTAATGGTGATTTTAAAAGTCACATCAATTTTGGGAGAACACAAAGAAGACATGGGTCTTCCTTCTATCACTACTCTTTTATTTGCTTAATTGCTTATTGTATTTAGCGTAAGCAATTAGTTACTTCAATAATCCAAATATTGCAAATTTGAAGGAAAAAAAAAATCAATGCATTAACAACTTTGTTTGATCCATATCAGATTATTATTGCTACTTTTTGAACCCTTTATTGGTTGTGAGATGGAAAACATTTTTTTTTTTTTTTGATAAGTACTTTTTGCTATATAAGGGGCTCAGAGTATTCATAATTGATAAATAAGCTCTTACTATGGTCTGTTATGATGTATGCTTTTGTCACAATAATTATCAAAGCTCCAATGAGGATGTACACGAGGAACTGCCAATTTCATGATTGTTATGGGGCTTTTAAGGTGTTGCAATTATTTGCTTCTACATCTTATCAATACATGCATAGAAAATATGGAATTTTCTCATCTTGTGTATTTCCTTGTATCCCTATCACTTCTGGTTCCTCTGCCCCCTTGTTTCCCAAAGATCATTTTCTATATTAGCACATTTTTACGTTTGAATTTTATTATGAAACCTTTATTTTCTGAGGTTACAAATGAATTTGTTTTGTTTAGATGTGTAGATAAAAAAAAAATGAGAATCTGAGTTTTATACATAATTTTTATTCTGGTATGCTATGTTTCCATAATTTGTTGTTTCCTTTCTCTACTATGTTGATTTGGCTCACTGGGTGCTTTTTTCCTTTGATTATCCTCTCATCGGTGGGACGCTTAACACCTTAGCAAGAGATTGATTTACTGAAGGTATGTATATTTATATATTTTTTTTCCTTTTTTAACCTTTTCAGTTGTAGTGTTTGGTTTTATAGTTTCAATGGTTTACTCCTTTGCTTAATTCCAACTGCATGCAAGCATGTGTAGTGCATGAAGGCCTTGGGTTAGATGAAAAACCCTTGGGATATGCTGACATTGTTACATTACCAGTGATATGGCTTTAACCCTCTGTCCATTGTATCATTCAATTGCCAATGAGCTTTAGCTCAAAGGCGCTTCTCCCTCTTATGGGAATGGGGTTGCGGGTGAGGTCATGCGATCAAGACCCCTTTACCACTAAAAATAAAAAAGACGACTGTACCATTTAATCCCTTTTACTTTCTTCTGGAATTATGTTATTATAAGAAATGGTCCCTGGTTCTTAATTTTACTTTCTTACTTCGAGCATCATGCATTTATGTGTGCTGTTCTGCGTGTGTGCTGATATTCTGTGTGGACAACCTTTCAAGCATCACCTTATAATTTATGCTGCTGAAGTTAGACATACTGAGTTCCTCTGGAAGAAAGTGTATGCTCACCATGTTATTGATTCTGTTTGGAATATAAATCTTCTTTTGCAGAACTTGAATCACAAAAACATTGTGAAATATCTTGGATCTTTAAAGACAAAGACTCACCTTCACATAATCCTTGAGTAAGCTCAAAATTTCTGTGAGGGAAAAATTTGCATACATCCTTATTTGGATCTTCTGCTTGAAAACTCTTCTGTTTCTGTTGTATGTTGTTCACATAGGTATGTGGAGAATGGCTCACTTGCGAACATTATCAAGCCAAATAAATTTGGACCTTTTCCTGAATCACTGGTTGCTGTTTACATTGCTCAGGTTTGCTAATGTCCTTGTAGTTTATTTCTGGTTTTTTGGGGTTATGGTTTGCTGAGATTTTATTAGTATTCATCGAGACACAGGTTTTGGAAGGCTTGGTTTATCTACATGAACAAGGTGTGATCCATAGGGATATTAAGGGTGCAAACATATTGACAACTAAGGAGGTAAATTCCTGCTGGTTGTTGTTATAAGTCTTTTGTTTTATTTAACTTTTAAATATGTTTTTTTATCCAAAAAAAAAAAAAACTTTTAAATATGTTTTGAAGGAATTTAATAGTTTTGGTTGCCTTTTCTTACTGCATCTAGTTTGTGCTTGTGCAATTGATAACTTAGTGTAAAAGTTTTCTCTATTGTTTATGAAATCATTTTCCATCTCATGTTTAGACTATTGCTGTCTTGAAAACTTATTGGTGCAGAAGACGATTGATTTAGCCTACCAAAATTAGTTGGGATTAAAGCTTAGTTGAGTTCAACGTGAAAAAGTCTCATTTGGGCTGTATTAAGTTATTATTATTTTTTTTTAATAAGTAATAGTATTGTATTGTATAAATAAAGCGCAGAGGGGCGCAACTCTAGTACACATGAAGTATACAAAAAGAACCCCGAATTTAATGAAAAAGAATGAGAAAAAGTCAAAAAATTTGCAAAATTAGCAACAAGTAAACTATGATGTGCAATCATCTAAGTGTATGATGTGTAAAGCACAAACTTTCGCAACTCAGTTCCCGACATCTTCAAAGTTTTGAGCATTCCTTTCCGCCATAGACACCATCATAAACACAAAGGAGCTAATTGCCAAGCTTTCCTAACTGGACCACACCCAACCTGACCCCCCCAACTATGCAACAAGTCGATCACCCGTCGTGGCATAACCCAAGCGACTCCAAACAAATTATAAATAGAACTCCAAAGATCACGCGAAACTTCACAATGAAGAAATAAATGCTCAATGGATTTTTCACTCTTCTTACACAAACAACACCACTCAACCACCATAATATGCCGCTTACGCAAATTGTCCATCGTCAAAATTTTTTCAAGTGCCGCTGTCAACGCAAAGAATGCCACCTGCGCGGGAGCCTTGACTCGCCAAATACTCTTCCATGGAAAAGGCAAGCAATCCTAGCTAATAAGCCTTGTGTAGAAAGACTTGACGTCAAAAAGACCTTTATTGGAAAGGCTCAAAGTTATCCTATCATCCTCTCCTTGCCTGAGTTGGATAGAATACAGCTACTCAAAAAAAGATAAGACCATCTCCACCTCCCAATCCTGAACTGGCCTCGTAAAAATAAGATCCCACTAAGTTCTCTCATTTTGATTCTGTATGTGATCCGTCACCCACGCATCTTGTTGTTGAGCAATAGTAAATAAAGTCGTATAAGAGATTTTCAATGGCCTATCCCCATACCAAAGATCATGCCAAAAGCTAACTTTAGACCTAATCCCCACATCAAAGCAGACAAAAGTGGAAAACTTATCCCACCCCCTCCTAATGTGTTTCCAAACGCCCACTCCAAAAGAACCAACAACCTCCTCATAACACCATCCACCCCTTGAACTATGATATTTAGTGTCGACCACCAATCTCCACAAAGCTTTTCTATCCATAGCATACCTCCACAACCACTTTTCCAACAGGGCTTGATTAAATTGTAATAGATTACTAACTCCCAATGTACCTAATTTTATTGGACGACAGATCCTTTCCCAATTCACTAAATGGAATTTAAACTCGTCCTCAATACCACCCTATAGAAAATCCCTCTGAAGTCTTTCAAGCTTGTT
Source organism: Betula pendula (assembly GCA_900184695.1). Classification (NCBI taxonomy): domain Eukaryota; kingdom Viridiplantae; phylum Streptophyta; class Magnoliopsida; order Fagales; family Betulaceae; genus Betula; species Betula pendula. Next base: position 24,918 of record FXXK01001061.1, read on the forward strand.
GGCCACTCCCATTGAGAGAAGGGAAAAAACATATGGTACGTAGGCAGATTAGAAAGAGTGCTCTTGATCAAAGTTAACCTACCATCCTTTGAAAGGTAAATTTTCTTCCAACCAGCCAAGCGCCGTTCCATTGTTTTCAATAACACCATTCCAAATAGACGTGGTCTTATAAGAGGCACCCAATGGCAAATCCAAATATTTCATAGGTCACGAAGAAATTCGACATGCAAGAAGATTGGCCAGAACTGCTATATTTTTCACTTTGCCTATAAGAACAATCTCCAATTTTTCTAGATTAATTTTGAAACCCGAAATTGCTTCAAAGCATAAAAAAATACACCGCAGCTATCAAAAGTGTTCGGAATTGGCCTCACAAAAAATCAGCGTATCATCAGCAAACAGTAATTGCGACACTGCCAAGGCTTCGTGATTCCTAGACCCCATTGAGAACCCTGTCAATAAATCATGATTCATAGTCGCAGTCAACATCCAGCTCAAAGCCTCCGTAACTACCACAAACAAAAACAGCAATAGCGGATCCCCTTGCCTCAAACCATGAGAGCTAGTAAAGAAACCCGTGGATTGCCATTCACAAGAATGGAAAAATGCACAGAAGAAATGAAGCACTTAATCCAATCTCCCCATCTATCACCAAACCCACAACGCTTTAACAAGTAAAGTAAGAACTTTCAATTCACATGATCATACGCTTTCTCCAAATCTAGTTTGCACAACACCCTGGGTTCCTCGTTCTAAGCCAACTATCCAAACACTCATTTGCAATAACTACCGAGTTCAGAAACTTTCGACTTCCAATGAAAGCATTTTGTGAGTTCGAAATAAGTTTTTCCAACACTGACTTGAATCTGTTTTTTTTTTTGATAAGTAAGCAAAAATTTTATTAAAAAAAGCGTAAGTCGCCCCTAAGTACACTAGAAGTATACAAGAGGAAACCTAAACAGAAAAGCAAGAAAACAGAAAAAAACCCCAAGCCCCCACAACAACACCCCTAAACCCGCAAGCACGATCTATTTTTAACCCGGCTAGACCCAATACTTCCCACATCAAAGTTAAGGGAACATTCTAAATTTTTCCGTTCCCTCCAACCCTTTGATTTTAAAACAGAGCCCCCTTCGTCCACAAACACACCCTCCCGCTTATGACCCTCCTCGATGTCGCTCAACAGATCAAGGAAACCTTTCTCATTTTCCCCAAACGAGATACCCAAAAGAGGAGCGATCGCCAACGCATCAGCCACAACCTCGGGGTATCCATTAGCCTCCAAGACCCCGTCCTCAATCTCAACCCCATCCTCTGAGATGTTCCACGGAAGCTCAAAAACTTCCCTAAGTTGACACCTCTCAGAAGATATCCCAGAAGATTGCCCAGCCTCCGAAGAGGAACCAACAGCAGAGGATTGTCCAGGCTCGGGAGACCGACATGAAGCCCCGCCACATGGGCGAGGCATGAGAAAGCCCCGCCGGAGCATACCCTTCGCCGGAGAAGAGAGAACCAGAGACTTACCAGCCTCGTCTGCGGCAGCCCGAGAAGCCACTGGAGCCCGTAAAACCACCTCCTTGGAGCCCGTACACCCACTGGACTCGAAAGCTGAGAATAACCCGGAAGACCCGCCAGAAACCGAGCTCTGACCACCCACCAGCGGCACGGCACCAGGGGCGAAGCTTATCAGGTCCCCCGCAAACTGACCCATATCCATCTTCGAGGCTCGCTGACTTGTGCTTGCGGTTGTAGAAGTGCAATGGCTTGGTCGGCTTCTGGGAAGAACCAGCCGCCGGAAAGTTCCTCACTATCGGCGCTGCCTCCTCCGAAGGAGCAATCAGACACCCCCCAAAAACCGGGTCCGCTCCAGAAACCTTCGGCAACCCACTACCCATATCCTTCGCGGTCTCAGAACCGGACGCCGGAGACTGGGTCATCGAAATCTTCCGCGGCTTCTTCCTCCGAGCTGAGAGACGACGACCCGCATCAGTGTTTCTCGGATCCAGGAAGACCAACGAAGGCCTCAAAGATCGAGACTTTAAGGGCTTAAAGGCCTTCACGGGCTTAGGCATTTTAAAGCCTAAAGGACCCATAAAGGGCTTCAAGCCAAGCCCAGGCCAGCCAACCTTTCTTGAAACGCCCGCCCACTTGAATCTGTTGACGAAACCTTGGTAATAATTTTATAAACCCCACTCACACAAACTGATTGGCTGGAAGTTTTTTACATCCACAGCACCTGCCTTTTTTTTTTTTGTATAAGTAAGTAGAAATTTATAAAAAGCAGCAAGCGCAGCCCTGGTATACAGGAAGTATACAAGAGTCAAGACTCATTACAAGAAGAGAAAAGAACAAGGAAGTCAGCAAAGCTTATCGCTAAAGGAGCTAGATAAGCAACTGTCCAAGAGAAAAGGGTGAAAAAGAAAAAAGACTTGAGTTCCTCGAGCGTTCTTTCTTGATCCTCAAACGTTTTGTCGTTCCGCTCCCTCCACAGGCACCACATGAGGCAAGAAGGCACCATCTTCCAAACAACAGCATTACGAGAGACAAATGTGGCATTAAAGCTCTTCTCAAACTGTCGGCGACTATGAAACTCCGTAAAAACTGCCGTGATATCCTCTTTTAATACCTCCCAACACCTCTTGAAAAAAGCCATAGTGAAACCATCCGGCCTCGGTGCCTTATCACCACTCATCTCCCTGACCACCGCCCACACTTCCTCCTCAAATTCTCGCTCCATCCAAATGCTTTCATCCGCATCAATGGACCGGAATGAGAGACCATCCACCCATGGTCGCCAAGGAACCTGCTCAAAATAAAGAGTACTGTAGAATTGCACTATATGCTCCTTAATCTCCATGGGATTAGTAGACATTGACCCGTTGATAAGCAAAGATCCCACTCGGTTATTTCTCTGATGGGAATTGGCTACCTTGTGAAAAAAGTTCGTATTTTTGTCCCCCTCCCTCAACCACAATGCTTGTGACTTCTATCTCCAACTCACTTCCTCACAGAGTAATGTGTTTTCTAATTCCTTGGACATATCATCTTTCATCGTCCTTTCCTTCACCACTAAATCACGCTCCTTTGCAATTAAATCCATCTTCTGAATACCCTCCAAAAGCTCCTTTTGCTTCTTCCCTATATCATTGAAGACCTCCTCATTCCATTTTTTCAGATCTACCTTCAAAGCTTTCAACTTACAAGCCAAAACATAACTAGGCAACCCCTGGAAAGTATAAGACTGCCACCATGTTTTAATCTGTTCAACAAAGCCTTCTGATTTCAGCCACATGTTTTCAAACTTGAAATAACTGCTCCCTGCTCTAGGCGCCCCACAATCCAATAACAAAGGAAAATGATCAGACAAAAGTCTAGGCAACCGCTTTTGCGTCACATCTGGAAAAAGTTTATCCCAATCCAAAGAGAGTAGAAATCTATCAATATGAGACTATGTTTGCTCATCCTGATTATTGGATCACGTAAAATGCCCCCCTACAAGTTGCATATCCACCAAGCCCTGATCAAAGATGAACTCTGACAATTCCGCCATAGCTGGTGAAGATCTAGAAACACCCAATTTTTCACTCGGATAACAAACCACATTGAAATCTCCTCCAAAATACCACGGCATCTCCCACCAATTCATCAACCCAACCAATTCATCAACCCAATCAATTCATCCCAATGATCCCTTCTATCTCCATCATCATTCGGCCCATAAACCCCCGCAAATGCCCACACAATACTGTCATCTACATTTTTGAAAGAGCACGCAATAGTATATTTCCCCACGCACTACTCAATCTTCTCAACCATTCGCCTATCCCACATTAACAAAATTCCACCCGAAGCCTCTCTTGATCCCATAAAGCACCAATCCACATGTTGACTACCCCATAAACTTCAAATCACCTTCCGAGAAATAAGTTCCAGCTTCGTCTCTTGGAGGCATACCACATCTGCCTTCCACTCTCATAGAATGCCTTGAATCCTCTGTCTTTTATCGATCACATTAAGGCCTCTTACATTTCACGTGACGATTTTTGGCTTCATAAATCACCAAGTGAGGCCCTCCCCTTAGTTCCCCCTTTGCAAGGCTGTCTGCCCTTCTTCTCATAATTCATCGAACAATTCAGCCTCTTTAACAATTTAGCCTCAAAGCCATCGCACGACAAGCCTACTATATGGTAAAAATCCTTTACATTCTCAACAACCAAGCTTGGAGACACCTTCGGAGGAGTCTTCTGAACTTTACCCACAGCTAAAGGAGCAATAAACAAAGGTTCCAGCCCTTCCAACTCTACCCCACCCCCGGTGGCCACGTTGTAGAAGACAGGACAGTTGTGATCATAGACCTGCATTTCTTGTGAGCCCCACTGCTTTCCAGCAAGCTTTCATCTTCATCCACCTGTACAGAACTCTGCTCCCTATCACTAAGAATCTCCTTTGAGTTGAGGTCTCCTAGTGCACCTGATAAACACCCTGCATCCTGACTCCCTTCAAATTTTTTGGAACCTACCAGAGCTGATCCCAACTGATCTACCGCAGAAATTTGAGCCACGTCCACCACTTGCAGTGTCCCCAGTCCTTGATCGACCGGGTAATGATATGACCCAACGAACTTGGAATCTCCTTCCATCTGACCATCAAGATTTTCGTCCTCCATTGTCAAGCCAGCCATGCTATCGGCGTGGTTTTGTCCCTTTGGAACCACCAATTGAAATTGTCATCCACGGGCAAAAATAGTTGCGTTCCATGCGGAATAGGGACATCAGCCAACTTATCGGCAAATTTTGGCTCCAGCATGGGCGATTACCCCAGCCTATCGTCGTCGTTAGACTTCTCCCTCTCGCCCGTTGTCACCATGACAACCTCCACCACTCAATTTTGATCACCCAATCCATCCCCCAACATCTTCCCATTCTCCTTCACTTTCCATTGCACCCTCTCTGAATTGTAATGGGCTTGTCCCTCTCCGGTCCCAGTCCACTAAGCCCCATACATATATCCACCCGACGAAGCCAGGTATAAACTTCACAAAATCATCTAAATGATTTCACAAAATCAGAACTAACCTAGTGATATCATGTGGTAGTGAGACACTGCAACTTGATATGTACCCAATGAGGATGTCAGAGATTTGAGTGGGGGTTATTGTATTAAGTGTTTTTGCTTTTAATTATAAAACAATTTTGTTAATTTATTCATTATTAAAATGTTGCTTTGAAGTTCCACCTGCCTTGTGTTCTCTAGATAAACTGCCTGGCAAAATTTTCTTGTACCCTCAACAATAGTAGCATGGCATCCAATGTCAAGCCAAAGATCCTCTCTCCTTACATGGCAGTTTTCACCATATACAAAAGACACAAAGCAACTCCAAGTGTTGTCAATGGCATCCACTCTACAGTGTGTGACTTGGGCATTTTGGCTAATCAGAACTACATCCACTTCCCCAGGATTCCAACACCATAGCATGTTGGGAATAAGGGAGGACATACTGGACGTTACCACTCCCTTTCCCTTGTGTGGCTTATAGTATCTTTTGGAGATAGTGCCGATGAGCTATAGCTGAAACTGCACTTCCTCTCCTTGTAAGAAGAGGGTACTGGTGAATTTTTGGCTTCAAGACTCATTGGATGTGTGTAACTTACCAATAAAAATAAATTTGTATGATGGTCTAGAAGAGTGATTAGACTGGTCCAATGTGGATGGTTTTGAAGCTTGAGAATGATATGAGTAGTGGGTGGACGAACCTAACTTGGAGGCTGATTTTTTTTTTTTGATAAGTAACAAACCAATTTCATTAAAAGCGTAAAGCACTCCTAAGTATACAAGAAGTATACAAAAAGAAACACCTAATTAGGGAGAGCAAAACGAACAAGGAAATCATTATAAGTAAGCGACAGAGGAGAAACAAATGTTGCCGTCCAAAGATACAAAGTTTCGTAGAACAAAGATAATATTTCTCCCAACGAAATATTCTTGGATCTCTTTCGCCTTGGGATATATCTTTGGACGAAACATTTCGTTGGGAAAATTTTTGTCTTTATTTTACGAAACATTATCTCTATGAACGGCGGCGTATGTATCTCCTCTGTCGCTTAGTTATAATGACTTTCTTGTTCGTTATGCTTCTTCTAGTTTGGTGTTTTCTTTTGTATACTCTCCGTGTACTTATGAGCGCTTTACACTTTAAATGAGATTGGCTTATTACTTATTAAAAAAATAGTTTGTATTATTTTTTTTCTTTGTATACTTTTTGTTGTGAATGCATACACTGAAATTGTTTTAAGTGAAGGATAGACTTACAAAATTTAATGTGTCTTTCAGCTATTGAGTCCTAGGTCTTTATCAGCCTTTTTCATGTTTTTGTCTATATGTTTTAATTATGTGGTTCAGAGATGAATCCTGTGGTAGTGACTTTTTAATACTGTTGGATGTTTTAGTTGTTCTCTGGACTGGCATAACTTTCATAGACTAAATTTATTCTGTGCCAGTGCTTCTGAATTGGAAAGTCTTGGAGATTATGCTGCTGTTGTATTCAGAAGGACATGATCGATAGTGGTAGGATTTAAGTGAATCAGGCTTATGTGAGATTTTTGCTGATCTGACAGCTGATAACAATTTAGCATTATTAGTGAACTAAATTAAGAGATCTCTAATTATTTAATCCATCTCGTAATGCTCAACATCTGCTGAGGTGCTTCTGTCTCATGTCATGCATGTGTTCATACAGCGATGATTATTGTCTGGTGTTATCCACATATGCTTCTCTGTTTTTTCAACCTTGTTTTTCCTCCCTCTGGGTTGATTGTTCTATTATCAGTTAGTTAGCATGGTCTGAGAAGTTTTCAGTAATTCTTGTGAATTACATACTTGACCTAATCTATGCTGTCAGGGTCTCGTGAAACTCGCTGATTTTGGTGTTGCAACGAAACTGACAGAGGCTGATGTTAATACACATTCAGTTGTTGGAACACCTTATTGGATGGCTCCCGAGGTACTTTAATACTCACATTTTGATTAGTAATTTGGTCAGTTTTTGTTCTCTATGATGTAGTTTCAGCCCTGCCAGGGCCAATAGACCCAATTGAAAATTGTTGAATCAATGTTACTTCGGCTGGTCCTGGTTCGTTGATGGGGATTTATAATAGATGCTATTTAATCAGAATTAAGGTTTTGTTGAGTGGAGTTGAATTTTTGCTTGTTTTGAGGTTGGTTCTTGTTAATTGTAGTACACATTAATTATGTTAGTAAGAACCTATGTTTGATTTTTTTTTTTTCCGTCTCTCTTCCTTTTTTTTTTTTGTTCTAGTTTTCACATAGATAACCATAGTTGAATAATAAAATTTAGTGATTATTAGGGTGCACCTGTGAGCAAGCAAAATATTCTCTGTTTTCTGCTTGCACAGAATCTGCATCGTTAAATACAGAAACCATCCAATATTGTGCGAAGAAAAGGAAAAAAACAAGAAGAAGTCGCCTTATATTTATGCAGTTTTGAAGGTGTTAAAGGGGAATCAAGATCCTCTAGAATTCATAGAGTATTCTACTAGGTAGATTTTCTCAAATCCCAGCTGTTTTCAAATTTAATGGTTGGGATTTTGCCATATCAGTATTTATAACTTTATTAATGCAACGCTTATCACCTCACCTCAGTACTTATCATATTCTTCTATATTTTAAAAATGATAAATGCTAATATGGTAGAATTCTAACCATGTAATTCGAAAACAATGGTTAGGATTTGAGGAAATCTATATGGTAGAATACCCTAGGAATTTTAGAGGATCTTCATCCGCTAAAGGGACACTTCTTCTTGATGAAACTTATTATTGTTTCAGGTAATTGAGATGTCGGGGGTTTGTGCTGCTTCTGACATTTGGAGCGTTGGTTGCACTGTGATTGAACTTCTTACATGTGTGCCTCCTTATTATGATCTGCAGCCGATGCCAGCTCTCTTTCGTATTGTTCAGGTTTGCCCATCTGTCTTTATTGATTATTATCATCGACTTAATAGGATGAGGGAGCATTCTGCATCAATTCTTGTGGATCCTGTGGAGTTCTCTTTGCCAATTTGGTTTCATTGTGCATCTGGCTTAGACAGCTCCAGTTACTCATCAGTTTTACTTTTTGCTTGGAGAAGGCACGGTTATATCATCATGCTTTACTGATTTCTGTCTCTAAGAGCATTCTTATCCGGTTTCCTACATTTATTCCATATTTTGAGGATAAAATTATTTTTTCCTATTTTAACTAACATTTTTTCCTAAGCATCTACATCCGGTTTACTAAACTAGTGAACTACCTTTATTTTTTTCATTTAGATATAATATTTTAAAAAAAGGGGAAGTGAAAGAAAATTGGGAAAAACAAAAAGTTGGAGAGAAATAATATTTTATTACTTAAAAGAAGAGTAGGGAGTGAATATGGCTCCCTACTAGTAGAAAGCCATTTCATGCTCTCCACTTTTTTCTTCAAAATGGAGAGCCGGATGGAAGCTCCAAAATGCTCTAAAATGAATTTTGACTCCTTAAAGTGGGAAAATCCCTACTTTAAGGAGCCAAAAGAGAATGCTCTAAGTGCTCAAAATTGCACCATTTTCTGTTTGCACTTTTCCTTCTTGGTGGTAGTCTTGTATTCGTGAAATGTGCAGCAAGGATATTGTGTGCTTTACACTCCGGCTAGCAATAGTGACAGTTTTTATCCTCACCTCTCTTTCAGGATGAGCACCCTCCTATACCTGACAGTCTATCTCCTGACATTACTGATTTTCTGCGTCAATGCTTTAAGAAGGTGAGGTGGGAGTTTTCTTATTTGGTAAAAAAACTTTTTATGTATAAGGCTATTATAAGAATTTTTCTATCTAATTGCTGCTTAAGCTCTGACTGTGTCTATTTTTTCCACTATGATTATGAATTAAATCACTCTTTTAATCCATAAGATGTTTTTATTTGTCTCTCTCCCCCTGGGTAGTTTTAGGATTACAATACTTAATCGAACGAAGTCCTTGTGTCAGATTTATGTGGGGTTAAAAGAATGGTCTTATGGGCTTCTTAGCTCTGACAATTGCACTTCGACCGAAAGGCAACCAAGTGTTATAGCCCTTTTTTTTTGGTCATTCTTCACTTCTGTACTGATTGTTTTGTTCTGCTTTTCAATGTCTTTTGGGAAGTGAAGAATGAGACTTTCCTAGGCCTTCCGTAGCTCTGCATATGATCATGCTTTTTAAGCCCTTCCATCACCAAGTGTTCAAATAGGCAGTAGGTGGTTCGATGAGTATGTGAAATCTCCTCAAGAATTAGATCAAAGTTTGGAGGTGAATGCCCAATGACTGAATTAATGGTGTTGTCTTCCTGATAATTTCTGCAGTAAAAAATGGTTGTTACTAATTATTTGCAACGAGGTTTTTCTATGGTCAATGGCTGTACACTACCATAGTCCAAAGGAGAAAACACTTTAGATGGGACCATGGACTTTCAAATGATCTTAGCATGGAAGGAGTTTCCAGTATGTTGCTGACGATGGACATACCTTGACCACGATCATTTTAAAGCTCTTCCATGCCCAACTAGGGACTACACATCTTGCTCACACTTTGGATAAGCTATATAATCCCACAATTTGTTTGGTGTATGTCCAGATAAGATTCGATATACACCTTTTTTATTTTAATATTAGAAAATAAAAAATGAGAAAATCCAAGCCAGGAAAAAGGAGGTGGGGTATACAAGTTTCCTCTATAACCATTGAAGCGAGCATGAGGTGATCTCAGATCATAATGGGCCAGCTTGTCCTTGTAGTCCTCACTCCAGGTCAGTGAACCGAAGGCACTGTGAGCTACAGAAGTTAGCTTGTTCAGTCAATTATGACCTTGAGGTAGGTCAATCTGCAGATCACCTCCTACAGCATTTCCAGTAGCAACTCTTACCTCTTCATCCGTCCGGCCATTTTCAAATAATCTGAAATGAACAGAGTTCAAACATATGAAGTTCAAGGGTCACAAATAAGAAATATAATATCTATTTTCACTGTTCAGAGTAAGAAATGATGAACAAGAATCAAGATGTTCTAATGAACTTAAACCAGGCATATGCCTATCATGTCAACAACTCCAAAATAAGCCTTATACATTTAAAATTGTCGAACAGGACAAGATCATAAGATGAGAAGAAAAAATGAAGATACCGATTGAAATGAGAAAATTCAAACTATGATAGAAAAGGAAGATGGTGGACTAGTAATTTAAGTAAATGATTTTAACTCATAAAAGCACAGCACCTGCAGTTTTAAGATAGAGAACTAGATTCTGGCATCTAACGGGATCGAATCCTTGATAACTAAGATGAAAATCCCACATAAATCTGCCTGAAGGTGACAAAAGCATTCCAATGCTCTGTTGTTTAAGAAATTTAGAAAGAGAATCATAATGGGCCAGCTTGTCCTTCTAGTCCTCACTCCAGGTCAGTGAACTGAAGGCACCGTGAGCTAAAGAAGTTAGCTTGTTCAGTCAATTATGACCTTAAGGGTAGGTCAATCTCCAGATCACCTCCTACTCCATTGCGAGACTGCTTATGCCTTATAGAGTTCTATCTTCGGCTAATATGGGTTAAAGTGGGTCATGATTAGGCGGGTGGTGGATCTATTTGCTTTTTGAAGAGGGCAGTGTAGTTCTTCTCATAGTGTAGCAGTGCATAAGATGATGATCTCGTTTTGCCTAATGTGGTGTATTTGGAGAGAGAAATTATCGTAGTTTTGAGGACTATAAGAGAGCGGTGGTGGAGCTAAAGGCCTTTTTCTTCTTAACCCTATACCACTGGACAACTACCCTTGATTGCCTTCATATTATTAGCTTTAATGATTTTTTTGATCTTTTTCTTTTTCTATTTAGGTGTCTCTCTTGTATACTTTTATGTACTTGAGTTGCACCCTATTGCTTATAATAAAATTCGATTACTTATCAAAAACATATTTGGTTTTGGCATGTATGGTGTGGAGATCAGACCTTGAAGACGGCTTTTTTTGGTGTTGTTTAGTAATGATTGCTATAAGGAGGCCTCAGTGGCATACCATATGCTGTTTCCTAACGACACCCATAAGTGGAATATTACTTTCATCTGATTAGTGGATGATTGGGAGGGTAGAATTTCTAGGATCCCTTCCAAAAGGCAAACATTCGAGATCATATCTTTTTATCATGTGCTTAGTCCTCTCGTTGGCTTTTCCTTACATTGAAAGAGCTTTTGGAGAAACAAGGCCCCTCCAAGAGTGCTAGTCTTTGTTGGACAACCATGTTAGGGAAGGTTTTGACTTTGGATAACCTTAGAAAGAGGCATGTCACAGTGATGGATTGGTGTTATATTTGCAAGAAGAGCGAGGAATCCATTGATCATCTTCTGGTCCACTGCAAAATAGCTAGAGATTTGTGAGTTTCAGTTTTTCGTGTTTTTGGGATAAAGTGGGTTATGCCCAATGGGTGGTGGAGTTGGCTAGTTTGAGAGGCCAGTTTGATAGCCACTGTACAATAGAAGTCTGGAGGATGACTCCCTATACTTGGTGTGGTGTATTTGGAGAGAACGTAATACTCGAAATTTTGAATATTGTTAAAGAGCAGTGTTAGAGTTTAAAGCTTATCTGCTCAAAACTCTTTATGGGTAGATGGTTGCTTTTAACAACTCTTGCTTTTCTAGTTTTCTAGAATTTTGCATTTGTGCTCTTTTTCTTCTCCTTAATTGAGTGTCTCTCTTGTTTACTTCCTGTGTACTTAGGTTGAGCTTATTTGCACTTTCTAATAAGATTGAACTACCCATTGGTGGAAATTGAAACTTCTCAATCTAAGTATGATATATATATATATATTTTTAAGTGTTGGTGATCTAGCAAAAAACCTTCCTCGGCATTTTTTTGGTTCCAACTCCTATTTTTTTTCATCCATTGGATGACGTGGTGAGTTTTTAGATTATTATTATTATTTTTTTATTATCAACTAATGATTTAATGGTTGATTTTTACTAACATTTTATCAAGTCATATGATAGTCGTATAATCATCTACTAAATAGCAATTCTATACAAAGAAAAAAGAAGTTGGTCCCCATCTTATCGGCCAAAATCTAGTTAGCATGTCATTGTTGATAAAGATTGTTACTTTTATTCTGGATGTACAATTAAGCCCAGGATTATCTTCATCTAACCAACATTGTAGGGTGTGGCAGGATCTTTTAGATTAGCATTATAGATGTAATGTCTTTAGCTGTAGTTTAATTAGTGAGGTTTAGTTGATCAGGACTTTGTAAGTTTAGATTTTTGGGAATAGAGTTGTGGTTTTAGTAGGTTTATCTGAATGGTTTCAGGCTAGTTTGACTCGAAAGAGAGTTCCAGTTATACTCTAGAGAAATAAAAATGGAACCAAAAAAAAAAAAACAGAAAAAAGAGGGAAGTAGGGGAAAGTAAGGCAGCCAACGTACGTTTCCTAGGCAACAAGGTAACTATACTCTTTTTTTAAGAGCTTTAAAGTTGCTTGAGAACTTAATTTTTAGTTATTTGCTCAGCTGATGGATCATAAACGGGCAAGATGACACCTTCTACTATTGAGTTTGGGAATCCAATTACAAGCTGCAGAATATAGAATTTATCCTCTAAACGAATGAAGGCCACACAAGATAAGATCCATGAACCATATCTACGGCTCACTTGCTGAGATTTTGAAAACTACCAAAATATCTTTGAAATTGAGATGTAGGAGAAAAATTCAAATATTAGCAAAGCACTCACTCAAACTTAAGAATATGAGTGAATTACTTGACCATAATATTGAGGATCCCCAGATTTTTTTTTTTCAGAAAAAAAAAAAAGAAAAAGAAATGAAGAATGGAGGGTCCTCAATGGACTCAACTTTGAATTTTAACAATCGTTTGTAGATTTCATTGGTCTCTATGCTTACTCCATCCTAAGCCTCTTATTGTCCACATTGTAGGATGGGCAACCTCACATGTTTCCCATCTATTACTTCTAGCTCATATGTGATGATTTTCCCCCAAAACTTGTTCACCTCGTTCTCTAAGGTCCACTCCTATTACCGGACTGAGCATCTTCAAGTATCCAAGGGGTCTGATTTCTAAACCCCTGTCTTTCCTGAGTCACAAGCTGCCTTCCCAGTGGAAGTTTCTGTTTGTTTCCCAATCTTTGGGCATCATAGACTGGAATGGCAAGAGGTAGAGTAGGTAAGTATTCCTATCTTGGATACATACACGGTAGTCATTTATCAATGATAAAAGGGTGGAACATCTGAGCATCTCTTGCCTAGTGCAAATGGAGAACATCACAGCCTTAAATTACTTTGGCTTTTCTAAATTTACTCTCGAAACTGCAGCTCTTCTGCTTTGTAATCTTATAATTTTGAGTGATGGCCATGTAATTATGAATTATATGTTGATATGCATGAGTGGAATCCAATTAATCGATAGACCTGAATCATTATCTGATGTGTGATTTATTGGTGACCTTCTAATTTCTTTATCTGACATTTAGTTACATACTTCAGGATGCTAGGCAAAGGCCTGATGCGAAAACATTGCTTTCTCACCCTTGGATACAAAACTGTAGGCGTGCTTTGCAATCTCCTCTCCGTCATAGTGGAACATTAAGGTAGACATCGAAAGTTATTTTATTTGGTTACTTTCATGGAGCAAATCCTTGTATCATTCATACATTTCTTGGTCGCATGATCAGTTTTATCGCTTATGATTGGTGATTTGATTTTATCATAAGGTTAAGTATCATTAGCTAATAAATAATTATTGATTCTTTTTTTCTTTTTTTTTTTGGAAATTTACATGTTGATTACACAAGCACGTACACAAACATTTATCTTTCTATGGTGTGGAGATGTTGATTACACAAGCATGTACACAAACATTTATCTTTCTATGGTGTGGAGAAGCAACTTTCAAGTCCCTATTCCCAGAACTTCTTTATCTTCTGGCTCTTATCTCCATTGCAACCCGAGTTTTCTCAGGGTGGTCCAGGATTGGGAACTTGAATCTCTTGTTGCATTTTCCAATCTTCCATACTCTTCGAAAACCTTTCCGAGAGAGACAAATAAAATGTTATGGTGCCCAGCACGTACTCACAAGTTTGAAGTGAAGAGCTATTACAATAAATTACAATCTAGCAAGTTTTCCCCTTTTCCTTAGAAGAGCATTTGGAAGGTGAAGGCTCCACCTCATATTGCTTTCTTCATTTGGACAGCAGCTTTGGGTAAAACCCTTACCATTGACAACCTTAGGAGCTAGGGTCTGACCCTTGTCAACTAGTGTTGTCTTTGTAAGTAGAGTTAGGAGACCATAAATCACCTTCTCATCCATTGCAAGTTTACTAGCGAGATATGGCACTTGGTTCTCATTTTATTTGGAGTCATGTGGGCCATGTCTAGCAATATTCTTGAGTTACTTCAATGTTGGAAGACGCAAGGGCGGAGACAATCCATAGAGGCCATTTGGAAAGTCATCCATGCTTTACTTATGTAAAGCATTTGGAGAGAGGTGAAAAGCTTATTATGGTGTGTGGTTAAATTAGACTAAAACTCGGGTGATATTTTGGAAGTTGATTACTTTCGTTGCATTATCATCCGATGATAAGGGGAGCATTTAAGGATAGGGATTGTCACCTCATGAGCTTGGCTGGGTTGGGGGTGTGGCAATCCTTGAGCTAACCTTTGCTCTTTATGTTTATGGGGTTTGCTCCAGCTGTATGCCCAAGATATATGGCGTTGGGATTAAAGAAAGGGGGGGAGGGGGATCTTTGGGGGAGAAACTATGCGTTTTTGGGATTTATGTGCTCCCTGGTTAGAACCCCTAAGGGGTTCCAATGGTTTGGACTGGATGTTTTATGTGGGGGAACTTATTATATTTGCCTGTTTTACTCATCTGATATTCAAACTTAATTAACTTTTGCATTTTCTAAGAGAAGGGAAAAGATGACAGCATTACTGATGGCATTATTTTTATTATGTTGATTACATTTTTTTTTTTCAGAAATATACAGGAAGACGTTTCAATGGATGCAGAGATCTCTCATGGCAATAATCAGAGCTCTGCTGAAAGCCTTTCTGCCGATAAAGTGGAAGTAGCCGACCCTGAAATTAAAGTTGTAAGAACCATTTGATCTTGGCCTTTCCTGGGAAGCAAATTATAGGCTTCTGTAAAAAATTGGAATTTAAATTGAATTTTATTTACATTATGTTAATGATCTGGATCTTTTCAATTCCAGGACTCCAGGAAAAGGGAGTTATCAGCTGAGGTTTCAGATATGAGCACGTCTGACAGGGATCATGCTTCAGATGCTAATATTATTGAGGAAAGAGCGGCTAATCTAGAAGATTTAGATCAAGTTCCTACTTTTGCCATCCGCGATAATTCATCCCTTCCAACTGGTTCTGGCAGACAATCTTCAAACAAGGAAACGGCTACCTCTGAGCCAACTGAGCTTCATGAGGTACAACATCCTAGTGACCATGATGAAGTGCTGATGAATGGTAACATGGGATCTCCTGAATCAAGAAGGAAAAGTGTAGCTGAAAAACATGGTGGAAAAGGAAGCTCTATCCATGTTGGGAATAGATCGTTTGGTTTTGGACAAAGAAGTCAAGATAATAGTTTTCAAAAGGTAAAGTTGCACTTCTTACTGTCGTATTCTTCTCATTACTCACTATGCTTTTGATTGGTTATTGTTATACACAAACGAGTGGATATTGTTTTAAATGCACCAACTACTCCTGCATACCTGTATAGGGCATACATAAAGATCTAGTGTCATTCAATTCACTTCTCATGAATTCATTTGGTTCCTCATTTTTTGTATTCTCATATTTCCTAGCTTTCCCTTTACTTTTTTGTCTGTATCTTAGTTTAATCAATGCTTGTGGCCACTGTCTAGTGGGCCACAAGTGAAAATGTCTGGCAATGATTTTTAGGATGATTTATCCTTTTTATTATGGCTGTTATCTGATTGTCGTTGATTTGTTTGACCATCGTCTTGTGTTTGGGTTTCTTAAAAAGGATGTTTGGAGTTCTATTTTTAATTTGTTTGGAGTTGTTTGGGTTATGCCCTGACGGGTGATTGACTTGTTGAATAGCTGGAGGGTTAGGTTGGGTGTGGTCCAATTAGGGAAGCTTGGCAGTTGGCTCCATTGTGTTTATGACGGTGTCTTTGGCAAGAGAGGAATGCTTTACACGTTATATACTTGGATGGCTGCACACCATAGTTTACTTGTTATTAATTTTGCAAAATTTTTTACTTTTTGCCATTCTTTTTCTTTAGATTAGGGGTTTTCTTGTATACTCCATGTGTATTAGGGTTGTGCCCTTCTGTGTTTTTTTAATATGGTACTATTACTTATAAAAAAAAAAAAAAGATAGTTTCTATAATTTTCTGATTTGTAGCTATGATGGTTGCATAGCTTTTCATTTTTTTTCCCTGTTATGTTCTGTGTTTCATTTTACATAATCTTGAGAATAGGCAGGGATACTTGAGTTCAGTGTTGGTTTTCACATTTTCTTCTTGCATTTTGGTAAAGTCTAGTTATGATTGTATCAAGGACTTCGGATCAAGTTTCATAAGGAGCTTGAAACTATCATCGCCTTCTTTTCTCCTCCCTCGTTACCAATATTATGAATATTTGAATGTGTAAATGGATTAGTAAATTGAATCTCATGGATTTTGTAACTGCCACTTTTGAAGGCGGTGAAGATGTCAGTCACTGCAGGGGAGAATGAGCTAAGTAGATTTAGTGACACTCCCGGAGATGCGTCCTTGGATGATCTATTTCATCCGTTGGATAAACACCTGGAGGATCGGGTAGCTGAAGCTTCAACATCGGCGTCAACATCATATATGTCCCATGGCAATTCATCTGTAACTGATGCTGGGAAAAATGACCTGGCTACAAAGTTGAGGGCTACAATTGCTCAAAAACAAATGGAGAATGAAATGGGGCAGGCAAATGGTGGTGGTGGTCTTTTGCGCCTAATGATGGGTGTTCTAAAGGATGATGTTATTGATATTGATGGTCTGGTATGTTAAGTCCATGTGGTTGATATTTCCAAACATGCCCCTTGTCTTTATTCATTATGCCTGATGCTTTCTGCTTTTTCTATTTTTGTTTACCAGGTTTTTGATGACAAATTGGCTGGAGAAAATCTGTTTCCCCTACAGGTACTCTCTGTTCTTTTGAACAATAAGTCATAGTCCGCCTGTGAAATTTCTTGATTGTTGGAAAATGGTTCGAAGGGTAATATTGATTTGCAATGCTATATGGTCTCTCCCTCGCACTGGTGTAAATTATTTTATTGTGTTACTCTCTTCAATATTGGTTGGCAATCCATTTGTTTTGAAAATTGATCATTTATTTGACAAGTTGAAGCTGCATAGTTGTCTAATTGTCCTGTAGCTTTGAATGCTTATAGTTATTCTTTTTACACCAGACGAGAATTTAATATATATTTACTTTCTTTCTTTGTATTAATGAACATTATTAAGTCCATTTTTATACTACTTTGTTGCACATAACTATTTAGGTAATACATGTCCGTTTTCAGTTGTGCAATTCAACCCAATATTACTATATGTTTATCATATCTGATTTAGCACTTGGCTACATTAGTCTTCCTTCCAAACTTTGCGGTTTAGCTATGTGGATCCAATTTTGCCACTCAGTCTTTCACATCTTTTATGGTCAATATCCTTTCTTACTACTTTTAGTCATGCCATTTTGTACTGCCTTATCTTTTGTATATATCTTGTGTATTAAGCTTCGCCCTTTTGTTTTAATACAATCTTATTACAAACAAAAGCTTTCCTTTTCTGCACTGATGGATATAGAGATCTTGCTTGTACATGTCCATGCCATCTCTTGTGACGTACTCTTATCTTGCCATCAATTGATGCCACACCAACTTTGACTGGATATATTGGTTTCTTATCCTCATCTTAATTAACTTATATTAAAAAATTTCCTCATCTTAATTAATCTCGATTGATGGAAATGCTTATCAATTGTATATTAATATTTTTATACCTAAAGCATAGCTTGCCTTATGGTAGTCCCGTGACAGTTTTTTTCTTAAATTGAACGTATTGTACAATTATGTATTACTCCAAACACTCTTTCCACCCAGCCTAATTCTATGGATAGCATCTTGAATTTCCTTTTGGATAGTTGAACTAGGCTTCTGAGAATGATTACTTTTTGGCATTCTGAATCTTGAATTTTTTCCCTGATCCCTGTTCTGTCATTGGCTACTGTTTAAGTTTTAGTTCTATACTAAGGATTAAAGTGTCTTCATGTTTGACCAAGTAACTTTTACTTCCAATTTGTTTTTTTTTTTTGAAAAAAACAAAAATCTTAGCAGCTGTTTGTGATTGCTATCATGTATCTTCTATGGATTAAATGTGCTATCCATGGTCTGTTACACTTACTCAACCATGCTATATAGATCGAGTGGTGTGGCCCTGCATGCATATTGGATTGGAATGCATTTTTTATTTACAGCTATATATATGCTTTTGAATACGGATAACTGATAAACTTCAACGTATTCTTGCTTTGCTAGGCTGTTGAGTTTAGCAGAGTAGTTGGGTCATTGAGACCAGACGAATCAGAAGATGTGATCATGTGTGCCTGTCAGAAACTTACTGGTATCTTTAACCAACGCCCTGAACAGAAAATTGTTTTTGTTACCCAGCACGGTTTGCTCCCTCTAATGGATTTGCTAGAAGTTCCTAAAACTCGTGTATGTTATCTATTGTTCTATGGGGTTAATTTCGAAATTTCTTTTTTTTTTTCCCCTTCTCTAATGTAATTTTTTAACTTAGATAACAGTAAAATTTACGGTTATGTATACTTCCAATTATTGCAGGTCATATGTGCTGTGCTTCAAATTATAAATCTGATAATTAAAGATAGCACTGATTTCCAAGAAAATGCCTGTCTTGTTGGATTGGTGAGTACTACAAATGTTCTGGTTTTTATGTTCTCTTGTTGAGCAACTATTAAGATTTTTGAAAAGTTACCTTGGGATGGTTCCTACTTGAGGTTCCTTGAACAATTGTTTGTTCTATTGAATATTTGTATTTCTTTATATAACTTTCCGCATTTTAATCTTCCAAAAGAATTGGGTAGTTTACTCTTCTTGATTTTAAAGCAGAGATTAAATCATTTTTTTATCTTCAAATTGAGGAAGACTGGAATAATGGATGAGGTTAAAGCCTCTTTACCTGCATTAGTATTACTGTTGTGGTGAATCTAAACATCCTTATTTTTGTGTTTATGAAATAGAATATTGGGTTACTCTAAATGCACCTGCGTTATTGATTAATTACTTTATAGATTCCTCTGGTAATGAGCTTTGCCATACCTGATCGTCCTCGGGAAGTTCGCATGGAAGCAGCTTATTTCTTGCAGCAGCTTTGTCAGTCAAGGTACAGAGTTGTCTCCTTGTGGTCTTATTATCGTTTTTCTTCTTCTCTCTCTCTTCTTAAATGGGGTTTAGAATTCACTTTGGAGGCTTCTTTTCTGTGCAGCTCCTTGACATTGCAAATGTTCATAGCTTGCCGCGGAATACCTGTTTTGGTGGGATTTCTAGAGGCTGATTATGCGAAGTACAGGTTTGTGGTTCTTTATCCCATGGATGGAACAATATGTGTTCTGGATTAGTGAAGTACATTTCAGTTGATCATTTTGGTTTAGAAGTGAAAGAAGTTCTTAAGAAATGGCATAAGTAATATTGTAAGAACAGGCCTAAGTCATTGAATGTTTTGTGGGAGCTTGTGCATCTCATTTCGTTTGAAGACACTACAATCTAATGGGTGACTGGATGCACATTTTTTAGTCCCTCTTTAAGTTTAATGGTGATAGCTAGCTACACCATGGCGGTGACCCTCCTTTACTCAAAGCCCTTCCCACTAATGGGTGGATGTACCACTTTGCTTCAAATGGCATTGATGAATATATGTGATTGTCAATTTGACGTTATTTAAGCTGTATTTGTTTTGGCGTAAATTGTTTTTGAAAAATATTTTTCACATTTTTAAGTGTCTAACACAGATGGAGAACATTGGTCAACAAGAAATGATTTTAGGTTAACAAAAAAATGGCTTGTCAACATATGCAAAAATGGAAGCCATTTTTTGCACCTCTCTTTCTCGCTTACATAGCAAAAAGAAAAAAAAAACTTTATACTCTCTTTCAGTCTTATCTCTCCTAACTGACATCGATCACATTGGAGCACCTCTGCCATTTTGGACGACTGACAATGCCAACTTCTAAGCAGCTGGCCCTCCTCGATCGGAATTGGTTACTCCTCCAACATCGTTGCGGCCACCATCTACTTTGAGCTCTACATGAAATGCCCCCTTCAACAATCACTTCTTTTTCCCCTAAAAAATTTACCATGAGCTCCTACTTCTCTTCCATCTTGTCTCCGCTTACCTTCTTCAAACAATCCCCCAAACCCTCCCGTCACCTTTCCTACCCCGACCTCCCTTTAAAATTATCGAAGGCCTCCCCTTTTTGCTCAAATCCCTATATTACCCCTTCAAATTCAACATATCCATCCTCAAGTTCCCCATCGAGATTGAGCTTGTCACCGATCATCTCTTGTCATTTCTTGTCATTGTCGTCCTTGTGGCGAGATTGTAGACTGACCTTCTGACTTGACATCTCTAGAACATTTTTTATCGTAATGTATACACATATTTTACAAATTATATTTCTTGTCAAAATATGTCGTCACTGGCAATGTTCCTGGAAGGTGGGTGATGTGGAAATAGAAGCTTATACAGATGCAGATTGGGCTAGACGATTATGCATTGACGGTCCATATCAGGATATTGTACATTTATGGGATGTAATTTTGTTACACGGTGTAGCAAGAAACTATTAGTGGTTGGCAGATCCAGTACAGAAGCAGAACGACTGGTTGTTTTTCCAAGGTATAAACGACAGACCATCTAGAACAACATTGTACGGCATGTTGTTTTCCATCATCCCAAAATGATGTGCCATCTTTTCTTTACAAACACAGCCTCCACGCGCAGTCGCTGAAAAGCAAACAGCTGCCATCGGAATACACCTGTGGTCCTCAAAAACACCTAGAAGCCGCCAAATACCCAAAGGAGACAACCCTTCATGATCGATTCGTCAAAACCACACTGCATGGTGCCCGTCGATTGATTGTCACACCAAATCTCTACTGTTCGCTGGTGGTGCAACCCATATTACGCTGAGCAGCACCTTCTACGCACTGCCTGTCACGTTGGGTGCACCAGTCACAACCAGAGACATGGGTTTATGCTTATATTAGCATCTGTAAGGGCGACGACAGCCGTGGTTTGAGACAATGCACACAACCCAAAAGGCTCACAATCCAGGAAAATTCAAGAAACTGCTTACCAAGTTGAAGAAGAAAGATGGGAAAATCGAAGAGGAGAAATTTTGTAGGAAGAAAACTGTTTATTCCATGATGTGGTTCCATTCGTTTACATGGGTTTAAATAGGAGAGGAATACAAACTATTAGGGAAAGGAATTATTAGGAGATTACAATCAGAATAATAGAAATAAATAAGAGAATAAAAACGAGGATAAATTCATGACATAGTGGTAGTTTCCATCTTCAACATTTTAGGTGTTGATAAAAATTTAAAATAGAAAAATTAGTTCATATGAAACATTGTCGAAACTTATTCTTTGAAACTATGTTGTTTTGGTTCAAATGTTCCACATTAGACAGAATGTATCGAAGCTTTAGAATGGCGGTTCAACATTTTCATATCAAATCATAATTAAAACCAAATAGTATATTGGACTTTGACCACGAGGATATTCAATCCATCTCATTGTTCAGTGTTTTTTGAGATGGTGTGATGTTTTTTTCTTTACAAAAAAAAAAAAAAATAAATAAAGAAGGCTCGAGGGCTTTTGACTCAGCATGGTGTGCATGTTATTTCTGGGGGTCTTATATTACAGTTAAGTGGTAGATTCTCATATGATGCTTATTTCCAGCTTTGTTGGTCATACTTTAGAACATTGTTTTTGTCATTTTTTCATGGTTGACCTATTTGCATTTATGTGTAGATCATATGTAGGCTTGCTCCATTTTTCTTTCTTGCTTTCTTCCTATCTTTCTTCTTCTTCTTCCATGTTCCTCTCTCTCTTATTTCTCCTGTCAAATTATCTTTTTCTTTCATATTTCTTTACAAAGCTGCTGATAAAGCTCTTTATATCCAGGGAAATGGTTCATCTAGCTATTGACTGCATGTGGCAGGTCTTTAAGCTTCAGCGATCAACCCCTAGAAATGATTTCTGTCGCATAGCTGCAAAGAATGGGATACTGCTTAGACTTATCAACACCCTTTATAGCTTGAATGAGGCAACTCGACTAGCTTCTCCATCTGTTGGTGGAGGTATTCCAGTTGATGGTTTCACTCAACGACCACGTTCTGGCCAATTGGACACTAGCCATCCAATTTTCATTCAGTGTGAGGCACCACTTTCCACAACAGATCAGCATGATCTCCCCAAGGTTAAGCATGGTACAATAGATCAGCACATGTCAATTGGAATGCAAGAACCTTCACGTGCTTCAATTTCACATTCGCAGAGATCAGATGCCAATCAATCAGATGCTCGATACATCCCAATAGATCCTGATAGGCCTCAGTCTAGCAATGCAGCCATGGAATCTTCAGCTGCTTCTAAATTGCCAGACCCAACATCTTTAGAGAGAGTTTCAAATCTATCAATTAATAAAGAGCGAGACAACTTGGACAGGTGGAAGATTGATCCTTCTCGAACAGATGTTGACCTGAGACAGCAGCGTGTTGCTAATTCTGCTAATAGGACATCTACAGATCGGCCTTCAAAATTAATTGAAAGTGCATCAAATGGGTTTCCTACAACAGCAGCCTCTCAACAAGAGCAAGTTCGTCCTCTTCTTAGCTTGTTGGAGTCTTCCCGACATTCTTCTGGTCAGCTTGAGTATGTGCGCCACATCTCAGGGTTGGAGAAACATGAGACTGTACTTCCTCTATTACATGTATCTAATGAAAAGAAAACAAATGGTGAACTAGATTTCCTGATGGCTGAATTTGCAGGTAATTAGTTGCATTTATTTACCCAATTATACATACTGTTTAAATTAGTGAATGTGATACTTGGATTGTAGTATTATATCCTCAAAACCATATCATCCTTTGGGATTAGTATATACCTAGAAGTTATCCTCCAGAATGTGAACATCATCATCTAGAAAGTGGCTTCTATGTGAACCTTCATTAACGTATTGCACACATCCCAATGTCCTGTTCGGACATGAACTTAAAAAAGCTGTTTTCAACATCTCTCACCTCTTTTGCACTTAACCTACCAACATAAAATACAATAGTAGCAGTATTTCTCAGTTTTTGGCTCGGGTATATTCTGTATTTCTACTGAGGGTGAATTATTTGTTAATGGTCTTGCAGATGTTTCTCAACGAGGAAGAGAAAATGGAAATCTTGACTCTAGTGCTAGAGTTTCACATAAAACAAGTAAGAAGGTTGGACCAATAGCATCTAATGAGGGAGCTGCTTCAACATCTGGGTTTGTATCTCAGACAGCATCAGGTGTGCTGTCTGGTTCGGGTGTCCTAAATGCTAGACCAGGGAGTGCAACATCCTCTGGTTTACTATCCCACATGGTTTCAACGTTGAATGCAGATGTGGCCAGGGAGTACCTCGAGAAGGTGGCAGATCTTCTGCTTAAGTTCGCCCAAGCTGATACAACTGTAAAGTCTTACATGTGTAGCCAAAGTTTGCTAAGCCGTCTTTTCCAGATGTTCAATAGGGTAGAGCCTCCTATTCTTTTAAAGGTATGTAAGACAGTTTCTTCTTTTTCTGCAGCTTTTTTTTTTTTTTTTTGCAAGTGTTGAAGCATATCTTACTATGCTCTCTAATATTGCTACTCATCATTCTTTAGATACTGAAGTGTATCAATCATTTGTCAACGGATCCAAACTGCTTAGAAAATCTTCAGCGGGCAGATGCCATTAAATATTTGATCCCAAATCTTGAACTCAAAGAGGGGTCTCTTGTATCTCAAATACATCATGAGGTATACCTTCTTGACCTACATCTGAATAGTAATGGAGCATGGCTAGGCTACAATCTGCATTTATTCTGCATTTGAAGTTTGAATGTGAATATTTGTGTATTTCACCAAAAAAACTCCACCCACATACATTTCATCCATACACTAGTATTTATAAGACAAAATACAATTTTTAGATTTAGGACACCTCAGACAAACACCTAATAGGGACACCTCACTACCTTTTAGAATCACTCCCCCTCAAGCTGGAGGTTATATATAATATAAGCTCAACTTGTAACAAATGAACTCTTATCCACACAAAGGATTTGTAGACATTCATCTGCAGGCTGAAATACCTTCAAATTGGTTGAAAAACATGAAGAACCGATAGAAAACATTACAAAACTGGCCGTAAAACCACCAAATTGGTCCAAAGAGGTCATCTGCAAAGTTATTCCTGATGTCTTAATGTGGAGCATTTGGAGAGAAATGAATTGGTGTATTTTTACGACTGCGAGTCCAGTGTGTTTTCCTTAAAATCCTCTTTTTTGAGATCTCTTTTGAATTGGGTTGTTGTATTTGTTCCTAACTTCTCCTCATCGAACCTTGTAGATCTAGTTAATTTTCTAGGTTGTAGAAGCTTGTAGGGTTATTGGCTCTATTGTATACTTTTTGTGTATGAGGACTTTGCCCTTTTCTTTTAATAAAATTAGTATTTAAAAATAAATAAATAAATAATCCCCACCAAATTGATCAAAAACGAATTGAACTGGCCAAAAAACTGTTAGAACTGGCCAAAATATCACTAAACTGGACGAAACACAATGTAAACCAGCCGAAATATCACCAAACCAGCCGAAAACCAAGCTGAACCGGTTGAAAACATTGCAAAACTGGACGAAAAACGTTTGAACCGACCAAGATATACCTGTATCAGCTGAAAAGGAACAGAACCAGCCGGCACCAGTCGAAACAGTGCCAGTGACGACCAAAACATCGCTGGAAAACTCTGAACCTGTCGAAACCTTGCAGGAAACTGCCAAAAGCTCGTTGAAACCAACAAATCCGGCTGAGTTATGCTAGAAAATACCAACACTGGTCAAATACTCGTTGGGAAACACCAGCGCTGGCTGAAAACTTGTCGGAAACATCAACACCTGTCAAATACTTGCCCGAAAAACCAGCGCAGGTGAGATTCACTGTAAATCCAACGTCGGTCGAAGCGCCACTGGGAAAATCCAATACTGACCGGGTTGACTCAGTTCAGGTCGATGTGGTTTTGTTTTTTTATTGGGCTTGACCTAGGTGAAGAAAATTTGGGTATGGACAAAGCTTTGAACTTGGGCTGGACTTGAATGGGTTAGCCCAAAGATAAAACTGGGATAAGTTATTCCGAATAAGAAATTAACCCAAACTGAGGTTATCCTTATCTTGGATAGGGATAACATACACCCGCAACCAAGCACCCCTTTTTGTCTTTGAAACACGTCAGAAATTCATCACTGGTAACTAGATGAGCCGACAACCACCACAGGAACATGAACAGACACCACCGACGACTGCAATGGTGTCAACAAACTATGGTCACCACTGCAACCATCATAGATTTGTTTATTTGACGTCGCCGACAACCTTAGATGACACCTTAGACCACAAAAACTATTGAAGAACTCTGCACACAACACCACAATCACAAGAAAACCTTCGACTACACCCATACACGCGGGACAATTTTTTTTTTCTTTCGTCCATTACTGCCACCGACCACCATGTTGTTGAGGTCAGCGGTGGCAGCCCCTACACTGCTGCAGAAGGTAAAAAGAGATGAATGAAGAAAAATTGGCAAAACAGGGGAGAGGATACAACCTTTTTTTTTAAAAAAAAATTCCAAGGCTTTGACACCATGTTAAGATTTGTGTATTTCACCAAGAACATTCCACTCACATACAATTTTTTCATACACCCGTATTTATAGGAGTAAATACAATGTTTTAAATTTAGGACACCTCATAGGGACACTTCACTACCTTCTAGAATAAGGACACTTGTCCCTTTCTCTCTAACAAATAGAGTGGAAATTTTTTTCAGTTATCAAATGCACAATTGCTCC
Organism: Betula pendula; assembly: GCA_900184695.1. Lineage (NCBI taxonomy): Eukaryota > Viridiplantae > Streptophyta > Magnoliopsida > Fagales > Betulaceae > Betula > Betula pendula. The sequence continues at coordinate 51,155 of FXXK01001061.1, forward strand.
AGAGTCTACTTATCAAAAAAAAAACTTATCAAAACAATTGCTCCACAGTCATTTTTATCTGAATATTTGATAGGTTTAACTTTTGCATATCTGCCATGTGATCTAGTGTTCTCTTTTTTTCTTAATGAATCTATTACTTGTCCCAAATAAAAAGAGCATTTGTCTTTGATATGCTATAAATAGGGGAAACTTTTGTACACACTCGTGTTCTTGACTGTTTCTACTTTTATTAATAAATCTATTACTTCATCAAAAAGAAAAAGAAAAAGAAACTGTCATATGTAATTATATATCTCATATGCTCTACAGACTTCTTTTAATATCTTAAACTCCTTTTGTTACCCTCATATTCTCTCTTGAAATATCTATCTGGCAGAGGAAAGAAGCTATACTGTAATGAAATCATTAGCTAGACAGTTATTAATAGTACTTTTTGCAACCTCTTCCTTATATATGTGAGTTTTAATCTTCAATATTAAATCTTATGTATTAGCACTTGTTGGCTTGTTAATGTACTAATGTATGTTTTAGAAATTTTGAGCTTGTTCATTTTCCCTACAACTTCTTTTTTGTTGTTTTTTCCCGGTGATTGAACTTCTTGCCACTTACCCAGTTTCTAATAATATTTTAATAATTTCTTTTGTCCCTGAAGGTTCTCAATGCACTTTTTAATCTATGCAAAATAAATAAGAGGAGACAGGAACAAGCAGCCGAAAATGGAATTATTCCACACTTGATGCAATTTATCATGTCGGATTCTCTCTTGAAACAACATGCATTGCCTCTACTGTGTGATATGGCTCATGCGTCTCGTAACTCAAGGGAGCAATTAAGGGCTCATGGTGGGTTGGATGTGTACTTGAGCCTTCTTGAGGATGAGGTTTGGTCTGTAACTGCATTGGATTCTATTGCCGTTTGCTTAGCTCATGACAACGACAACCGGAAAGTGGAGCAGGCCTTGCTGAAAAAAGATGCAGTCCAGAAATTGGTCAAGTTCTTCCAATGCTGTCCAGAACAACATTTTGTACACATATTGGAGCCATTCTTGAAAATTATCACGTACGTGATCTTGCATCTCTCCTATATATTCTTTTTTTTTGTGAATTAAGATTGTACTTTAATGTTTTGAAAATTGACTTTGTTGCGAGCATCCTCGCAAGTGTTGAGTCATGTATTGAGGAGTTATATAGGAAGTGAGTTAAACATAGTTTGGCCTAAACTTAAAGGCTTAATATTCAGTGGATCTGGTTATCAAACGTGTATAGCAGTGGTTCTTTGCCACTCGAAACTTTTTGATGGATTTGAATCTGCAAAGAGGATTTATTAACTGAAAAACTGGTGCACAAGGTACTGGCTCTTAGAAACCTATGGATGATCATTACTGCATACTATGTGGTTTCTTATTTCTGTCTTGGCTTTTTTTCTCATCTTCTTTTGGGGAGTGGGATGAGGGTGGCTTCTAAGATTACCTCAATTTTTTACTGACCAATTTTAACTAGTGTAGCATGGCTGTGTATCGGTTGTTTTTCTTTTGATTTCATCAATACTTGAGTTCTCCTCCGTGAACGCTCTACTTTGACACGCTATTTATATGCCTTGTCTAGCATTAGGGAAGCAGATTCTCTTTTGGTTTACAAATTTGTGCGCTCCCTCGGCCCCCTCTCTCCCTCTGCCCACTCTTTTCTCTCTCAGTGGATAGCAGGGGAAGGAAGCACACCAAGGGTTTTTCTTAATTTAGCATTGCATTTCTGGATTGCAGGAAATCATCTCGAATCAATACGACATTAGCTGTTACTGGTTTGACACCATTGCTCATTGCAAGGCTGGACCATCAAGATGCTATAGCTCGCCTTAATCTGCTTAAGCTGATAAAGGTGAGAGATTTTTCTCCCCTCAGTTTATTTGTGATGCATTTTACATAATTATTATGTTCTCTGTAGTGGTTGATAGAAAACGAATTACTTCAATTTATTATCGCTGGATTTTTCATTTTATTATGATGAAGCTTCTTTATATCAGCTAATTTAATCTGGAGGTGAGAAGTGGTACTCTTTTGTGGGGTTGTGGCAAGGTGAATCTGGAAGCTAATGATTTTTTAAAAAAGAAAAGAAATTAAGTAGCTCCTTTGATGATCACTAAATTATAGTGTCAGTGATTTTTTTCTCCTGATAGGAAGTTTTATTGAGATTGATTCTTGAGGCTATGGTCCTTTTTATGTTTTTGAGTTTTTAATTGTTTTGGTTTTGCTATCTAATAGTTGCGTGGAAGATTGTATTGGAATTATACGTCCTCCTTTGGTTAATGCTCAAAATTTTCATATCGCAGGCTGTTTATGAGCACCACCCCCGGCCAAAGCAACTGATTGTGGAGAATGATTTGCCTCAGAAGCTTCAGAATTTAATAGAAGAACGTAGAGATGGGCAACGCTCTGGGGGACAAGTGTTGGTGAAGCAAATGGCTACTTCACTGCTAAAAGCACTTCATATAAACACCGTTTTGTAAATTTAGGTCCTCTTCCTTCAATCATCTTTTTCAATTTTCCCTGTATGTATGTTTCTTTCATATCTGTTTGGCTTTTTCACCTTCCCCCATTGACGTGGGGACTAGACATGGGAGCGTCCTCCCTTTATCTGGGGATGCGTTAGGACTCCTAAAAGGTGGCCGTGTTTTTTTTTTGCTTCAGTGAGCTGCCTAGATCGCTTTTTTCTTTTCGTTTTTTTTTTTCCCACCAATAGTTTTTCAGGTTTAAGACCCCCTTTCTCTCTCTCTCTCTCCCCCTCAAAATATTTTCCAATTCGGCTCCTAGAATTGTGGTGTAAATCTTTGACCAAGTGTGATGTGTCCCATTCAATGTATTATGCTTGTGGATCATACATTATTCGAGAGCAGTATCTTATAAATTTCTTCTTTGGTAAATTATATTGAACTATAAATTTGTTCGATTGGTCTATTAATTCGAGAAAGTTTGTTGTAATATCTTTTTTTCTGTTCAAATGAAACGTTAATTTGGACAAAAGTTACTGTGTGCGCTATACATGTTGATTGGAGTTCTGAAATGACCATTCATTGTAAATTGCAATAGTTCCCAAATGAGCTTTTTGGTGAGATTCATGGAGGAGATTTTGGGGCTTACGTCACCGATAAATTATGCGTCCCAAAATCTCTGCGAATCCTCACTCAATATTAATCGGTGGACGGTGATGTAAGCCCCAAAATCTTCTACATGAACCTCACCAAAAAGCACATTTTACCTGGGGCACCCATTTCATATTCCAGTTTCGTCGAGGTTCACAAGTCACACCCTTTCCCCTGATAGAAATTCTCGTCAGTTACGAAATAATGCATTAATTTGATCAATTACACAATAATCTCTAATATTTTCCAATTATGTTTAATTATTCACTATTTAATTTTGTAGATGTTGCATTGCTGATTCATAGTTTAAAATAGGGAAATGCTAAATACTGTACCTAATTACCTCATCTGACCTATGTCCACTTGGTTGATGTAGCAATGTTCATTAATTTTTGGATCACCTTAAATTTTATTTTGTTTTATATTTTTTTAATAATGACTGATTTAAGCGTTCATTGGCACTGTCACATTATCTTAGTAGAATGAAGAATAATATGTAGCATTGCTATTAATATTCCACTAATATTGACAGGAACCTCAACAAAGGAAAAAAGAAAGAAAGAATTACACTAATATGTAAATCCCTCTTTCCCCTTTCTCTCCTAAAGCGCACGAACCCTTAGACTTAATCACATTGACGGCCATCCAATGTTAATGCTCTCCGGTAATATTTTCAATTTAGTGTCCCGCCAAAGAAAAGAAACAAAATCATCTCAATTAGAAATATATTTTCTCGCTACCCAAACATAGGGTACGGGGAGAAGTGTGCATTACCTTGTTGCTTCGTGGGGGATGCTGGCGAGTGGTGAGGTGCGGCAAAATCCTTTCATGTTTTCCCACGGCTTTCTTAAGCTTAGTACTTATTTTAATGGATAGGACGTACGAAAGCAGCAAGACCTAAAAGTACCAAGTTCAAGAAAGCCGTGGAAAAGCATGCTACGACCTTCTATATTCTTCGTCGTCTTCTTCTTCTTCTTCTTTTTCTGCAAACATAAACATGCTCTCTCTCTCTCTCTCTCTCTCTCTCTCTCTCCAAAACCTCTTTCCCTGAGATTCCAAATTCTAAAACAAGTACTGTAAAGGAATCAGGAATATATAATTAATGCATCCAAATATGTAAAGGAAAAACCTCACGACTCAGAGGCATGAAAAATGAAAAACAAATTCACGCCACAAAAGAAGAATTGTAGTTTCCATAAAGATGCATGAAAGCCGGTAAACAAAAAGCAAAGATGATAATAGAGCCGGTTGGTAGGGTGTGCGGGGATCCGGAGCACACGTGGCGAAGAGAGCGAGAGCTGTTACATGGGGACTCTCTTTTGTTCATTTCCGATGAGTTTCTTATTCCCTTCCGCGCTCTGTACGCCGACGATTCCTCTACTACACTAACTCTAACTCACTCTCGAGGTCCCGTAATCCCATTCTTTCTGTGGGGCCTCAAGGCTCAAACTAGGTGCCTTTTTTTCTTTTCTTTTTTCATTCATCGTGTCGTTGGCCATTGAGTAACGCCATAAACAAAACAGATTTGGCTTAGATTTGGATAGAGAGTAATGGTAAGTACAGCGTCGCGAATTTTAGCATCTATAAGTTCTTAGATTAATTTTTGTTAAAATATAAATAAAAATAAAAAGTTGATAGGCACTACCACATTAGTCCAGTAAAATAAAAGTGTAGTAGGTAGCATTATTTCAATTTTTTGAGACTTGTTTATACAATCAAAGGTAAATTTTCTTTAATAATGATACCCTCACACCTATGTATCATGTATTGTACTCATTTCACTTTGGTTGATGTAGCGTGTTATAAGTGACTTTGATTTTACTTTTTTAAGTGACTGATATGAAAAGCCATATAAGATTGTGTCCCCAAGTGACTGATACATGAAGCTTATGAGGCAAATCATTAATAAAGGACCTCAATTGAGGTCTTCCAATTGTTTTTTTAAGTGATTGTGTGAAGTACTAAATTTCTAAAGAGCCTGTCAACTCTAAATTTGTTCATATGTATGTGTAGAGTACCAAATTACCGAAGAGCTCTTTGGGCCTAGTGGGCAATGGCCTTTTAAGTACCTAGCTAACGACTACCCATTTGGCCCCAACAAAGCTCACGATTTCGACCCACAAAATGCTAGAATCAAGGAATGGGTCTATAAAGTCCCATATAGGTGCGACACACTAGTTCCCTTTTTTCTCATGCACATGATTGAATGATTATGATCATATAAGGTAGCGTATCCATCTTTTATTACTTTGTCAATTTAAAATTAGCTTAATAAGAAAAGGTGTCCTTGAAAAAATATTTTATTATGGACTCGCCGGCTTCCATATTGATCCCTTACCTTCGGCCTCTACCATAGCTTTGTTACAACCTACACCTTAAATTAAAGTTTTTTAAAAAATATACATACTCCATTAAATTAACGCTTAATTTATAATGTCATCCAAACAAAAGATTGCATAAATATCCCTTAAACTAACATTTTTTTTTTTTGATGAATTGCATAATATTGGAGGGCAATCAGGTACCACTAGAAGTGTGCTAAGGAGAAGATTTTGTGGAGAAGTTAGCACGATTGCCCAAGTCAGTGTATAAACATGTTAAAGAATTTTTCTAACCTTTATCCGAATCCGGATAAAAGCAACTTGGCATATCTTCCAACATGAGAGAGCAAATATTGTGCATTCTTGGTTAGATTAGAATGAAGCCTTTCTCCCTATTAGTTCCATTGATTTCGTCTAGACTTGAAGGATCAAATTGCAAGATGTTGGCAGATAAAGTCTAGGGCATGTTTTTTAACCATCAGAAAGCACAAAAACACATTTTTCAGCAAACACTTACCAAACCAAACATAAAGGTTGGAATAATTTTGGGCCCAAACCTGACCCGAGCTGACCCGTTGCTATTACTTATAATACCAAACACCAATAATTGTCCACGGGATCAAGTCGGGTTGGTTACGAGCGGGGAATCGACCCGCCGCCAGCCCAAGTCTTGTTCCGGACATTTCTCTTCTCTTTACTGCAGTACCAGGTACAGTGAGGAGGAAGAGTCTCTGTTCTACAGAGTAGAGAGCATGAAGGAGTGGAAATTGCCGTGGGCGGTGGCTCCGTTCGTCGTCCTTGTAGCATTCTTAATATTATCTGTTGATTGTGAATCGGACGGCGTCGGTGAATGGCAGATGCTCACCAAGCAAAACTTCTCTTCTCAGACCCGACTCCACCCTCATATCCTCCTCTTCGTTACTGTTCCCTGTATTTACTATCTTCTCTCTCTCTCTCTCTACATGTATATATGTATATTTGATTTGGTCGTGTAGAATTGAATCCTGACCCTTTAGATAATGATTATAATGATGCTAGGGCTCTGTTTGTTTCGAGTTCAAATAGTCCTGGGATTTCTCTTTCTTTGTTAGAGGTTCTGCTTGTTTGAAAGAGACAAAATGAAGTACTATTTTGTGCAGAAAGAACTTGAACCCAGAACCCATTCGATGTATTAGAGTGGTGAAGGAAATAAAACATTTTTTCTCGGGAAATGTTGAATTTAAGGCGTGATGCACTAAAAATTCTAAAGGCATTATTTCTGGTCGAAACAAACAAAGTCTTTAGAGCAGAAGTGAATACCTTAAGAATTGATGTTTGAAATCTTTGATTTTAGAGCGGCAACTGGAAAGCCTAAACCACTATAACCGTTTCTTCGTTTTTGGTAAATCAAATTTTGTTCAATTTAACTCATCTATGAAAAATGATAATGCCCTTGTGGCAAGAAATGTATTGTATGTTAAGTGGGATATATTGCTTTATGAGTGAAGCCTTATGAAGAGAGTAGGTATGCTCACCAAGCAAAACTCCTCGGTGACGTTTATGATTATGATGATTGTCATTATTTTTTTGTTGTTGCTGTTGTTGTTATTATCATCATCATCATTGTGAGGTAGCCTTTGATATTTTATTTTTAGGTTAAACCCATTTATTTTGACGTCCATTTTGACACGCAGGGTCTGGTGAGTTTCGATCTCTGATGAGAGAAGTAGCAAATCTGGTGTCTGATAGACAAGAGGAGTTCAGTTCGTTAAAGTTGATGTTTATGTACAGAAATATGGAGAAGATGCTGGCAGAGGCTATTGGTGCTACTAAGGAGGAAATAACAATTTTATATTACCACCATTCTATATCTTACAAATATCAAGGCAGATACCGGGCACAAAGTATATTATCATCAGTCTATCCCTATATGTCGTTATTGCCTGAAGAACTTCCCCTCACAACCCTGAATAGTCCACAGGACTTGAAGACGTTTCTTAGTTCAACTGACAAGGCTTTACTTCTTTTGGAATTTTGTGGATGGACCCCTAAATTGCTGGCCAATAAGAAGAAAAATGGAACTGAAGATGATAGTGGTGCGCAAGGTTTGGCAACCTTGGATAACTTTCATATATTATCTTGGAACTAATATAATCATGCTTGCCTTGATTAAAGATCTATCTAAGAAGTGACGGAATTTAGTTTTCAAATTGAATTGACATTGCTGAAGATGTTATTGCTTGTTTCTTGGAATTTTGTACTAATTTTTGTCTTTTTTTAAAAAAAAATCTAACCGTGATTTCTCATATTTAATTAACATCAGACTGAGAAAGACTCAAGTTTAATTCTCATTCGAAATTGATTATGTATGTCTTTTTGAAGTTTTATATATATTTTTGGACTCTGATTCATTACTTTACCTTCTTTCTTTTTCTTCCTTTTTATGTTGTAGGCTTGGCCTTAGAGGTTGCAGCTTTTAATTTTCCTAAATTTCTTTAGCTTTCATGTATATATATTGATAACAGAAATGTTGTGAAGATTAGGTGTTTTACCAAATACTATGATCATGTGGCCGATTTAAAAAAAAAAAAAACTTTTTTTTGTTGTTGCAAAAATAGCGAAATCCATTTAGCTGCTCTTTGTGAGTTTGTGTCCAGAGTTCCATTTGATGTTTGTTTTCATTAATTTTACTTCAATAAGTAACAATATCATCTATTTTTCTAATCTGCTTCTTTTTTTTTTGGGTTAACTTTAGCAATGATTTTGTCTATGTATTAGGAGAAAAAGAAGTTTCGGTAAGATATAAAATGTCTCTATTTGCTACTATTTGGTTTTGCAGTTTTTGTCCCTTAATGATCCTGACAATTATTTTCTTTTCAGGGGATCTTCGAGGAATGAGCTTTAATGGAGAGACAAATAGATCACCGACGCTTAAAGGGAAGAATAACCAGAAGGTGGCTGGTAGTTTCTAATTGCACATCATTACGAGACTGATTTTGAAGTAAAAATAAAAGAAAACTATTAGCAATAAATTTGTCACTTCTTCTCCTTCTTTTCATAAACAGGGGCTGAAAAATGGAAGTGTGGTGTTGAAAATGGGTTCAGCGGAGTTCCTTGGCTTGGGGAATTTGGCTCAGTAAATGAAAGTGCTACTTTCGAGGAGATTGAGAATGTGAGCTCTAATGTCGTATCATCCTGTACCTTACAAGAATTTCAGCAGTTTGATTCTTTCTTCTCAAAGTTCATGATCATTGCAAGAGAGTTCTTTCTGCCCCCTGGAAGGCATAGATTTGGTTTGGTCCTTGAAAGATCAATGCTTTCATCTCTTGGTCTTGAAGATTCTGGTTCATGGTTGGCAATGCTTTACATTGCTGGATGTCCCAGTTGTTCAAAGATTCTTGAAAAGGAGGATGACCTCAAGACTGTTTTACAGATGGATAACTCTGTTGTTATGGAGGTAATTTTAACCAGTTTGCTCTTCACTTCTCAGTTGATCTCTACAAGGTTTCTTTACATGACAATATTGTGCGCCAAAAATCTTGTGGCTAAAAACATGTTTGTGTTAGTATCGGAAATTTTTTTCCGGAAATTTTTTTCCCAGGTGTCATCTTAATCTTGTAGACAGTCTGGCCATATTCTTTTTGGTTTATTCTAAACAACCTTCGATTTCCATAGTGGACCAGAATATAATATTGCCAAAACTGTGTAACTAGATGGCAAAATCTAGCCACGAATTCCAGTGAGGATGGAAATGCTTTTGCATACAGGGAGTGATGGACTACTTTCATTCTTGTTCTTTGTGAATATGGCTTTTAGTGGATAACACAAATAATATGATTGAAATCACTTATTCAATTTTACTCTCACTCTCTCTCTCATCATATTGCTTTTTGATTTGTCTGATTCAACATATCTTATATTGGTAATTTTTTTATCGGAACCTCAGCTTGGTAAATTGCATCCCATGGTTTCTTTATAGCCAATATCATTACAGCCAAGATCTCTCTGTTTATGGTTCATGATTTGTCGGGAAATTTTCTAGTATCATTTTTAACAAGCTTCGATATAGTTATGTACTATGCCAAAATTGACTTCCTTGTGTCCTGAGTGGTTTTTCAACAACCGGTAATGCTACTATCCATCTTTCTACATGTTTGTTCCTCTCTCTCTCTCTCTCTTTCTCTCTCTTAACTTGGGCTTTTATTTCCCCATAATTTGGTTGTTTCCTAGTAAGTTCTATGTTAGCATGTTTCATTTATATATATATATCTCTTTTGATCATGTAGCTGGACGGTGATAAGCATGATATTGGACCTGCTTTACCTGCAAATAAGCCATCTATACTTCTATTTGTGGATAGATCATCTGAGTTATCAGAAACTGGAGGAAATGGTAAGGAAGCTCTTGATGCTTTTAGAGAACTGGCGTTGCACTATCATGTGTCAAATCAGATAGGTGAGCAGAAGATGAACAAACCTGAGAAATCCTCAGTCCAAGATTATCAAGCATCAGAAAGTAAATTTAAACATCCTAGATTGAAACTATCTCCTACAGCTCGAAAGATTAAATTGAAGGAAAAGCTGTCTACTATCATGGTTATAAATGATGATAAACATGTCTCTTTGGATAAAATAGCTTCAAATATAGATGGCAGTTCCTTGCAGAAGATCTTGGCACACCTTTTTCGGCAAAATGAAGAAGGTACATTACACTCCCTTGCAAAGGAGTTAGGTTTCCAACTTTTATCTGATGACATTGATATCAAGTCAGCGAATACTTTGCCATCGCAGACACAGTCTAGTCAAGTTTCACCAGCAGTGCTTAAGGAAGGCTTTGTCTCAAAAATTGTTGCTCTGGACAGAGACCAGTTACTACAAAGCGAAAGTTTATCTGCTCATATGCAGGAGGAAAATTCTATAATCACTAATGGTGAGCCCCCTTCTCAATATAATGCAGAGAAGGCAGCTTATATTGATAAAAGTAAGCAGTTAATATCAGTAGAAGCCCACAAATCTGTTACAACTCTTGAAGAAGTCACTACTGCTGAAGATTTGGTGGTGGAAGAAAAAAGCTCTGAAGATGTAGTGGTTGAAGAGATAAGATCTGAAGATGTGGTGGCTCCACGAAAGATTTCTTCACAGGTGGACGACTTGGTGGAGCAACAACTTGACTTTCAAGGTTTTGAGGGTTCTTTCTTCTTTTCTGATGGCAACTACCGGTTACTTAGAGCTCTTACCGGTGGATCAAAGATTCCGTCCTTGGTAATAATTGATCCCCTTTTGCAGCAACATTATGTATTTCCTCAGGAGTCAAATTTCAGCTACACTTCACTTGCTGATTTTCTCAATGGGTTTCTTAATGGAAGTCTTCTTCCATATCAACGGTCAGAACCTGTCCTTCAAAGCCCTAGGGAGGCCACTCACCCTCCATTTGTTAATGTGGATTTTCATGAGGTGGATTCGATTCCTCGAGTTACAACTCACACATTCTCTGAGCTGGTTCTTGGTTTTAATCAATCTGACACCACAAATGTAGTCCATACATGGAATAAGGATGTGTTGGTCCTCTTTAGCAATAATTGGTGCGGGTTTTGCCAGAGAATGGAACTGGTTGTTCGTGAAGTATACCGGGCTGTGAAGGCCAACATGATTGCTTTAAGGGGTGGATCAAGGAATGGGGAAAAAGTGTTTAGTGGCGGTAAGTGCTTAATAAAAGTGTTCTTTAAAATGCACTATTAATATATATATATATATATATATATATATATATATTTTGCATGTCTCAAAAAGTAAATGCATATTTTATTGCTTCATATGGGCAATTTAGCTTCACACCATTTTGTAAACTATCTGTTTTTTCTTTTTCCCTCTTAAATTTAGCTAATAGTCACATTACACGAAAAGTATACAAGAGAAAACAACAGCTCTAATGATGTCTGAATTTAGCTAGAGCTGATATGCATGAAATCTGTTATCATTGAGGGAGTGTCAGTCTCCTGGTTTTTGAATTCTTAATCACATTTGATTTTTTTTTCTCTGCTTCTCCTCTCACATTTAGATGCTATTTCAATATTTGTAACAGATCATTCTGTGTATAAGGTGTATTCGCGCAGGAACTGGGGTTTGTGTGATCAGGTTTTGGGGGTTGCATTTATTCTAGTCAGTTATTGCTTATCTTCTCACTTGTTTCTCTAATCAGTTATTAGGGTAAGGTTGAGATTGTTATGCTATTAGCAATTTGTTTAAAGTTATTTTAGGAATTTCGGCTTAATTTCCAGCGGAAGCTCTTTTCCAAGTTAAGTATGTAGGAGTCAACATGAGGGAAGGAAAGGTAGTTTGTGGCATTGAATATATTTTTTCTAAAATGGAAAAGACCTAGGGTTCCATCCTATCATTTTGCTAATTCACATGAACTTATCTTTATAAACGCAATATGGGTTATTTTAGACAGAATTTTAAGAAGACACCCACTCGCCATATTTGCGATTCCCAATTTATACTTATCTATGCATTAATCCAGGCATGAATAAGTTCAGACTAATATGTGCTTTCATGATTTTTGAATAAAAAATGTTTTTCCCTCTTTCTTGCATTTAATTATTTCTAAACTTGAAAAGACTAGACTAGTTTTCTGCCTGGCTAATAGGAAACCAAGTTTTTTCTTATGGATTTTTTTTTTTGTAAGATGGACTAGTTTTTTTCCCACAAAATAAATGCTTCTATTTATTAGGATGAAGGTAGCTCGGTCCTAGAAAATTGTTGCTGAATCACCAGTTGACATGAATGGGAGGGAGTCTGTCTAAGAACTTTTGTGGTTAAGGCTTCGGATGAACATTGTGAACCATATGTCTTTCAAATCTTTTCCTTGGCAATATTTGCATTTATGGGCATGATAGCGATTTTCCATTTTAGGGTTCATTTGAACTAGTGTTTCTGCAAGCATTATTCTTGCTCAGAAAAGTTTGCATATTAAAAATGTGTTGACAGCTGGGTTTTCTCGATAAAAGAATTTGTTTTTTCACTTTTTGCTTGCAATTATAGTTTTGTGTGGTCTTTTGATTCAAGAATTTTTCATTGTTATGCAAAACTTGGTTATTATGTCTTTATCGATTAGACTTAGGAGATTAGTCATCTATTTGTTATGACCCATGAAATGCTGCATGGTTTTCGGATATATATATATATATATGGTGTGAATGATGTGGATTCTTTGCATATATTTTCTCATTAACATTTTCCCTTAAATTATGAAATGGTAGAACTTAACTTCCTATAAATCTCATGTTTGGACGATTGGCTATTCATGTAGCAGACAACTCGAAGGATGCTTTGGTGAAGCTTCCGCTGATCTATTTGATGGATTGCACATTGAATGATTGCAGTTTGATATTAAATCCTATGGATCAGGTCTGTTTGTGGGATCCACATTTAATTTCTATATATTTTTCTTATATCTTCAGTATTTTCTGCAAGTAATGGTTTATGTGCCCTCTATTTTTTATAAACCAAAGTTTGTGGGATTCTGTTTTACTTCTCTCTCTAGTGTTTGAATCTTTGATTATGTTTGTCATGTTGCTTATATGTATGACATGAACTATTGTTCATATAGATATATCCAATGTATGTAAACTCTAAAACATTCAGTTTTAACCCCAAGGGGTTGGCTCAAGTAGTAAGAGTCTTGATCTTGGTGAAGTTTCCATCAGGTCTAAGGTTCAAATCTCCTTAGGTGCATATAATTCCTTAGGGCCAGCCCACCTACGAAACCGGAGTATTATTTGATCCGAGTAGAGAGGGCGCTTTGCACGGATCCAAGGTTTACCTGACAAAGGTGAGTACACGTAATGGCCCTGCCTTGGAGGGTTTCTTGTTATCAAAAAAAATATATATATATATATCCAATGTTTCAAAAACCAGGCTTTTCAATAAACTACAAAAGAATTTTAGCTGATGGTTCTAGCTCAAATGGCAATTCCTTCCTCATAAGAAGAAGAGGGTAGGTTAAGTTAATGGGTTCAAGAGCCTTTGGATATATATAAAAGTTATATATATATATATATAACTTAGCAACAAAAAGAAATAAGAAGGGTTAGAGGTTCAGCTGTTGGACCGATTGCAGTTTGAATGTGATGTCAAAATCTATTTGCTAATAAAAATTTAAAATTTTCTATTGATTTAACCAAAGATGAAGGTAAGATTAGAATAATCTCTAGCCTGATGTTGGGGGTGTTGTAAAATGGTCATAAGGTTTGGGGTCTAAGTTTTAGTATCCTATGGACTTGATATTTTTGTTTTAACTCGATTGAAAGAAATGTGCATATAATTTTCATATTATAACCATACCATATATGACCATACACATGTACATAATTCCATATATGACCATACACAAATAACATAGCCAAGTGTAAAGACTTTGAACAACTAGTGATATGTCAAGGATTTAACTTCTCCTACTTCCACCAGCCAGGTCAATGACCACTTCAGTTCACCAGTGCTCTGGTTTGACTGATTGGTCAAATGAAACAAAGCGGGCTTTGACCAAATGTGAGTTAAGGGGGGTAAACTAAATTTGAACTGAGGTAAGTTGACAGTTCAAATGGTCCAACTGCCTGGTTCTGTCCAGTCTTAAAACCATGCTCAAACCTATTGGAAGTGCTTGACTTATATTTTGTTGAGGTTCCTGCCAATATTTAAGTTGGGGCCTTTCATATGTGACTGAGCAGTTGCCTCTTAAACTTTTCTTTAAAATTTCTTGATTTTGCTCAAATATATTGTTTAGTAATTTATATCTTGTCCTTAGTCGTTTTAAATGTGGTGTAATTTTTGTACACGTAATGTGTAGATGATTAGGATTTCTGTACATGCTTGCCAGTTATTGTTGTTGTGCCTAAACTATTGAACAGATATGCAATCAGAATCATTCTTTAAAGATTAAAATGTTCTTTTATTTGCGTTCTTTTGATGTCTTGCAATTGTGCAGAGAGAAGTTTATCCTGCTCTGATGTTATTTCCAGCAGAAAAGAAGAATGCTGTCCCCTATGATGGAGATATGGCAGTAGCTGATATTATCAAGTTCATATCTAATCATGGAAGCAATTCTCATCATCTTATCAGTGATATGGGTAATCTTTTGTGGGGTTACATTTATATGACAAACTATTGAGACTTACAATCCATACGAAGGAAACTGGTTAACTTTGATAACTTAGATGTTGCCTGTATAGGAGTGTTGCTCATGTTTCTGCTCCACAACCCTTCCCGGCTTCCCCCCTTGCCCTCTCCTCTTTCTCTTGGCAATTCCAATTGCTAGTGGCAATTCCTCGTATGTCTTTGAAAAATCAACCATTTCTGTTCCTAATCTGTATGCTATATAGGTTTGGTTTGTGCTGGTTCAAGTAGAATTTTATCTTTTTTCCTCTTGATAGGGTTCAAGTTGGTTCAAATATCACTGTTTTATCTTCTTTGAGTCATGTTTTCATTAGTTGATTGGTTCATTCTTGTTGACACATATTGCAAATGTTGCTATTATCAATCGTAAGAAACTTTAGAGCCAATTATCAGAGCGTAGTATTTTTTTTTACAATTTTATCTTCTCTGAAGTCATGTTTTTTTGTTATTGTATTGTCAAAAGAAATATCTCCATCTTCTCGTGTAAATCTATCATTATGCTTTTTAATTGGTACATTAGCTTAAAGCCTTGCTGTTATGAGTTTCTTTCTTTCTTTCTTTCTTTTTTTCCCCCAATAAATATACCACTGGGGAGGGCATATGCCTTGCACATAGAGAAAGGTAAACCCATACTAGATGCTGATACCTGTATGCCACGACTTGCAAAATGCAGTACGGATGTAGAAAGGGTTTTGTTATTACAATGTGGAGATGAATTGAATACTTGATGCCCCAATTTGCAGGATAAAAATAATTTTTTATCTGCATATGTTAAACTAGTGCTGATTGGCCATGCATGTTGGTCCTTGAGATTGAAAGCACGTTCATGTAATAAAACAAACTTGTAATATGGCTAATGATCTTACATTTTAATAACCTAACCGAGAAAATAGTTTACATAAGTTTCTTGATGAACTTGCTGGATTTAAAATTCATAATACATGGCAGGAGAGCATATTGAGTTTGTGCTTGGGGAAATCCATTTCGAAACTCCGCTGTTTCATTGTTCGCTTCTTTCCGACTACATTCTTTTTTGAAGTCTCTGTTTATTGCACTTACTAGTCAGCGTCCTATAGTTTTTCTCCTCCCTCATAGAACTTCTCTGCTGGTTTTGGTAGGAATTCAATGGAGTGTTGCCGAAAAAGGAGGCAGGAGTCAGAATCTATTTAAGGATGCATCACCAACTGAAATTCATGATGAAATTCCAGTCGCTGAGGACAAATTCCATGAAGTCCTATTAAAAGACAGGACACCAAAAGGAGTCTTCAAATACAATCAAATCAAATCTGACACATCAAAAGAGTTGCATGAAACGGCTCCTCATGTGGTGGCTGGTTCTGTCCTAATTGCTACTGAAAGACTTCTCAGCATAAAACCATTTGATAAGTCACTAGTTCTCATTGTGAAGTCCAATCAAATTACCGGATTTCAAGGTCTAATTATCAACAAGCATATCAGATGGGACTCTCTGCATGAACTGGAAGAAGGGTTAGAAATGCTAAAAGAGGCACCTCTGTCCTTTGGGGGGCCACTTATACAACAGGGAATGCCTCTTGTCGCCTTAACTCGACGAGCAACTAAATTTCGGTATCCTGAAGTCCTACCAGGTGTTTACTTTGTTGATCAAGCAACCACAATTCGTGAAATTGAAGAGTTCAAGACAGACAACCGATCCATTGCTGACTTTTGGTTTTTCTTGGGCTACTCCAATTGGGGTTGGGAGCAGCTGTTTGATGAGATTGCTGAAGGAGCTTGGGATGTAAGCGATGATGCTATGGGAAATTTAGATTGGCCATCAAGTTAACTATTCAGCAGCTGGATTATCATTTCAAATATAGAGCTTTCGGGTAACTCAAGCAGGAGCTTTAAAGCAGCAGACAACCACTGAGGTATGAATAGAGAGAAGAGCTTAGCATACCCTTTGATATGTGTAATGTCATGTTCCATTGAACTAGTTTTTGTGCACCATAATTGTAAATGCGAGACTGTAAACATTGTTGCTACTAAAAGAAAGTCTCAGTCTTGATTTATTTGGCTGAAACTTCCAAGAAAATCTGCCATTCTCGAAAGAGTTATCGGCCTCGACGACGTTTCACATTTGTAACATTCGGCTGAAACTTCCAAGAAAATCTTCCATTCTCAAAAGAAGTACTTACAAAAATTGAATTATTGTGATGAAAGGAAGTATTAGCCACATCTTTATCATGTTGAAGGGACTAATCATAGTTATAATTGGAGTTCACTGCAATCACTTATAAAGCGAAGTTTACATAATACATAATCAATGAGAGGCTTGGCATTTGTCCATGTAATGCCTTCGGAATTCATACACCCAATGTGAGATTGAGATTTAACACAAATCCTTTACAATCTGGGATATCATAATAGGATTGTGATGTATATTAAATCTCACATTCGATAGATGAATTGTAAAAACATGCAAAAATATTATTTCGAAATCCTAATGGAATTAAATAAGAACTCTTTAGCCTTATTGTCAAGGATTCCTAATTATTAAAAAAAAAAAAAAAAACTCTTAATTTAGACAGATTTTTAATTCTTATAAACAAGAACTCCAAATATCTAATGAATAAGGATTCATAAATATGAAAACTTTAAAAAAAATCCTTTATTTTGACTACATTTATTCATTGCGGGTGTCACTGTTTTCTGCTTTTTGTTTTTATTTACAATAAAATATATATATTAGCAAACAATCTAAAACACAACATTAATAAAAATATAAAAGCAGTTTTCGCCTTTATATCACAGGAGAACATTTTTCAAACAAAAAATAAAAAATCTCCAAAAATACATTAACAAACATATTCATGTCTCCTCTATCATGAAATAAAGCGGAAAAAAAAAAAAAAGCGCTACGTAACGGGTCTTACTCTCTTAATTGTCCAAAATCCAACCCGCCCAACCCGATCCATTACTCTGTTTGGTGGGAGAGTGATCCTGATTAGAGAGTCGTAAGAACGAGAACGTTTCCTCCACGTCTCACTCACACTCTCCCTCTAACTCTTCCTGGACACTAAAAAATGTCGACTTGTTCTCAACTACTCGACTCCTTTCAAATCAAAGGTATTTATGAATGATTTCGTGTCTTTTTTTCCTTTCGCTTTTTGGGAATTATAAAATTCCTGTTATATTTCATCTTACGCATATTTTTGGGTTGTGTTTTCAATTTTTTCAAGGAAGGCCAGCTCTTTCATCCAATCGAGGGCATTTCCATGTATCTGTGAGTACCCAAATCTTCTTTGTTATCGCTTATACTCGGTATAAATTTGTTGAAACTTCTCTTGAAATGGGTGAGCTGAGAATAGCTAATAAAATAAGATAGAGATATTTTGCAGAATTTATAGTCTTTCGTTCTTTTCTGTTTGAATTTGGCAAATGGAGCCTGCCATTAGTTATAATCCAAATGGATTTTATTATTTTGAAACTTATTGGTTTCATAATATGTCGTTATTTTCAGTTTATTCACCATTGTTTTTTGAGCTTCTGGTTACTGCAAGTCTGCAATCTTATATAAGACACAGAAATGCAGGATTTTTATTTTTTTATTTTTTTATTTTATTTTTTGTTAAAAAAAGAAAAAAAAGTGCCCTTAGTGTACCTTCATGTCACAAAGAAACTACAGAAGCATAAGCACTTGTTTTCCTTATACAAAAATTTTAATCTCTCTGGTTGTTGGTTTTTTCAATCATCTGTGCTCCTTGGCTTTGGCAGATGTTCAAAAATTCATGCACCTTGAATTGGCTACTTGTGTACAGCCAAATATATCTACTTGAATAAAAAATGTCCCCAAAAAAAAAAAAAAAAGATTTGCCTTTCTGACAGTTCCTTTCTACTATTGGAATAATTGCCTGCAAATGCTTTTAAAATGGAGTAATCAATTTTATGGGAAATCTACTCATCCAGTGTTTCTTTTTACTAACCACAAGGCCAAGACACTGGTGGGACTTTGATAGTAAACAGCCCAAAACATTTAAAATGAAGATCTCTTTCCTCTTCATGCTTGTTGAAATTTTAGTCCAATCCATATGTGCCTTGACGGACTACAACTTCTCACCTTGTGGCAGGAATACCTTAGGTGTCCAACTAAAAGAAAGCCGAATCGGGTTTCCCAACTTGCTCGATGTAGCTCATATTTTAGAGAAATCGCGGCTTTCCCTAGCAATGAACTGCCAAAAATAGATGCATCTCTGTCAGGAGAGCCAGGTACATCATCACATGCTGTTTTAGATTTTATGCAGAGATTGGTAATAGCTGATTTGGACCCGGCTTCTGCAAAGATTGCGATTGCATTTCTTGGACCCTTTCTCTCCATATTTGGTTTTCTGTTTATTGCGAGAATAGTAATGTCCTGGTACCCAAAGCTGCCTGTTGGAAAGTTCCCATTTGTCATAGCTTATGCTCCCACTGAGCCACTTCTCATCCCAGCACGTAAGTTGATTCCACCCCTTGGTGGAGTTGATGTAACTCCTGTGGTCTTGTTCGGATTGATCAGTTTTCTTAATGAAATATTAGTGGGGCGGCAAGGGCTTCTTGTCCTTCTTTCTCAACAAGTTAGCTGATATAGTTGAAAGATGTAGGCATGAAGAATGCTTATCTATGGAAATGGTTTTCTCTGCTGTGATATGGGAGAGTGTTTCACTTTTCTTGAGTGTAAAGCTTGCCTAAGAGTGTGTTTCTTATCCATTATATGCAGAGGAGTAATGTTATACTTTACACCCATTTTATCACACTCATTTCACACCATTGATGTAGCATGAACTGAATGGAGGTAAAAGGTGTTGTTATTTCAAGTGGCCATTCAATTCATGCCATGTCAACCAATGTGAAATGACTGTGAAGAATAGATTTATTATGCAGAGAGTGGCTTCCATGATCAATATAAATTGCACTTTACTAACCAATTTTGGAACTGAAAACTCTTGATAGTTTTTACTTAGATTTGGTGAAATGCCTTAAGTGGTAATCTAGATACCCTCTTCTGTGGTGATCTAGAAATGATTATGGAAGCCCGCTATGGTGACGGTGTGAAATACACTTAAATTATTATTAAAATTAAAAGTTTCAGTAAATATCCTTGTTCATCCTAAGTAAGAATTCTTATTGAAAGTTGAGACCTTTCACTCACTTGTCCCAATTAAGTATTAAGTTTAAGAAAGAAAAACAAAGGGAAAATTTTACTCAAACTCTTTTGAACTATCACTTTTGTAATTACTTTTAAAGTTTAAAAAATTTCAATTTAGTATATCAAACTTTCAATGTTTTGCAATCTCACCAATCCGTTTGGATTTTTTGTTAAAATCTTAACGGACGTTTTAGAATTTTCAAAAATATTTCTGTTTTTTTTTTTCTACAAAGTAATTATTTAATGAATGTAATTTTCTAATTTTATCAGAAAAAAAAAATTAGAAAATTTTTTTTTCTAATTTTATAAATTTTACATGGGTATAAAGGTCATTTTACATTTTAACCGTCTAATTTAATCCCAAATCCTAACGGGAGGGGTGAGAATGCAAAAATTAAAAGTTCGATACAAATAGAAAGTTTTTGAACTTTTAAGGATTAATTACGAAAGTGATGAAAGTTTAGTAAGAATTAAGTGAAGTTACTTCAAAAACAAATTATGGTGATTTGGGTTTTTACTCAAGTCACAAAGAATTTTTCGTTCTTTCCTTTCTCTCATTCTTTCCTAGGACCATGAACGGTTGCAAGGATTAAAAAAGAAGAAAGAAGGGAAATTATGTTACAATCCCAGGATGTTCCCAGCCACGATTGCTGGTTCGTGCCCAACCATGACCGAAGTTGGGAGAGAGCCACCCAGCCACTTTCTTTCTTGCTTTTTTTTTTTTTTTGATTTGAAGGACATAATTATATTTTTATGTCATTTATGTTCTCTATTTGACGAAAAACACTAATGAAAGTCTCAATTTACAAATTTCCGAAAGACGGACTCGATTTCATTAAATTAAAAGCCAGGATCTTAATGCCAAAAAGCGAAAAGCACAGGGAGGTAATGACGTAACTTTTCAAAAAAGAAAATGAGATGTATGCATTCAATTTAGTTTTGGTTTACCCCTCCAAGCGAAAAATGTAGGATTATATGGCACCAATCGCTATTGAGTAATGCTATACACAACTTTTATCCCACTTTGTCGATGTAGCAGTGCCACTATGCCTGAGTTTTTTTTTTACCAAGGACTAATTTGCAGTGCTAGCAAAGTGTGATGAGAAGTGAGGTATATAATATTTTTCATTCGCAAATAAAGTTCAGTTCCCATTTCGTAAGGTTATGGCGTGGAGTGTCTTGACCTGCCTACGAAGAGTGAATCCCATGACCCAATTATGTAGCTAATGTATGTAGGAAATCTTTTCATGCATCAAAAGCTGCTGGTCAAGAAGACTGGCGCGTCATGGAAGCAGTTATAGAACACATTCGTACAGCAATCTGGAATAAATACCCTGCACTAATCTTTTTTCTTTCTCTAAACTTTCACTTGATTCTTTACATCACAATCACATAAGAAAAGAAAAGGAAGGTATATTGATCAACAAAGCTACTTCTAATGGGACTCCGTATCACTTCACCTCACCTCATTTTCGCTGCATTTGCTTTTTCAAATTTTTAAGCGGGCCGTAACTCTTCTCCTTCACTTCCTCTTTCCTACAACTACAACTACTAGCATTTAAATTTGTACCACAGTTGAGACACAAACCTTTGCAACTCGGATCACAGATTGCATTAATGGTAATTTCCACATGCACCATGTCTCGTATGTTCTTTGAAATATCAATTTCTTTTTCTTCAGGAGGAAAATACAGCCGGTCATCCAAATCAATTGAACCTTCATCATCTTCCTCTTCTTCCTCACTAATTCCAGAATAAATTTTGACTTTCCCATCCCCAAACATGACTCCCATACTGATAACCTCTGGCTCTTCAATGGGTTCTTCTGTTAGTAAAACCGTGAAGTTGGAGAATACACTCTCAGCAGCAGGCTCACCACACCTTCAACAAGAATTTAACAAGGAATCAAATTATATGAAAAAGAAACAATTAAACGACAGCATCATAGTTCGGGTAGAATGAGCCACAAAGGTAAACAAGGCCACTGCATGCAGATTCTGTTCTTCGGGTGACCTAAAAAGGCATTTCAAACATGTGAACAGAAAGCATTCCATTTGTTTCTCGCGGCTTTTTTTCATACCTTAAAATGCAGTCCCCTTATATCCAATAATCCATATGCATAAAAGAGCATACACTAGGAGAAACGATAACAGAAGATTGAAATATTACAATTTTCCAAATCCCAATATCTATAGCATACATGCAAATATACACATTTCACTTTTTTCATTTGTTCCGTATTTTAACTCTTTTTTTTTCCCTGGTTACACTTTCCACATGTTTGGCAACAGAAACTCATTTATCACAAACATCCAAGAAGGTCTATTCCAATGTCCATGTAAAAATATGAAGTGGGGGAAGGGAGGAGTCCAACGACTTTGCCTGTGAAGCATCCTAACATTTACGAACTTGATCATCCAACTAGGGTAACATAAGATGAACGGTCTTTTTAGAACGTGACCATTAAAAACATGTCGATTAAACAAAAATATTTATTCTAAGGGAGTGCATAATAGTGAAATAAGAACACAAAAGAAGATCTAGAAATTGATTGGTGCACATGCACAAATCACCACTGAGATAAGCAATTGAATTCAATTAATAGATTTGAATACCTATTGCAGCAAAGAGTGATGACAGTTCTGATGATACCATCGAGCCTCAACTTTTGCTTCTTCCTTGTTATGTCAATGGAGATCTGCACAGGTGTTCCAAGCGGATAGTCCTTAACAGCTTTTGTGACCCGTAAACCCATTACTGAAGCGCTAGACTTGGAGATCTCAGTTGAATGCTCTCCCAACCCAAGCCTCTCTAAGGTTGTGCAGTACTCCACATGTGAAATCGAAGGGTTTCTCTTGTAAATAACAGCCCCTTCCCATGGTGACCCTGTGTCTTCAATCTCTTTTTGTCCTTGATCACCCCCATCAAACGATACATTGTTTTCTTTGGTGGACTGATTATTAGTTTGTACGCGATCTCTTGCAGTAGACATTAAGATACTACAGGGTTTGCTTTTGGAAACTGGATGTTTATCTTTGGTTATACTCCATAGAACATTGTACTGAACGAGGGGAAAGCATGGATTTCGAGAAGCACTCCCCTTGGATTTCAAACTATAAACCTTCAATTGGTTTAAACAAGAGGAGGGAACTACAGAAGACGAGGGGAGTAGAAGTGACATTTAGTTATGATATCACTACAGGAAATTCTATGGGATAGAAAACTTTATAAGGTTTCAGATAATTATTCAAAGGAGTTGGGCATAGTGTCAAATTCTGGATATAAGAATGGTTGGGGACCAGTACCAATGTGGCTCGATGATTGTATTGGATGAGTCAGGAAACTCAGCAAGGGAAAAGGAGCAACCAAATTCTGCAAGACCACTGGAAATAGTTCAGACAAAACAATTGGAGTTGTATTATATTGCAAAATTAAAGTACATGGCACAAAATATAGAAACGTTTGAATACTTTTGACATGAAGAAAATGCTTTCTTTCTTTTCTGAATAGCATAATGAATTCAAAGTTACAATTTGAGCCAAAAGTAATACTCGAAATTCAAATAAAATAACCCAGAAGGCAGCCAAACACTGCTAAATTAAAGTGCATGGAACAAGATATAGAAACATTAGAATACTTTAACATGAAGAAAAGGCTTCTCTTTTTCTTTTCTTTTTTCTAGCAAAATGAATTTGAAGTTACAAATTGAGCCTAAAATAACAAAAAACATTTATAGAAAAAACAAAAACACACATACAAATACAATGAAACAAAGATGGTAAGGGAGAATTTCAGTTCTCTTGGCAGAAAGTGCTGGTTGGGAGACAGTACTTTTTGACATAACTACATTAAATAAAAGACTACCTCCAAAAAAAAGGGTATCGTTAAAACCAAGCACCATTACAGTCAAGAAGTAACTCAATATCATGAAGACAAAAAAAAAAAAAAGGCACTTTATATTTGAGCATCTGACTACAAATTTATGTTGCATGTCAAGGCATAATCAATTCAATTCAAATATTAATCAAGAAAGGCTATGATGCATAGAGAAAAATCTATACATAAAAAAACAGAAAAACCAAACATTGGTGGCAAAATTTGCTAGTGGAGAAAAGAATCATAACATGAGGGAATAAAAATCTTCCTTAAACAAAGAGAGATTGTTGAATCTCAAACGTAGTATAATTAAGAAATGAATAACATGTCGCACTTATTTCTTCTTTCTTTATTTTTCCTTTATTGTTTTAACTACTAAGCATTTCCTCTTTCTGGATAATTAAAACGCAAAACATAGTTAGTCATCCAATCCATCCCAATTAGGGCAGCAAAGACAGCCCATCAAACCGAGAAATAATGGACAGGATTTTTAGCAGGGTGAGCAACTAAGGCCAGAAAGAGCTGTTGACTTGACTTGACAAAGTAAAAAATAAAAAAGAGAATGTGGGCACCAACCAGAATGTCTTCATGTCTTCATTGACACTATAGTACACAATAGGATATGCTATTACAATAATGAAGTGCTTTCATTAGAAACTGAATTTGGTGTGAACAAATAAAAGTTGAATTCATACATGTTAGCCAACCATTCAAAACTGTCAAAGGACGTGCCTGGCATATTGAAAATGAAGTGGGAAAATGCTAGTTTGGTAGCAAACTGATTGTTAGTGTCAGGAAGTGGATAAACACTTGCAAAAATGTCAAACCGATGATAACATCGACAATAGGTTAATGAAGTCAATTGAAGTTCTAAGTTAGGCATTCCCACAAACACTTTGCGTTCCAGCTCACTCAACAAGATAAACTCCAGCACGACGCCACGACCCTATGTTTGTGGGTCATGAGTGAACTTCCACTGCGTTTGGCGGTTTTGATTTTCAGATAGAATACATAATATAGAAAAATGTCATGGAAAATGATCAATCTTTTAACGAGAGAGAGGGAAAAAAGGCAAACAATAGCACAAAAACAGACTCAAACTGTAATGGTGATTATCAAACCAAAAATTCTCAAAAGCAGACCATCTCAAGCTCGGCTACTTACGTTGAAATGATATTCTCTCTGCGATTGGAAACACTACAAAACGTACATACACGAGAGAGGAGGGGAGAGAGAGACAGAGAGAAATATGAGGTACGAGGGACTCCCCAGAGAAATGCTACCTGGTGAGGAATCGAGGATGATATGGCTTCTCACAAATTGAACAGTCATGGGCCTTCATTGCCAAATTTGATAAGGCCCACCATCTATAAAAATTGCTTTTTTCGGTTTTTTTTTTTTTTTTTGTAAGAATGCTTTTTCGGTTTTTAACTTTTTGCAATTAACTGCAATCATTTTATTCGTTTTTAAATAAATCCTTTCATCTATTTTTCTGTCACTCTTTCTATCATAACTCATAAGCCATGTAATATTTTAATTATATCATCAAACTTATATAAATAATAATTTTTTTTTTTTAAAAAAAAAAAGGTAAGTGGAAGAGCTAAGGTGATGGGGTGGTTGTGATCACCACCACCGATTTTTTTTTTTTCTATAATTTTTTTTGAAGACATAATTGAGATTAATTTGAGTTTGGTTAGAGGGTGTGGTGAACTTGTGAGTGTACGTAGTTTGTGAAAGCTCTTAGGAAGCTTCAAAATCTACAACACAAGTGTTTTGATTTTTCCTTGATGGTATTTAATTTGATACAAAACAGGCAACTATCCACTACAAAGTCAAAAATTGAATTGAAAATAAAAATAAAAATAAAAAGAGACCATGCAGCAACCCCACAATATATGGAAGTTTTATGTACGTACATGATTCCAGTACAATATTGAGTATAGTTGCATGTAGTTCCTTATGATTTTTCTATTTAACTAGCTAGTGCACTAGTGGCGTTCTACAATTGACTGACTATAAGTATAATGGATATTGTAGGACCCGGAAAATTCCAATGTAAGAAGAAGGCCCACACCCCAAAAGAAGTCTAGCCCGTTTGTGATCCGATAGGCTTAAGCCACCAAACAACCCAAATATCTAACAAATTCGAAGATCATTGACCTATCAAGATCCGCCTGCTCACCTAGACCCAATCCACCCGCTCACATAGACCTGAGCATCAATGAGCAAACAGACAATTCCTTCCATATCAGCTTAGAAGGTTCTAATATATGTATATAAGGCAAATTCCTCTCAAAAGTACGCATTCTAACAGACCACAAAGCTTTTAGACTCTTCTTACTAAAGAGAGCTCTCCCTCTCACCCCCGATTGACTTGGCACCGGAGGTAGGCTTCTGACGTCCTCTTTCTCTCCCTTGCAGAAGGAGCTCCTTCTTAAAAGGTGGCCTAAAGTTACTATGAAAATCTGAACATCTATATATATATATATATATCATAAACAGCACAAAAGCATCTTAGTCGGAGGAAGAGCTTCCCTCCCCCCCCCCCCCCCTAAGCTTTGTCAAAAAATTCATCACCTCCATTGTATCACGTAAAGAAAATGAAGCGTCCATCCTTTTTGGTGTGGAAGAGACGACAATGGGAAACCTTTTTCCAACGTCTTTCTTTATAAACTGCAACCATTCGTATATAATTATAACATTAGCTAGGTCTTACATTCTTTCTTCCATTCAGATTAAGAATGAGAATGACCCCGTGTAACCCTTTTCCCATTTGATTAAAAAAAATATATATATTATAACACTAGCATGGGCCCTACTTGCATGCATTAATCAAATGCCATCCACAAATTATAACTTTCTTCTATAGCATCATCACTTTGTTTTTTCTCTAATTGGGTTTAATCCTTGTATGGATTAGGATTCCTTACAATTGGAATGTTTGAATTGCACTTGTTCTAAACAACTTGGGTGTAGGGCTTAGCCCAAAGTATGTAGGCTCCATACCCCTTTTTCTATGGGTTACTTAAATTGGTGGGACTACAAGAAATTTGATCTTTAGAGACCACATTATTAACGACGATTAAAATGGCAAGCAAAAAAAAATTGATACTACGAACAACAATATAGTATGATCAGCAACGACACATCAGTTAAGGATCTTATGCTATTTGCGGTGACTTCTAATATTATTAGTGATGACTCGCAGATAATGATATATCAAAGCCGTAACTTTTCTTGACCGAGCAACTGTGCGACGACAATTATATTAAGATCTCATATTACCTTAAAGGCATCCTCATCCGTTAAGTCATCTCCTATATATAATGGGAGGACATCGTGATTCTGGGTATCAAACACAAAAGTTTCTAGTAAATAGCCAAAAGCATGACCTTTGTTCCACTCAATATTTGGGCGTACTTCCATAATTTGTTCAACGAAACTTTACAAAATGAGTGTAGAGTGATATGAATTAAAAAACATAATTATTTAGAAAAGGAGGACAAATCCTAGAAATAAAATATGTAATGTATTTCTTGTAGCCTTTTTTCTCATTCAATTAAGTAATATAAAACTTAACACTCATGACTATCTTTATAAATCATCAAATCCATATGAATTACTCCTCATTTTCTCAATATGAGATTAGGGTATTACATAATGAGTACCTGTTCATCAGCAGAATGAGTTTGATCCTGATCAGGATCTGCATATTTTAAGAATCCTGACGGGATTTGATATATGCATCCCATGACTTCCAGCATAGCAGAGACCCTTTAGTTTTACAAATTCAACTGCCTAAAAGTAAAGAAATATTGATTTTAATCGGCTCAAACACTATATATATAAAAGGATCGAGTAGATAATTTACTAATTTTGTGTGAGCAGTAGTACTATACCTTATCCCTAGACCTTCCAGTGACAATTGCAGTAGGGAAACTGGGAAACATTCAGCAACTCCATGTACTACTGACCGCATCTGCACGTCGCCATAATTGTCTTACTAACCACTATAATAATGTTGCAAGAAAGCACAAATCACTTTGTACAAAATGGCAAAGAGCTGAAAAAATTGTTTCCCAAATTAACGAGAAATAGTCTATATAGTTATTTTTGTTTAGCTAGAGGAGGGCTGCAGGACCATTTGCGTGCAATTTGGACAACCAATTATAGTTGTTTTTTATCCGTGAACTTTTTTTTTTTATCAGAAGTTGAAATACTACCCAAAAAAAAAACCCCACCAAATGGGACCTCAATGACATTCTTTCGAATATGCAATATTTATTATTTACATATTAATATCTGAGAAATCTTCTCCAACAATAGAAATAATTTTCAGCTAAAAATTGAGTGCACATCTTTAAAATTCCTTTTTACGTATCTTTTTTTTTTTTTCAGTTTTAATGGAGTGGAGTTTATAAGATTAATAATTAAAAAATTAATTAAGCTACCAAAGGATAAAATGGAAATTTAATTTCTGCCTAGCTAGTCAGTCATGAAATTTTTACCTCGTCAGTCATGAAAGCTTTCTCAGGATCATTGACAATTGGCGAGAGAGTTTCCATCATAATCCAAAAATACAACTATTTGTTTTCCCTTTGCTATCTTCATCATTTGTTCAAATGTGTGTGTAACGCAGATGGGTGTTTTCTCTGCAAGCAATCCAAAAAAAAAAATAGTCAAATACAGACCCAATATGTTACTTTATGCATGCAAGAAAAGGACAGAAAAATGCATAAAATTTGCTATATATTGACCTACATGAAAACATAGTTTTACTCGGATGATGAAATTATGATTACAGGATAAAAAAAAAAAAACACAAAACAAAACAAAACAAAAAAAAAGATTTGATGATAGAATGCATGATCGGATGGGAATCTCATGCAATGGCCTCATGTGAGAAATTGTTCGAGCTCCACCTACTCGGGCAGTTATCCAAACAATTAGAGCAGGTGGACTTGAAATGTCCAGACAACCTCTCACATGAAGTTACCCATTACATATCAACAATCTCATTGCACTGAATACCGGTCTTGCATGATCTAATTACTCAATATATATAGCATATATAAACAAAAATATGACGCACAAGTCGTTGTAGGTCATCAAATACCATATTTACGTGCCAAAAGAAAATATGTTACTGCAATATTCATCTCAGAAGTATAAGCCTACCAGCCATTCACTATATGTAACCACACTAGCTAGCTTGCATCTTCAGTGTCATTGAATTCTCTTTCAGAGATGGGTTTTGGGTTCAAAGACAATACTTGAGGAGGCTGCGGATATTCCATTGTTTGTCATGTCTAGTAGAAACAACGTAATTGAGAATTAGCATAATTTAAAAGGAAACATAAATATCAAATATCTTGAAGCTAGAATCACTAATAATATTATATATCTATGATAAATTTACAATTAACTGCTAGGTAACAAAGTTGAACTTCACTCTATTAATGTGGCTGAAATTCATGCCGTATAATTCAACAAGAAAATGACCCACAATGAAAGCAGTTTTATTAAACGTTGATCAATATTTTCATGCAGTTCTAATCCTACTCAAATATGTGTTTTTGAATTAGGATCTTATAATTGGGATGTCAAAATTGCACTCCAATTTTATTAGCTCACATAGAAGAGGCTATGAGTCTCATTTATCTTGGATAATTTGGAGTGTGAAACCTAGTTGCCTAAGATAGGTGTGTCCCGCAGCCTCTTCTCTTTGAGCTGCTAAAATTGTACTACAATTTGAGCACCCCAATTGTAAGGGATCTCGAATTAAGATCTCTTACAATTGTAGTGTAATTTATGTAACCTACAAAAAAAGAGGTTGCAGGGCTCACTTGTCCCAACAGCTTAGGATGCAGGACTCACCTGTTTGAGATAGATGAGCCTCACAACTTTCTCTATGGGCTGTTGAATTACAATGTAATTCAGTCACTCTAATTGTAAAGAACTCCGATCATATTGTTTCCCATCATATATATTGTAGAAAGTATATAGGACAAATCTTTCTTTTTTTTTGGGGGGTTTGGGGGGGGGGGGGGGCTATAGGATGAATTACTATCTCAGGAAGTAAATAATTTGATAGTAATTTCGAGAAAAAAAAAAAGCCCAGCAAGAAAAAGACTAAGAAAAAAGTTTGTAAAAAATGATTGATTGGACTAACTTATATATATATATATATATAATGGGTTAAGTATTACAGCATTCTCCTTACCCTGGCCAAGTACATCCAAAACAATATAATTTGTTGAAGTACTAAAATATATTTCATCTCCAATATTGTACTATACTTGTATTATTATAATACAATATAAATTTTATAAATACATAAAGTTATAATAGAAATAGAATTAAGTTGTTCTAAATATAGTCATATTGAACATTTCCTACAATTGACGTAGACCTTAAACGTTAAAATATGTATTTTTCACCCTTTGTTCTCCTTTTCTTATTCTTTTGTATGAATTTTTTTTATATTTTAGTTTACATTTTAACGTGGTATTAGAGTCGTTTTTTTTTTGGTGGCGTCCTGTAGTCTTTTCCACTTCTCGACAATGTACATCACGCACCGACATCAATCTACTCTCAAAAATTTCTTCCATCAACCAACACTTTTTTGTTGACGAAAAGAATCGATTTCCCATGGTTAATGGGCGATCGAAGACACTTTTTTGTTGGAATTAAATTTGCATTATAAGAGGCATTATATTTTTATATTATATGATATCCTTTTGAAGATGGATTTAGCTAGGCACCTCCACGACCACATGTGGCCGCATACAACAACAGCTGCTACCACTGGGCGCCGCATGCTTCTAAGGTCGTCGTCAATGGAAGACTACTGCTTGCTGTTACTGCCAGAAGTTGAGATCGATCTCTTTCAAACACACTCTGAAAGGCTTGATTGGAGAATTATAAGTTGGCTTTTGTTTGGTTTGGAACTGATCAGATTCAATGGACCAACCAAATTCGCGTACGGTCTATAAAGATTCTGATCAATCTGGAACATCTTGGGATCTTGTGGATGCTATGTATCATGTTGAGAGCTACCCACCCGGCAATTGCGATCCAAGCAATC
Source organism: Betula pendula (assembly GCA_900184695.1). NCBI lineage: Eukaryota > Viridiplantae > Streptophyta > Magnoliopsida > Fagales > Betulaceae > Betula > Betula pendula. Next base: position 81,872 of record FXXK01001061.1, read on the forward strand.
TAAGCATATATATCCAAGTCTTTTTCCTCCCTAACTTTTATCTTCATTAATTGTTCTTGCTCACTTTAATTATTTGATTGCTAAGAAGACATTCCAAAATGTCATATGAAATAGTTGTTAAACTGCGGAAGTTAGGGATCAAAGTTTTTAAATCAACTATTTATTTTAAAAACTTAAACGGATAGAAAATAACTGATTTAACAATTTCTTTGCCCATCTCTTGTTCATCTCCGTATAAGAGATGGGCAAATTCACTACTAAATTTGTGACAAATCTACACAAATTCAATGGTAGATTTGCAAAAAGAATAAATAAGAAATGGGTAGTAGAATGATGTGTAACACCTCTCTATAAGAAATATTATATGCCATACTTTTATCTCACTTTATTGATATGACACTGCCTACATGTCAATGCCTTCGTATACTTATTCCTGTCGGAAAAACTTCAAACATGTGCAAAGCGCCCCCTCTACATAGATCGGATAATACTTCGACTTTGCCAGCAAGCATGCCCCAAGAAAATATTTGCACCCAAGGCCTTCGTATACATTATAGTCAAATTAATATTACTCCAATTTATAGAATTAAACACCACTTTTTGTTTGTCAATGAAATTAAATACATTGAGGAAGGAATGTGAAAAGACCGGCTCCTCTCCAATTCAAAGGAACTTGGAAGGCATCCAAATTCGGATTTTGGATAGTTGATTTCTAGAGGCAGAGTTGCTTTGTCGCCTTAAACTATGAGCGTTTCGTAAGGTTTCTGAACTTGGGGAGCTGGAGGCATTGCAAAAAGATTGTTGCAGCGGCTAAAGACGTATTTGTAACCCTTGCCCTAACAAATCTCAAAAAGCATCTTTTAAAAACCACAACTTTACACTTGATTTTCTATTTGGGGTGATTTACTTTTCTATTTTAGACCACTTTTCATGATCTACATAATTGAAAACAATCATGTGGTCAGCTCATATACCTTCTACTCAAATACTATTCCAAGTCGTAAGATTGAACATGCTTGTTAAAGGAGGATTTGCAGAAAGATTTTCTAGAATATCTTACCTTTTAGTAGGAGTTGCTGATAAAGATACTTCATCCACCCCTATTTCAACAATTTGTTTTCCATTTTGAATTTTCTTTCTGAAATTGAAAATATTATCCATTTAACTAACTTTATATTTGAAATCTTCCAATCAGGATCCTATACAGTTTCAAGATATTCTCGCTTAATATCTTAACTTTTAATTTTAAATTAAATAAATATTATTTATCCTATTTCTTGACTCAATATTTATAAACAGCAATTAAGACTCCATTTTCCTACTTTTTTTGCTTTTCCAATGCCCCATTCCAACGTGGCAACGTCTTTAAAAATATAACGCACACTACCTATGAATCTTATTCCAATAAAACTCATCTTCTTCCTGTTCTTCTAAGAGAAAGCACTATTTAAGCTAAAACTCATTAACAAAATAACACTGAAAATAATATTTTGTTAATGATAAAGGGTAACTTAAACTTCAGCTTCATGGTGAGAGATATATCACATACAGAGAGACAGAGAGAGAGCAAGAGAGAGGGAGGCCATAAACCATAGTCAAAAATTCATTAAAAGCTACGGACATTGTAAATCTAATCCGATAATGGAACCCAGAGTCCCTGATAATGTCAACAACTACCGCATCCGCCTGGCAGGGGAAAATGAAGTGAAAATACCAAGACAACCACAAATCAGCAGGACAAAAACAAGGAAACCTACCAGATAAAATACAAATTTCACTTGAAAATCAGTCCATTGGCTCATCAACCTCGGCATATGCAGTCTCAAGGTGGGCTTGCTCGGCCTCTTGCACCTCCTTCTCTGACTTCCTTCCCTTCTTGGACTTGTAGTACACGCTCATGAAGGTTCCCACAGCTCCATACTTCCTCCTGCAGTGCTCATAGAGTCCAGCATCAAACATCCTCCAGAAGTTTTTCTCATCCAGTTCAGATACTGCATACTGCGGCTGGAATCCATGATTTTCAATCAACCAGCTCTCCATTCGACGGACTGCCTCTGCGCCATCAAAAACCTCACCCCTAAAGACAGGGCCGGGTGCATAGTAGACCCCAACATCAGTGTACATCTGAGCATACTGTGTGTCTCCCTGCCTGCGATGTAGCTCAAAGCCTGGTTCAGGATACACCATAGTTTTGACAGGGAGCTTGTACAGTCTATGTGGGCAAAGCCAGATGGGGTATACCTGAAGAATTAATGAACAATAAACGAACTTATCCAAGAAAGAAATATTAAAGATAGAGAGTTATTGCATGCATCAACCTAACAATTTACCATGAGTCAATAACAATGCTAACTAATCTAAACTTAGGACTCTGCCATGGGAATGTAATTGTCTTGATGACTGAGTTTGGCAAAGACCCTATAACCTCCACCACCTATCCTTAATTACTAAAGTAGAGAACCTTCGTAATGAATGAATATTTTTTACATTGCCATCATACCATATGGTTGATGGCAAGCAAGCAGACATGGTCACATGGCAGATAAATCTACTAGTCCACCCTTGATGCAAAAGGGCTAAGCAAACTCAATTGCACCGGCATCAGAAATCAGAGATTTCTAGTTTCCATGTGTAAGAACCTCAGCCCACTGCTCAAGAGGGTCTTGACCTGATTCTCAACATGGGGTATCGTTAGAAGATTTTATATTGGGTATGGGTATTTGGTTTATGGGATGTTTTAAATGTCTAGGGTTGGGAAATGAGGCTATTTAAAGGCTCGTTTCAGGGCTATTTGATACCAACAGCAATCCACCCAGTTTTGTGTTGATGTATTTTCTCTCCCTGTAACATTTTTTCTTCTCTTGTTTCTCTATATTCAAACCTTACGTTGGGTTACATCACTTCTCCATCCCAACTTTACAAAAGAATTAGTGACTTCTAGAAGTTAAATTTGTCCCTCTCAGCATCCTTCAAAAACCAAACCACCATTCTGATTTATCTTACAAAGCATGCTCTGCAATCCTCACTTACATGCATATCGCTTTAGGAACATTTATACTAATACAACCTTACAAGAGTTCTACAGTTGATATCGATCAGAAGTTTTCATATTTAAAGGTTCTTCCAACACACTCAACATACAACAAAAAGACTCAAAAAGCAATAGCACAGTCTGCTATTAAAGGAGTAGTGCTACACGTCCGCCTCCGTAGACATGTAGCGTCACAATACCCTCACTTTTTGTGAGGGTATTCGATTTTTTTTTTTATTTTTTGTGAGGGTATTCTGACGCTAACGTCCCCCTCGGGGGAGGTTTAGCTCTACTCCTATTGAAGTCCATAATGCGCCGGTGACCTGACATCCTAGTAGTAATAGCACCAAGAAAACCATCATGTCATCTTAAACTTGTCTTTTCTAAACCCCCCACCTCAAATCGCCTTTGTTCCCTTAATTTATCCGCATATTGCTAAGATGCACATAAATTTAACCAGAATTTCAAGATCTTGGAAAGAAACTAGACTGTAGAGCAGGGAAAAGAAGTACCTCCATCTCGCGGTCGACCCACTCGAGAGCATCCCCAACCTTGTAAAGAGGAACAAGCATGTCCTGAATTACATGCATCTCATGGTAATAGTTCCTGATTGCTTCACCTTGAGTAGCTTTGAGCAGAGAAACCTTGGGTGGCATCAACCAGCCAAAGAGAAACCTAAACCAAAACTGATCTGCAAAAGGAAGGATAAGCTTTCCCTCCCAGTAAAGACACCTAGTGTGCCTATGGTAATACTCCCTGGTTGGGATATACTCGACAAACTCCCCTCTCTTTAGTGCCGTCTGTGCATGCTGGTAAAACCAGGGTTTGAACCACCACCCAACACTGTTGATTACATTTCCCTTCATCTTGGCCTCTTCTTTTGAGGCATATTTACCTGTCATGCATACAGCTTCAGTTGGATTATAAATCATGGTCTCAACAAAATCTGGAACCTTCTCCGGATTATCCTGGTCTCCATCTCTGGGAGCAAAGGAATCAATATACCCCTGAGCAATTTCCTTTATATTACCCACAACAGGCTTGTATGTAAGCCTCATGTATTCTTTAACGGGTATAAGCTTGATCTCAGCAGAGACAAGAAGCCCCAGTGTACCCTGAGACCAAGGAACGGAATAGAAAAGATCAGAGTACTCATTATCTTTGGTAGCTCTAACAACACGGCCATCAGCTAGAACAATTTCATAGGCCACGACAGTATCAGAGAACAGGCCATAGATGTGAGAGCTACCTTCAATCCCATAGCCATTGATGAGGCCACCAACAGTAAGGTCATCAAGCTCAGCAACTACTGCAAGGGACAGATTCATTGGAACAGTAGCCCTGCTGATTTGCCCCATGTTGACTAGGGGCTCAACTCTTGCAATCATTCTGTCTTTATCAATTTCAAGGATATTTCGAAAGGCAGATAAATCAACCTCAAAATGCCTAGCCCGCTTATAGTCAACATTGCGCATTCCAACAGCAATCCATGGTTTACGTGCTGTGCAGACAAGACCATCCTTTGATGGGTTCCTCTTTTTGAGTCGTTTTACAACTTTCTTGACATTTTCATCATGTTCCTTCTGTCGCTGCTTGAAGGACTTCATCTCGGATCTAACGTCCCCAAGATAAGTGAGGAAGTAAAGGGTGAAGGAGATAGGGAGGACAACAAAAATAACAATAATCCATCTGAAGTTAACAAAATAGTCCACCCAGATCTTCTTCCTCTTTGGGCGGAGGGGCACATCAAGATCCGACATTGTGGGGGATAAAGGCACCTTCTTTGATGCACTACAGAAAAGAAAGGGAAATTATAAATAAATAAAAGTTACATAAGTTATGCATTTGATTTTCAGAGTTTCCAGGACAGAAAATATTAACTTATATAAGAATAGATTTGCTTTCAAGCATAAACAGAAAGCATATAATCAATTTCATAAAAATGGCACTTCAATAGAAAACATTAAGGGAAAAAAAAAAGTTAAAAAGTGCAAATAAGCTTTATAACAAGAGTAATGCTATATACTGCATTTCTATCCCACAACTATTTCACAATGCTGATGTGACATTCCCAACCAATCTTTGGATTTTTATTTTTTTTTTAACAAGGACTAATACAAAGATTAGTCGGAACTACCACATCACCATTGTGGGATAATTGTTAGATAAAAATATAGTTTCTAGCATTACTCTTATAACAAATTCCCAGCAACTAGACATGGGTTCACAAAAAAGCATCACCTACAAGGACGAAACTAGGAATTTAATTTTGGGGGGTAAGACTACACTATTTTTTTTTTTTTTTTGAGGGGTCTTTCATTAATGAAGTAAAAAATGCAAGCTCATGCATAGGGGAAAAGATAAGTCATTTATATCTAGGAACCTTTGAAGTAAAAGAACACAAAAAAAGAAACTCTAGGATATGTGTTATGAAGAATGAAATAACTTGATATAAAATAAAAATAAAAAATTTAAAGACCTTATTCTAAAAAGTAAGGTCAAAAAGAACAAACTAACATTTTCACATGTATCAATTACAGTGATAGCAAACTCATCTTAAACGAATATCAATCTATCAACAGGAATTAAGATGCAAGAAGCCAGCAATTTCAACTGCCCCATTTCTGCTCAACTGGCCAAAATAAGTGATTAGGCCCAATATTCCAGATTGGTAAACAACTCATACACCCCATAGAACTTGAATCATGACCTTTCCTACCACCCTTCTATGAAAGTTGAAAGTGCAATTTGGTGAAAAATATTGTGCGGACCATCACTTCATTTCTAGCATCAAAAAGCTCATCTTCTATGCCAAAAATCTATCAAGTTCAATTATCTTTGCAATCAAAAAGCGGAAATCCATTTCATATATCAGATATCCTCTTTATTATTATGCCCTTTAGATCTAGTCAATAAGAATGGTTACAATTGCATGCACGTGCAGTATGCGAGCAAATGAAAAGCTTATCCAAGAAAATTTTGATAAGGAAAAAGAAATTGATTCAGTCGCATAACAAAATCAGTTGTCAACAAACGGTTCAGTCCAGTTGAATACGGGAAAAGCAGAAAATCGAAGATACAGTTTAAAGTCAGAATCTGTAAATTCCAAAAATTTTGAGAAAAAGACAATCACTTTAACCCAACCCAAAAGTCCAAACACAATCACAAATGATTTAAGCTCATAAACAGAAAGATCTGACTAAACATACACAAATAACAATTTACAGTTGGGATATACAGCACAAGACCAATAAAATGAGACTGCAAATGCTATTTCTTGCTGAACTTTGGCAAAACGAAATTTCAAATGAAGCCGAAAACGCTAATTTTCGCAATATCAATCACCACATACTTAGCCATTCTCTGATGTGTTCTCAGGCCAAAAAAAGAAAAGAAATGAAAAGAAAATGGCGTGGAATTCAAATTTTTAAAGCAAAGTCTGTCCGATAACAGATCAAACAGCAATTAAGCAAACGAGGGAAAAATGTGAAATTTAAAAAGAAAACACATATCATAGAATCTAGATCCAAGATCTACTGCCTAAGAAGCACGCTACGGTCGTTTTTGGATTCCGAGAAAACGTAGAACATTAGTAAAAGAAACACAAGTTTATAAGCACAATGAACTGTTTGGATTCAGAAACAACTTAGTAAAAAACTACAATGAAACTGCGGTCTATTTGGTTTTTAAGAAAATAATTAGAAAAAAAAAAAGATTAGTAAATATGGCACTAGTTGCCTTACTTGGACTCTTTTCACTAAAACTAAATGAACCAGAAGCAATATACTCAGAACTTCATTTTCTTAGTAACCAAACACAGGCAGCTCGAGAAAATCTCAACACAACAATAAAACCCTCAAATCGTAGAGAGAGAGAGAGAGAGAAAGAAAGATAATGTTTAGAGTGTGAAACGGTCACCATGAAAAGCAAAAACGACAACACTCAAAAAGTCTCACCGTCTCATTTCCCGTCCTAAACTTTTTCTCGGCACCCAAAACAGAGAGAGAGAGAGGGAGCACCTGGAGCAAGAAGGCGAGCTCAGGATCTGTGAGAACGAAACTCTAAAGCAATTGACATAAAAAAGAAGATAAAAAAGAGTGAACTGTCAACTATTAAAAAATTATATTAAAAAAGTGTCAGAGAGAGAGAGAGAGAGTGAGCGAGTGAGCGGATCTTGAGTGATCTACCCTTATCATGGAGCATTATCCGGGGAAATTATATCCATCTTTTTCAAATCGGTTTCAAATACAACAATGGTGAGCACTTTCTGTTTCAAACGATCACACACAAAAAAATCTGTTTGGATTTGAAAGAGAAATCTGGATATCCAGAGAACACAATTTAGATGTTTTTAAAATTTAAAATTGTATTTTTCTTAAAAATAAGAACACCCGTATGAAATGGAAAGCATGTTCTATCTTCTTGGACACCGAGTTCACTTTTTATAAAATGTTAGGGTATTTATTTTTTTCTCGGAAAAAATGAAAAATCTCCCCAAAAAAAAAGTAAGAAAAGACAAAAAAAAAAATAAGAAAAAAACTCCACAAATGGGAATTAGAATGTCACTTTTTACACTTTCAATGCCAAAACAAAAAAAGTTGTAATATTTCAGAAATAGAGTGTATTTCTTTTAAAAAATTTAAAATAAATTTTATTATTTAATAACTGACATTATAAATATCATGTAAAATATCATGATAGAAATTATAAGAAATCGTATATGAGATAATTATAAAAAAAAATTGAGCGTTTGTTAAACGCTTTTTCAATTTTTTTTTTACTGTGTGCACGGTAACCAATTTTACAGAAAAAAAAAATGTACAGTATAAAAAAAAGTTTAAAAAAGTATTTAACAAACAACCCACTTTTTCAAAAAAAAAAAACATTATTATTTGTCAAGATTTAAGAAGGCTTAAAATCTCTTTCTTTTTCTTTTAAAAAACAATAAAAATGAAAGTATTTTCAAACGGGTTAAATTCTATGGATTTTAAATTGGAGAGAATTTTTTCAAAAAAAAAAAAAAATTGCAGAGAATTGAAATCCACATGATCTACAGATACTGCAGAAAGAGAACAAAGATGACGGGGAAATCGAAGTCAGATCTATCAATAATTATGAACGGGCGCACCCCACGAGATTCGCTGCCGCTCACGTTGGACTCACTCACCATGCCAAGTTGCCAACAGCGTGACAGCCCGACAGATTTTTTTTTTTTTCTCTTTCTTTCCTTTTTTTTCTTTACTTTTATAATTTGCAACAACAAAAAAAACGTTTTTGAATTAAAAATACATTTAGCCGTATTTTTATATACCGATATACGGAAAGGTAGTAAAAGTATTGTTGGAGGGGCACTAATCTCGATTGAAGTGGACGTTCGTGGACCTTTAAAGAGCATTCACATTGGTTTCTGAATTTCAATTCAGATTTAAGAAAAGTTACCTTTTGCTTCATATTAAATGTATTTTAATATATTTTATATTAGAATAATGTTGTTATTTATATTTCTTTATCATATTTATTTTATATTAATTAATGTTGCGTAATTAAAGTAAAAGAAGATCTAACGTGACGATATATTAATTTTAAATTTTGATCATTGGAGCATTGTCTTTTAAGTGATCTCGACTTCTCTTGGCCGAAATTCACTTGGTGCAATCATAAGGAGGGCCATCATTTCACAAAAGAACGATTGGATCGAGCGACAGGTAATGGAGAATAGTGTAACTTATTTTCCAATTTTCAAGTTGAGACTTTGGCCGCTAGACGATCTGATCATGTGCCTCTATTCATGTCATTTTCTTCTGGGCGAGCACGGGTACGGCACAAGAAACATCTTTTTAGATATGAAGCTTGTTGGGAGAAAAAGAAGAATTTCAGAGAAGTTATCAAACAGGTTTCGAAGGTCCAAAGTAGGCGGGATGATGTCTAGAGTATAGTGAAGGAAAAGATCCATAATTGCCCGATAGAAATATCCAAGTGGTCTAGGTTGCATAAAGGGCAGACAGAAAAACTTATCACCCAGAAGACAAAACTCTTGGAGGAGCTACAAGATGGGGATGGTTTGTGGGACTTAGACAACATTCACAACCTTCAACAGGAAGTTAATGTTTTGTTGGAACAGGAGGATTTGAAATGGAAGCAGATGGCAAAAGAAAATTGGCTTCGACATGGAGATAAAAATTCCAAATACTTCCATGCTTATGCCAATCAAAGGCACCGTAACAACCAAATTAGCCAAATTCTGGATGAGGATGGGAGATTATGTACCACCCAGGGAGAGGTTGAGCAGGCATTCACAAATTATTTTCAGCATTTATTATCTTCAAACTACCCAACAGGAGTGGCGAGATGTCTATCTGTCTTACCCACTAGCGTTACTTTAGAGATGAACGAGAATTTACTTAAAGCTTTTACCAGGGAAGACGTGATTTGTGCTCTACACCAAATGGCGCCTCTCAAAGCACCAGGACCGGATGGTTTTTCTGCTGATTTTTATCAGGATCACTAGGTATCTATTGGTGATGAGGTATGTGCTGCAGTCCTTGATTTTCTGAACAATGGGAATTTGGATAAGGATATAAATTCCACTTTTATCGCATTGATTCCGAAAAAACTACATCCCACCTCAGTGACAGAATTCAGGCCAATCAGCCTGTGTAATGTAATGTATAAAATTATTTTCAAGGTTTTGGCAAATCGGTTGAAGGGGATCCTTGCACAAATTATCTCTTCAAATCAGAGTGCCTTCATCCTTGGGCGTTTAATCTCTGATAACGTTCTCGCAGCTTATGAAACGCTTCATTCAATGCATACGTGGATGTGGGGGAAGGAGGGATTTATGGCTCTGAAACTGGATATGAGCAAAGCCTATGATCGGGTTGAATGAAATTTTTTGGAGGCAGTCATGCACAATATGGGTTTTGCACCTAACTGGATTAAACTTATAATGACTTGTGTCCGAACAGTTTCTTATTCAGTTCTTGTCAACGGTCAACCAGTGGGGCACATTATACCTACCAGAGGCATTTGACAAGGGGACCCACTATCCCCTTATTTATTCATTCTTTGTGCCGAGGCTCTAAGTGCACTCCTTCACCATGCGAATCGAACGGGATATCTCTCAGGTGTCCCAACATCCAAACATGGGCCACGATTAAACCATTTATTTTTTGCTGATGATAGTTTGCTATTTTGCAAGGCTACTTCAACGGATTGGCATCGGCTGTCTATTATTTTGGATCGGTATGAAAAGGCGTCAGGCCAGAAATTGAACAAGGACAAAATAGCTATTTTTTCAGCAGGAATACTGGGCAAGAGGCATGGGATCTCATTCTTCAGTTATCAAGAATACCTGCTACCCAGCGCTTTGACACATATTTGGGTTTACCAGCTCTAGTGGGAAAATCTAGATCCAGAGAGTTTCAACACGTAAAAGATAAAGTGTGGAAACAGCTGAATGACTGGAAAACGAAATTTCTTTCTCAAGCTGGAAAAGAGGTCTTGATCAAAGCAATTGTCCAAGCTATCCCCACTTACAGCATGAGTCTCTTCTCTCTGCCAAAGACGCTGTGTCAAGATATTAATTCGATGATGCAAAAATTTTGGTGGGGTCATAAGGATAATTATTCCAAAATTCATTGGATGAGCTGGGAAAAGATGGGATTTCCTAAATCCTATAGGGGACTGGGCTTTCATGATCTTCCTTGTTTTAACAAAGCTCTTTTGGCCAAACAGTGTTGGCGTTTGTTACAAGATCCAAGCAGCCTAGCCACGCGTATTCTGAAGGCCAAATATTTCCCTAGAAATTCTTTGCTGGACATGGCAATGTGTAAGCGTCCGTCTTATGCTTGGCGAAGTATATGTTCAGCTAGGGATCTCTTACACGAAGGAATAATTTGGCGAATCGGGAATGGTCAATCAATCAACATATGGACAGATAAATGGTTGTCTATTCCTATACATTTTTTCTGTTCAATCTCAGCCAAGAAGATTGGAAGCGGATGCAAAAGTGGTGGATCTGATTGACATTGACACAAAATGGTGGAATCTACCATTTATTGCTTCCATTTTTAACCAAGCAGAGACCAAAGCTATTTGCAAAATTCCTCTTAGTCGCTATGGGCACAATGATGTATTATGTTGGCGAGGTACGTCTTCCGGGGAATTTACAGTACGCAGTGCTTATCATATGGAAAAAGAGAAAATTGAGCAACTCCAAGGTGAAAGTTCTAGAAGGTCCGAAAGCTGCAGAATTTGGGCCGCTATATGGAAACTCAATATTCTGAACTTTATCAAAATGTTCCTTTGGAGGGCCTGCCATGATATTATTCCAACAAGGGTGAATCTTAAGAAGAAAGGTATTGACTTGAATCCCTCTTGTATTTTTTGTCATGTGGAAGCTGAAACTACTATGCACATTTTGTGGAATTGCCCTTCTTGCAATGATGTCTGGGGGGCTTGTGGTAAGCGGTGGCAAAAGTGTAATCAGGGTGGCGACTCGTTTTTAGAATTAATGAAAGCCTTACTTGATAAGTGCAAGGAGGGGGAACTTGAATTTTTTGCAACTCTTACACGAAGCATATGGTTCAGGCGAAATAAAGTGATCCATGGGGGTGAATTCACCCCCCCAAATATCCTTATCCAGGAGGCTGTCAAGGCACATCATGACTTCTTCCTCTACAACACAAAGGATGGGATCACTGAACTCCAACCAAGGGTCTCTGCACCATCGATTTGGCGTCCCCCGCAGGCAGATGTTTATAATGTGAATTGGGATGCGGCTTTGGACTCAGTCAATAGACGAATGGGTGTAGGTATCCTAGTTAGAGACCACTTGGGAATGGTAATTGCGGCTCAAAGTCACACCTTAGTCTTCCTGACGGAGCCGGTGGTGGCAGAGGCACTAGCGGCTTTACATGCAGTTGAATTCAGCTGAGATTTGAGGCTTCCACGTATTATTTTGGAGGGTGATTCACTTCAAGTGGTTACAGCTGTACAAGATATGAGACCAAACTGGAGTAGATACAGCCATATTACTGTAGATATTCGCACAATACTCAAAGGATATAGGAGCTAGCAAGTCTGTCATACTAAGAGAGAGTCCAACTATGCGGCTCATGGCTTAGCCAAAGAAGCGACTATTAATGTCATAGATAGGGTCTGGATGGAGGATATTCCAAGCTGTATCCTTGATTGTAATGCTAGAGCATAAAGCTCTGTTATCATAGAGTTTGACACAAACTCTAGATCCTACCTGTTTTGATTAATGAGAATGCTACTATATTTCAAAAAAAAAAAAATGATCATTAAATAGATAAAATTTTTGTCGGTTTTAAGTGAATTAACACTTTCAATTTTTTTTCAAATGACTAATATAATAAGCCATTTAAAATAAGTCACATTAATAAATATAATATGTGAGTATAAAAAGTAATATTACTCTTTATATTAACTTTCATATTCATTCTTTATTTATATCATTTAAAATTTTTTTTTTTCGATAAAACTTGATTTGCTAGATATACATCTTACACCAAAATGCTCGTGTGTTACAAAAACCATTCGGCTGTGTTCATGTCAAATAGAGTTTGTTTGAAAATGTGTTAGGAAGTTAAAAAAAAAAAAAAAAAAAAAAAGCTAATCTTTTTTCTAAAAAGTTCTTTTTAATTTTTAAAAGTCATATTCTCAGACATTGGACCTACTGCACGTGAACCTATGGCCTACGATGCATGGACCGACCAACCAGCAAAACAGCAGCAGAGACATGCAATAATGAGTTGGTGATGGTCAAGTCACAAGTGGGCAAACGTGATTTGTGTGCACCATACTTTTTTCATAACCCAATGGCCATGGCATGGCTAATGATTGTGGACCATGTGTCATGTGGTACTGCCCCATGCCATGTGTGTAGACCATATGATAGATACGAAACGATATTTTCAATAATTTTATTATGTCCTTGCAATTAAAAAATGCATGTGCTTCTCACATGCAAATAGACACTTGTCATGTTTATAGATGGGGTTAGAGGAAGTTCCTCCAACCCAGTTTGGAGGAAAACTCTGTCCTTTTATTATATTATATATACATAATTAAAATTGTACTTAATTAATATGAAATATTAAAATCGTAATATATCACTACGTTATATAGCCAACGTTTATGGCATTTAACTTTATCGATATTCACTTGATAATAGTCTTTTTTATTTTGACGACTCCACTTATTTATCAGTATTTTAATCTTATTTATAAATCGTTCATTCCGTAACTCGAACTTATGGCGTAATATTTGGCTATTTGGCTTTAATACCGAATGAAATAAATCTTAAGCAAAACTTACATTTAAAAACCAATTTAAAAGATAAATATAAGAAAATTTTGGTAAAGTTTATTTGAGTGAATTGGTCCCAACAAACCACCCACCTGATAAGACTCAAGAGCACGAGACAAATAAACCATATCGAGACTCTCTCTCACATTTTCTATCTATCCTCGTTACTAAAAGTAAGAATCCACACGTGGTAGTGCCTTGTTTGATATCATGATATAACTGTCGCCTGTCGTGTGACTTCACATGAACTCATATAATTAGAGGTTGAGGGGAAAATTGCTTTGCATGCACGTGCTTGATACGACCAGTTTTCGTTGTCTTATATTTTGTTGTATAATTGATTACAGTGTGTTCGTGAAACTGTGGATAGTTTAGCCATCCATTGTACCGAGTTTGAGTTGCAACTTGGACCTATAAAAACGCATACATAATAATTAATGTTTTTTTTCCATCTGATGTGGGATCAATACTAAAACATCAATATTTTTCCATGTTTCAAACCGTGATATTTTTCAAATGGACTCTCAAATGGGATATTTTTTGCAATTTTATTTTAAAATGTGTGTTGAGCTATGAAATTGTAGAACCAAATGTATTGGCAATATAAGCAGGGTATAGGGGTGATAATTTATGTTGGTGTGTTTAGTTTTGGTCATATCAAGGTATGGGAATAAAATTATAAAGGTTAATTTTATTTTAATTCATTCAATTAAATGGACCAGGCTCTTTAAACTGCATGATAGTTGGGTTAAAATTTTTTTAGTCCGATTTTTCTTATCAAACAATGTTTCTAATCATTGGCCTACAAGACTTCTCTCAACGCTAATCAAACTGATGAGACGTTTCATACATGAGTAATCCTACACATTGTTACTCACTTCCTCATACCAATTTTCACTCCTTTAGATAACTTTTAAAATCACAATTAGATTTGAGATGAATTTTTATTGAATTTTAATTCGATAGTGGTTTTAAAAATCACATAAGAAAGTGTGAAAATTGGTGTGAAAAAGTGAATGTGTAAAGTATTACTCTTCATACGTTGGACTCGTACTCTTCTTGATAGACATGCTATGCTTCTGACTTCAGCAAACAAGGGAACTACATTTAACTAAGAGTGTATTGTGATGCAAACTAACTAGTACAAAACACAGGAAAATGATAGGTGGGCTCGTTCGAGGAAGCCGTCACCTCCAATGACTACTTCGAGTAAGTCAAGAACTCCCAAATATAGAGACTGTATTCTACCAAACAATAATATTCAACATAACATTTATTCATCTACTAGCTTTCTTAAATAATACAACAATTGAAATGGATTGGGAGTCTATCGCAGATAGACTTATTCCCTAGCTTCCAACTCTTACTGGTGTTTATCACAACAGCTTGAGAGTTGTTTATTATTACACTACTACTTACTCTAATATATCTCTTCTCAGCATATAAGAGATTTATTCTACTACTAATATTATCTCACTACCAATATTATTTAGATAGGATCCCTAACTCTTATGATCACATCATATTGTGCATCAGATAATACACAGTTAGAGCATTTAGATTGCCTTATGTATTTGCCATTCGTATCTAAAATTTAGATAAAACCCTCCAAAATTAGCCCCACAGTAACTTATCTATCTCTACACTAAAATAAAAATGAGCTACCTTAACAACCCAAATTATTGATATTATAGCTTCTCCAAACATCAATTATCGATTGTTTATTCACTTAGAAAACAATTTTCTCTCTCTCTCTCTCTCTCCGAGAGGTCGCCTCGCACTGGAAGTGCTGCGGCAGCTCATCCCAAGGCGAGCTCGTGGTCCTCGAGGAGTCTCCAGCGGTCCTTCTCATTCCTCTCACCTTCCTCTGCTCTCCACCTACCCCAACGTCATGAGCTTCAAGATGCGATTATGGTTGCGAATGGGGTGACGTATGGGCTTTTGGAGACGATTGTGATGGAGAGAGAGAGAGACACATATTAGTTAAAAAGATGAATATAAACTTATTAAAGAGATTAGTTTAATAGAGTAGAAAAAGATTTAAAGAGTGGCATCTGCATGCATGGTATTTTTTTTTTTTAAAAAAAAAATGGATAGCTAAAGAAAATGAATTTTCTAACTAAAATTTAAATAGAATTTACATAATCGATGCGAATGAAGATTTAGATGCTAAAGTTGCCAACAAAAAGATTAATGATTTTTGCTTCCACTTGTTTTCTCTTCAAAAGGACCAAGATGGTGTGTGCTCTGAATTGTCCTCATAAAAGAGAGGAAAAATACAAATAAAAACAAAAACTCATTTTTAGTTGCATAACGAGAGAGACCTTTGACCTCTGGGGATATATTGGCAAATCCATAATCAACAACTCAATTTAATGTCATCACAAATAACCTAGCATCCTCAGGAAATTCAGAGAGAAAGAGAGAGAGAGAGAGAGAGAATAAGAGGGACTGGAAAATAATGTACACTTAAAAAAAAAAAAAAGAAGAAGAAAGATATATACATATGTTTGCATTATCCCTATTCCCTAATAAATGTTTTGGAGAAGAAGATATCAAGCTTGACTTCATAAAAAATCTCTCTTGTGGAAACCATTTGCTAGGGTCTCCCTCCCAAGTAGAACCTTCTAATGCTATAAATAATTATTACCTTTTGCCCTCTTTTTGGGGCAGAATAATACCCTCCAATTCCAGAAAAAATAAAAGTTGCTCTATTTGTGTGCACCCATGCCCTATTTGTTATGGCTCCGACAAAAGGACTGGTATCCTGTCATATGAATAATGAATAGAGAGGTACAACCCCCCCTTTCCCCTTGTTGAAAAAAAAAAAAAGAGAGAGAGAGAGAGAGAGAAAAGAATAGAGAGGTACAAGGTCATATACACTACTACTTGGGTCAAGACAAAGAGGCCAAAACTTTCCTGCCGCCAACAGAACATTCCTCTGCCACTACCATGAATTTACAAAATGTAATATAAGCCGGAGGAAAATGAACCATTTGGTGAGTCCATTGCAAGTGTGAAATTGAAGCTTTTGCACAGCCTGCAATCATACAAGATATTTCATTGAGCAGTCAGTCTATTTTAGCTAACATGCTAAACTGAAGGAATAGGGAATATATTTAGATAATAAACCATGAAAGCTAATAAACTTGATAACAAATGACTCTTTTCAACAGGCACATCACTTTACATGCAGAATCCTCTTCTTGTTTTACTAATAAATTGATTTTTTTTTTTTTTTTAATTTTTGAAATTCAATCCATAGCCAATTTGACCATACCCATTTATAATATCTTTCTAATAATATTTATATTAGAACTCATACTTTCACAATAGCCAGTTCAACCATTGATCTAGTTATTAAACCAATGATCCAATGACCCAAATGGCTAGAGTTTTTTATTTTATTTTATAAGTAATGTATATTCATTCAGAGCACAGAGGGCACAATCATAGTACACAGAGAGTATACAAGAAAACCCCTAACTCATAGAGAAAGAATAACATAATTCTAAAAACTCAGAAAAATTAGAAACATGCGTAGTATTCCATGCCTCTCCATATATATACAGGGTTTGTAGCATCAGCTTCTTCAATTCTAGCAATCCATTTTCATGATCATCAAAGCTCCTTACATTTCTCTCTCGCCAAAGACACCACATCAAACACAAAGGAACCAACCTCCATATGTTCAAAGTATTACGGTTACCCAATTGTCCCCTCCAACTTGCTCACATGCGTAGTATTCCATGCTCGAGTTTAATAACTAAAATTTTTAGTACTTAACAATTTAATCACCTCGTCTCCTAATAAGTCAACTAGAAGCTGTTAACTCTATACAATAACTAGGGATTGCGCCAACGTAGGTTCAATATGGGGCACTTATTCCCCATTCCTGACCACCAAAAATTACTCTTGCCCTGTCTACCCCTCAAGTTTTAGCAAGAGTGTAAAGTCTCAGAGAAAGCGCTACTATTACATCAAAAGGACTAGTCAAGTTACAATTTGAATTCCCTAAAATCATTTATAAAATTTAGTCTCACCTAGTAAGAAACCAATGTAGGACTTAGCACTCATAGGCACTTTTTTAATCCACACACTCAATATGAGCAATCTACCCACCCAATGTGAGACCAACTTTCTAGGGTATCATAAGAGGCCCCATCGCAGTCCCATTTATTTATTGAGAGCCTGTCCATGTCCCGTACCATCCTGCACCTTCTACTTCCCCCACAACAAATTTTCTACACCATAACAAGCCCTCCCTGAACAATATCATATTCATTGAGCCAATATTCTGAAACGGGCAAAACACAATTCCATTGAAAAATCAAGAAATTACCCAAGTCAGAACAACTATCATTAGCATCAATCCAATAATCCTCAATCCTCAAAAGAAGAAAATCAGAACCAGAAAAATTAGACATTCCATCCAGAAATCCGTCTTAGAAAACTTAAGACATTCCATCCAAAAATCTCTTAAAACATGATCTAACACATAAAACATAAAATTCCAAAGACAGCTCCAATTCATTTATCTCCACAATGCACATCAATTAGTCCTGTTCTTGAGGCGGTCGATGCGCTGGTTGAGCTGCTCGATCTGGATGGCGAGATGGATTACAAAGTAAAAAAAAGTCAGTAGAACATCAGGGCAGTGACAACGACGAGGGTGTTGCATTGGCTATTGATGATGGAACTCAGGCTTGGGTCCACTTTTCCTCTTGACAACCCTCCAAACGTGCATATCTATAAATTTATTAAGGTTTAAATACAACCAAGCCGGAGCGAGGCAGGACAATTAAAACCCATCCTCACCCCAAACCTGCCTCGGGTTTTAATTCAAAGCCCATTTCTTCAGAGTGTGGGGAAAACCCGGTCATTTGGCATGGAGCAGGGCGGGTCTCCAACAGGTCAGGCGTAATTGCCATCCCTAAAAATACTTATCCGCAGAAAATGATATGGTTCAAAAAATCACAACTCATTTTGGAGAAACTTTGAAACTCAAAGTTGCAGTCAATAGAGTGCAACAACGTGGAGTCCTTGTTGAAGTGCAATCACAGGAATTCCATAGCATAGATACACACACTATGAGCAGGGAAAACAATTACTTGAAAGGGCAAACAATACTACCTACAACCATAAAGATAATTAGAGACAGGATTATGAAGCTATGGAGAGAGGTTTTCAGAATTACTTGTTAGAAAGAAGCACTAAAAGTTCTTTGCTAGCTCTGTTGCATATCAAGGATTGAAGAAACTTGAACCGCCAACATTGATAGCAACTAAAACCAATATACTAGTAATCACAGCAAGCCAAAATAAGGCTGATCCTGCAATGGACAAGTTTTTGACAGTCATCAGATCACACAGCATAAACCAATCATAAATTGTGAACTGTAAACATTAACTGCATCTGAGAGCTCATATTAACACAACACCTCTAGAACCTTCAGGGTCATCGATCGAATTCGAGGGGATGGATTCACCATTAAGACCACGTGATCTTGGTATTGTGGACCCTGTAGTTGAGACATCATCTAAGCGTTTGGTATTTCCCGTTTCAGATGCCACTATCCCTTGAAATTCTTCACTCACAATCAATGCAGCTAGAACATCCATAAATGACTCTTTATCCGTTTCATTTGAAGAATCTCTTTCACCCTTCTCATATTCAACATTTGGTTGGTCAGAATCAGACAATTCATCATCTGAAGCATCCACATCAATGGAATCTTCCTCAGACCTGTCATCTTCTTCATCCTCTACATAAGCTTTATACGTCAGTCGAAGTAGTATCTCTCCAGAAGAGCCCTTTCTAAACGGTCCCCAACCTCCTTGCAAGACCACAATCCTGTCTGTTGGTACAGTGTCTTGGAGAGATCCCAGATCAACCTGGAAATAATATTCTACTGAGAAGCCATGCAGATAGGAAAAATAAATTGACTAGACATACTCTCTGATCAAAACTTTCTATTGTATATTAAGTTCCTGTGAATGCAGTCAATCTTGTGCATGAACTCATTACAGTAGGTCTGTAGCTGTTAACTACATTCACACCCTCAAAATGCAATGTCAATTTCAATAGAACCATCCAAGTATTATGGGATGACTAATTTGCCTTGAAAGAAATTTAAGATAGTATTGTATTAGCGTACTAGTTATATATGTCTACGTGTTATTACTATTATTTTAAGACTAGACATACATCGGTCATATATGTCAATAATACCATCAAACATGAGATGTGCAGACACTCACATGGATATTTATTATGGAAAGAAGAGCTAAAGGGAAAAATGAGTTTCATGTGGGCTGACGTTGTTGGCAAAAGGGTTTTAAGTACTCCTATCCAAGAAACTAGGTCAAAATTTCAATCTAATGGAGATGTCTCATAATTACAAAATATGTCAATTAAATAAGTTAAGCAGCCATGCGAAAATTTGTCCAAGAAAACAATACTTTACCTCCGCTGTTCCAATAGTCAAATCTGTGAATCCTAGAGAATCCTTTACTTGGATGAATAATTTTTGTTTTCTAGGGTTCGCAACGAGCATATGGAAATCCTGCCAAAAATCACATGAATGAATACATGTAGTTCTACACTTAAGATTAAAATAAATTCAACTGACATAATGAAATTCTAGCAAACCCATGAAAAACAATAGATGAAGTAAAATTACTAAGATTTTTTTTTCCTTTTTGAATAAGTATAAAATTACAAAGAAGCTTCACCTGATTCCATATTGGCTCACCAGGTGGCCCAATGACTGTGGTTTGACTATTCTTTTTACTGCGTATACTCTGATCTCCCAGGCTTAGAATAACATATGGATCAGTTTTGCCTGGCAAAAAACAGAGACGAGAGGAGATATAAAGGGATAAGAGGCAATATATATGGATAAAAGGATCAGATTCATGGGCATATGACATTAACTTTTTCAAAAACAAAAGGGCAACTTAAAATCAATTGCATACTGTTCTAAATTGGAAACAAATTAACAGGATGTGCAACTCAAATAGTTGATAATTTTAGCAAATTAGATTTCACAAATTCATAAGGCCAAACTAGAATCCTCTTTGGAAACAAGTACACAAGGAGATATAATTGTTACCAAAGAAAACATAAGAAAGATTCCGAGCATCTACAAGAGTCGCTGAAAGTTCTCCAGAAAAATCCTTGTTTCCTTCTTGCACTTCCCCTGATTTGAAGTCATTAGCAACAGGACCAACCGCTTTTCCCTTTTGGAAATCTAAAACAATCTTCTTTGGACGAACAAATAGTCGAGGCAAATCCTCAGTGAGAAGTTTGGTCAAAAACCTAGAAAAATGCAGTCAGGAATTTGAGTCAAAGAGTGGACAATACACATAACAGGCATAAAAACACAAATGATATGGATGATGCACCTCCAGAGGAAAAATGAAGAGATCAAAACATTTAATTGAAAAGACTAAGCCATGAGAACTACTGAGATACATTCAGGAGAAGAATACTATGCAAATTGCCAATCACCCGAAAGAGAGAGATAGAGTTGATATAATCCAGTGATATATAAAAACCCACCATCAAGTATACAGTTTAGCCAAGTTTTACTAATGCGAACAGTTGCTTAAAAACCAGTAAGAAGACATATTGGATTCAAATGCAACTTTAATCTTGTAACAAGAGAGAGAGAGAGTTGATATAATCCAGTGATATATAAAAAGCCACCATCAAGTATACAGTTTAGCCAAGTTTTACTAATGCGATCAGTTGCTTAAAACCAGTAAGAAGACTTATTGGATTTGAATGCACCTAGAAGCTTTTAACGAGATTTGATTTGAATGCAACTTTAATCTTTTAACGAGATAAAGATCCATGTTTAGAGATACATAGGATAATTAGATTCATAAAACCCATACCTAAGACCTAAAAATACAGCCATTGGACATCTTTTGGTAAACTGAGCACATTCATAGTAGTTTATGCAGACAGGCAGAGTATTTTTTGCATATATATTTACTGGATGAATTCTACCATCATGTCTCTCTCTCTCTCTCTCTCTCTCTCTCTCTCTCACACACACACACACACACAAAAGGAGCAAATAACAAGAGTATACCCCCAAATGAGCAACAACTAAGCCTCTAACAATAATATTCTTGTCTTCAAAAAATTAAATGAGCAAAAACTTGCAGGGCACTTCAAGTTGGCATGAGATAAGCTAATTTCTACACTTCTTCGTAAACTATTATCATAATGAATTTTTTCTTTGATTTTTTTTTCCTGTTTTGGATGCTTTCACTTAATGATTTGGCTGTTCAATTTTTAATTCATCGCTGAAATAAATATACATGTGCATATATGTGGCAGTGGCACTTCAATTTTTAATTCATCTCTGAAAGAAATATACATTCAATTTTTAATTCATCTTTGAAACAAATATGTGTGTGCGCGTGTGTGTACGTGTACGTGGGAGGTAGGGTTAATTGTAAAATCCTTTTCTCATTAACCTTCTCTAAACATCTTTCTCTCTCTCTTTTCCTTATTCCTATCATTAACATGGTACCAGAGCACTAATCTTAGGCTAAACGTTATTTAACGTTTTTTTATTTTATTTTATTTTCCTCCATTCTTCATTCTTTTTTTTTTCTCCTTTATCTTTTTTACTTGTCTTTTGATGTGTCTTTCTCTGCCATAATGCCTTTCTCATTGGTGTCTCTAAGCATAAGGAAACTATTTGTTGGGCTTCCTCATACCTGATACTCTTGGTTGAGGATGGGTGACACTGTCATCGTCATGATTAGGGATGTTCAAAATAGCAGACCATCCGATCTGGCCGACTGGAACCGACCAAAATCGGCTGGTTTTGCCCATGCCAGGGTCGGGGGTTAGAAAAAAAATCTCACTTCCGAAGGAGGATCAGTTCAGGAGTCACTGAATGGACGCCTTCAAGTAGAAGGCTTTATCGATGTTCATTAGGAGGCTCTTCAGCCGATAAGTGATCTACTAACGGATACTATACTTTTTTAGGAGGTAATTTGGTTACACGGAAGAGTAAAAAACAAATAGTTGTAGTATGATCTTGCATAAGCTAAGTACAGGGTAATGGCTCACATTTCTAATGAGTTTAACATGATTGCAACATTCCTTCAGGATATTTATCTCTCCAACAATTTGTTGATTATCAAGCCATTCATCATATAGCCTCTAAACCTATTTTTCATAAAAGGACTAAGTATATTGAGATTAACTGATTAAGGGGAGATATTTTTACACTACTTGGGAACTCTAAGATCAACTTACAGATGCATTTACAAAGTCTTTGAGTAGTAATAGGTAGTAGCTTTTTTCTTTTTTCCTTTTTTTTTCAAGCTGGGCTTATGTGGTATATATGCTCCAACTTTTGGAGGAATGTTAAAAGTTTAGTAGAGGTTATTATTGCAACAAGTATACACTATATGAGGGTATCCTAGTCTTCTCAAAGCAGATGCAAGTGGAGCTCTCAAAAGACCTTCCTAGATTAATCAAATCAGTACTGTATGGAACATATCCTTCCTTTTAAAAAACATAAATAAATTATAAAAACAAAAGAAAAAGATGATAATGGTTGCATTTACAAGGAGCATATGCAGCAATTTATAATGAATATGGGAGATAAAGTCCACTTACATTGAGAGAACAGGAATTGCTGATTTTGCCCAATGCATGCACAAAAGAAGAGAAAAGGAGTAAACATGCATCAGTATCTTTGATATCAAGAAAATTAATGTTTAGATAGATACAAACAATTTACTAACACAATGCATGATAGGTGAAATCTTAAATTGTGTTAATATTCGACAAAGTGCAGGGAATACAACTAATCATAGAGAAAAGCTAAAGCAGTCTCCAAGGTGAAGACTTGGCAAATTTTATGAGATAGGTAGATATATTTTGAGAAAAATAGATGCACTGCAACTTCAACAGGTTTTCTGTTCCTTTATCATGTTCATCAGAGACTGATGAACTGCATAATATTACTTGAGAAGTACATATTCTAATTATATATTTTTACAGCTAAACCGAGTTTCTCAGTTTTCAAACATTTTACCTTTCTTTTTAATCTACACTTCATCATTTAATAATCATTACAGCAATACTGAACTGAACAAACTTTTGGTATGCAACAAGCCAACACCCAACCATTGGTACTAACTCTTATAAGTTGGACAAGTAGTGCTAGACTTGGACATCTACACCGGATCAGCCATATGAAATGAAGAGGATAAAGAGAAGAATCATTCTCAAAAATCCTGAGTGAGAGACTGACGGAGAGAGAATTTCGACTTCCCATGACTCATTAAATAAGAGAAATTCCTGAGACTCTACTTAGGGATTACAACTTAAGGAAAAATACACATACCTCCTTCAAATTACAACGTCATTGTTAATGTGTCTTCCAAACTACCAATTATGTCAATGTCCCTCATAAACTGCCAAAACAATGTCAATGTTGTCCCCTAAGGCCAACAAAAAACAAAAAAATTGACCCTAAAATTTTTCAATAAGACAAAAATATCCTTATAATTTTTTTTTAAAAAAAAATTACTAAAATAAAAATAAAATAAAAAAACCAAGGGGTGGCTCAACCACCCCCTTGGCCAATAGGGGGTGATTCAGCCACCCCTTTGGCCAAATAGGGGGTGGCCGAACCACTCTCTGGCTATTTGGGGGTGGTTCGGCCACCCTCTAAATGGCCTTGAGGATGGCCGAACCACCCCCATGGCCATTGGAGGTGGTTCGGCCACCCCCTCAACATTACTAGAAAATGTTGATATTGATATACTATCAGTTGTATCCTTAAAACAAACTTTGATCTATTTTTTCAAATATAATCAAGAAAATGGATGGGAGATCCAAAAATAAGGAAGAAATTTCCTCCAGGGGCCTTGGCTAATGTGGTAAATGATTCGATAGGGTTAGGGCATATTTTTGGTTCAAATCTTACAAATTAAAAGAAGGGGGAGTTTCCTCGAGAGGAAAGAAGTTAGTAAACTATAGAAGAACAAAGTATTCTTTCACAAAAGAATGCTGCTTGGCTAGAAAATCTTTCATTGGCGAATAAACTGGGGTTTAAGATTAAGATCTATGGAGGTTTAGAATGATAACATTTGCTCTGAAGAAGTTTGGAGAATTTTTTTCTCTCTCCCTCTCTCTCTTTAAATGATTGTTGATTAGAATCCAAAGGCTCATCATTTTCTTCGCAACAATCCTAGAAGTTCTTGTAGAACATGGAGGGAAAGGATACTCCTAATAAAGTAACCTAGACATTCATTAAGTGACAGAAGAATCTTCCTATTTAATAAGACAAACTGAACACTGTGAAATTGCTTTTAAACCAAGCAGTCACTCCCTCCGATCCTTCTTAATTTCAATGATTATCAAAAGCTTTGCACATTTTTCCTTATCGTAGTAATAGTCAGATCACAAATTTTCTAGCAAAATAGAATAGCAACCAATGCATCAATTGTTAGAGGCAAGAAAACACTTGAAAATCTTATAGAACTTCAGAAAGTGTTCCCTGTTGTACTTGGGTGAGTCTCTCTTGTTCTTTGTTTCCTTTCATCACCCTCCTCACTAAGTTTTTATTTGGTTTCCAGCCCAAAATTTGAACAAGTACCAAGAGAAACTTTATGTAAGTAACAAATAGTTGCATAAACACCAAAAAAAAAAAAAAAAAACCTACTAAGGCCATGCAATTATGATATCATACCCATTAAATTGAACAAGCGGAATGGGGACAATTCAAATTTGATCTTTGGAAGTGAAACAAAAGCCCATGAAACAGCTCCCACGTAAGGCTCCCTTGGTATCAATCGCAATTTGACCCAAAGTTCCCCATCAATGTCAAAATCTCGAACACCAACTGGCACGACAATGGGGATAATACCAAATTTTAGTGAAAGCATTAACAGCATACGAGCGCCACCAGTATATCGGAGGCCTATTTGGTACCTAGATGACATCAAAGGATTTACAAATCAGTTTAGTGAAATATTGATCTGATAAACAAAGATCTTAAGTTCCAAAATGCTATAAAATTTCGCAATTTACATCCAGATATATTATATTAAACTTCCATAGGTCATGCGAACAAACCCTGGACATGTCAGTCAAACGAACTTATTCTCATCTCCAATCTAATAATGTCAATTTGGTAATAAATGTCTGATCTGTTAACCCGAAATCCAATTGATTGGTTAACTGGTCAAACATAGTTATATGGCAATCTGAAACAATTTCAAATATTACCACATGATTAGTCATTAGATCCAACTTCAGATTCTGGGCAATTGTTCAGTTTTTCCTAGGTAATGATAAATTATATCAATAAAGGAGGAACCTCATCAACACCCAGAAGTATACTCAAACCTCTCCAGAAAATTGCAGTTTGAAATTTAAAAGATCAATTAAACTCTGTGACAGAAGATATACTTAGGCTCAATATAGGCAACCCTTCACAGTTAAATGCCTAGTAAGGCACTTGGTTCTTAACATATTCGGGGTTTCTTGGATCATACCTAGTAACGTCTTATAGCTTCTTCATTGCGGTAAATTTCAAGGGCAGGGACACCCCAAACAGGCAACTTGGAAAGTTATTCATGCTGTCTTAATGTGGATCATTTAGAAATAAAGGAATCAGCGTATCTTTAAGGAAAGCGAGTCCAATGTGCTTTTTCAAAAATCCTTCTTTCTGAAAGACAACACTCGCTTTCCTCAATTAACGTCTCCCAACCCACAATTAACCTTCTCCAAAGAAAACACTCATGAGACCTCCTTTACAATTTCGCTGCAACTGCGGAGCCCTACCTGCACACCTAAATGACCTACGAATAGGAAGAATCCTAAAACAAAATGAGAGGTACCTAACCAACTTCTTACCAACTCCGAAGTCCACCAATCCCAACTGTCCACCTAGTTTACTCCAATCACCAGCGTCAAAATATGTTTCCCCACCTCGCCATAACTTCACAACCATTTCCCCAATAAAAAATGTAGGAGATTCATTCCCCTGTAATTTCTCCAGTCTATTCGCCACATGGGTGGCAATAGTGAACAATGACAACAATAGGGTAGGCAAGCTGGATGCATTTAATTACATCCATTGCCCAAATTCACTCTCAAGCTTGAAATCCTCTGGAAAGAAAGAACCAACCTTACTTAGGCGAGGCATTCAGCGTTGGCATCACAAAACAGAATAGTATCATCAACGAGAAGCAAATGAGAAATCGTAAAAGCACCTCTAGAACCACCAACACGGAAACCAGAAATAAAGCCACCCTCCATTGCTCAAAAAAGCATTACACTTAGAACGTCCATCCCATGAATAAAGACTAAAGAGTTACTGTGCAAGCAGATACACTTGCCTCAGCCCCCTCAAAGCTATCAAAGAAACTAAAACGAATAACCAGTAAAGACAAACAAAAGACTAAGACAAGCAAGCTTCACAAAGAAAGGTTGACAGTTGACTCCATCCAAACCAAACACGAAGAGAGACAATACCAAATCCAAACAAACATGGACACAAAGATATAACAAAATAACTTCCTAACATAAGTAAGCATCGCAAGTTCCATTCAAAGAGAATGATTAACTTACTGCAAATCGTTAACGCGACGCGAAGTCCGGCGCTCAACGTTCCTTACCGAGAGCGGCTCATCCCCCAACGAGAACTGCCTAATCTCAACCCTCTCCACGTAATCAGGCTTCTTCAAGTCATCAATAACCGGCTGAAGCAACCCAACGAGCCAATTCTCAACCCCACCTCTGTAAACCTTCCACAACTTCCCCAACACCATGTTCACCCACTCCACCGACTCCTTCCTCTGCAAATCCTTCTCCAAAAACAAGGAAAAGCTCGTGGGCACCTGCGGCCACCCTAAACCGCCGCTGCCACCGCCACCGCCACCGCCCTCCACCTTCTTTCGCTTCCCAAAAGTCCATACCTTATCAAAAACCACCCCAACCAAGAAGAAGAACACGAATAGTCCCGCTATATTTCGACTAATGGGCGGAGATGGGATTGGGTGTATGACTCCCAGTTGGGTTCTAAGCTTATCCACGATGGGGTCCTCTTGGAAATTGGTGAAATTGGACCCCACTTGGATCGGTTGTTCTTGGGACAAATCTTCGCCGTCCAATTCATCGGAAAAGCGCTTGACTACGAATATCTTGGCGCCCCGTCTGGTGGAGTTGGCTAGTTCTACATCGAAATCGTTGAAATTACGGTTGGGAGCCTCGGAGGGGATGGCACACGCGAAAAAGCTCCATTTTCTCCGGGAAATTCCGTGGGCATAGCCGGGTTGTTGTCTCCTCCTCTTCCGTTTGGAGAAAGGGATTGATTGGTTTGTTAAGGTTAAGGGATTGAAGGGTTTACATGGGCATAAGAGCTGCCATGAGCAATCCAAGCTCGCTGAAGGGGATTGCGGAATCATCTAGCAGATTGGAAAACATGAATTCGGAGGCAGAGTTAAAACCGCACACGGCATTCAATGCGGGACTAGAAATTACTGGCAAAAACGTTGGCCTCTCTCGCCTGGAAGCGGGCAGAAACGGAAAGAAGTGGGCGAGTCCACAAAGGAACGAGTTGAATTCAGAGAGAGACAGCGCGGAGCGCGTGACAAATGTATAGATTTTCAAAGGCCTCAAAAATTTTTCAAAAGGAGGAAGGCGTGGATAATAGTAACTGCACGTGGGTCGGAGCGGACGCGGTACAGGCTTCACTTTTTCTAGACCCAATTTACGTGGTCTTCGTTTGGATTATGTTTGTGGCCATTAATCACTACCTGTATTTCAGGATTTTTCTGAAAAGTGAAAATGTCGGAATGCATAGCATATTTTTCATATGGATGGTTTTTAGCTAGTTTATATAAATAAGGTGATATGTATTTTTTTTAACATGTGAGAGATTTTTTTTATCATTAAATTATTAATGCTATTAAAAAAATATATGATAAGCATATTTAATTAAAAATATGTCTCTCACGTGTTAAGAGACGCATGTTACTTGATTAGATTGATTTATATGAATTAGCTAAAAATCAGTTTGTAGTTAATCTATGTCAATTTTCATATTAATTCTAGTATTTTCTTATAAATATTTATCACAATTGTCCAAAGATTTCCTAACCTATTTCAACTGCAATATTTTTCTTATAAATAGACCATGTAATACAATTATATAATCGAGTCATTTAATAAAAATGTAGTTTGTTTAAAAAGAATCAATATTAAAGGAA
Source organism: Betula pendula (assembly GCA_900184695.1). NCBI lineage: Eukaryota > Viridiplantae > Streptophyta > Magnoliopsida > Fagales > Betulaceae > Betula > Betula pendula. The sequence continues at coordinate 110,495 of FXXK01001061.1, forward strand.
AATTAATTCTTTTAAAGAAAATATGGGTATTTTTAAAATAATGACAAAAAAGTTGCTTAATTGCAACAAAAATATTAGTTTGATATAAACAAGTGTTACACTTCTTAGTTCATTGAGTTTTTTAAAAAATATAGTGCCTTTTTTTTTCTAATTGTATTTAAAAATATAGTGCTGAAGTGTATTCAATCCATACACTTAAGCCCTTTGAATTATCGGTTGTTTTTACAAAAACCTATATAACTAACTGGTATGACACTTTGATACATTAAACTATTATTTTGTTATAATTAAGCCACTTATTCTTCCAAAAATATTTATATTTTCTTAAATAAAAATAATAAATTAATTATAAAAAACAAAAACTAGACAAATGAAATGTTGATTTTTTTTTTTAATTTTAGTTTTCAATTAATTTTTTTTAAAAAAAAAAATAAAATATGGGCATTTTTTTAAGAATTACATAAAAGTAGCTTAGTTGCAACAAAATTATAATTTAATGTATTTAAATGTTATACTTGTCAATTTGTGAGGCATTTTTAAAAATGACTGATAGTTCAAATGCTTAAGTATATTTAACCCTAATTTTTATAGTCCAATTGAGTTCATTTAGTTTTGGACTTCAAAGGATCAAAGGCCTTTCAGGAGCAATTAATAATCTCATATGATTATATGAGAAATGTTACTCGAACTCTAAACTTTATAGAAAGAGATTCTCTCGGTTTTAAAAGAAATGAAAAGGATTTGGTCCAGCAAATGCTAAGGGCATTAAATTGAGAGGATCCTTTTACAAACTTTACACCCTAAAAATGTCTTTAATATTTACTGAACCCACTCTTTTTCATTTCTTTTGAAAGAGTGATGATAGAGAACAGCCAAACTGATTCAACAGTGAATCAGCTTGGGCATAGATAAGTTTGATATATATATATATAATATATATATATATAATATATAATATATTAATTATGGGATCCACCATAAATTACTGTTTACAGACTCAGGCGATTCACTGTTGAATCAGCATGGACTGTTCTTTATCATTTTTCGTTTTGAAATTGAGAGATTCTTTTTACAAACTTTACCCCCTCACCCTTACAACCTGACGTGATAGTAGCATGGCACTGTCATGTCAAGTTTCCACTATTCCAAGCCATTGTTCATTAAAACGTCTTAGAGCATTAGCAGCAGCTTCCTTAAGCTTTTATTTAATGTAGGGAACAAAACCATTTTTTAGTTCCCTAGTTAAATGCACTCTACAGCAGCTTCCCTTCATCTTTCCCTACATGAATTAAATACTATTTGAATTAAATGCTAGAAGAAAGAGAGAGGAAAAAGAAATCATTTAAATATTGTTTTAAACAAATGATAGAGGAGAGAGAAAGTTATTTATATTTTAATAATGCTAAGGGAACCACTTTTAGTTCCCTTGATGAAGGGAACCAAAAATGGTTCCCTTGGTGTTTCTATAGTTTAGGGAACACTTAGGGAAGCTGCTGCAGGAATTTTTTTGTGTTTTTTTAACAGTTTTCCCTACACTAGGGAAGGGAATGAAGTTTAAGGGAAGCTGCTGCTAATGCTCTTACCCACTGTTTATCTTGTACTAGATCGGCAAATAGATTGCATGTAAGAGAACGCTGAAAAAAAAAAAAGCAAGCTTTTTACAATAATCGAAATATTCAATGTATGGCAATTGGCAGGATTGCACTGTTTATGAATTTTGTAAAAAAAAGACATTTACACTTTTTATATTAGATCATATATTTTTTATTATTTTTTATATTACATCAAATATTTTTTATTACTATTTAAATAAAATATTCACTAAAAAATAATTTTTTTTTATTTTTTCATACAAAAAATTTATAACATTTTTTAAATTTTATATCACATCAAAACTCAAAATCCTCGAAGCTCAACTCAAACCATTATTAAAATAGTAGCATTACTTTAATTGGCTTGGGATAGTGAAACTTGACGGGCGTTTGCAACGTCTATGCCACACTTGTGTGTAAGGGCAAGAGAGTTACATCTGGAGTATGGGTAGCATTTATCATCTCATGTTAATAAATAATTAATGTTACACTTTACTCACTAATTATACTCATATGTTTTAAGTGGCTTAATTTTTTATTTTTTTTTTTTAAAGTAGTTGGTATTATAAGTAAGGCTGACAATTTTTTACACGACCAACAAACTTGACACGAATCTAACACGGAAACAAAATATTAGGGTTGATAAATCTAACCATTTAATTAAATGGATCAAGTTGTAGTTGACCTATATAATTTTATATGAATACTTTGATACGACCCAAATCAACATGCGATATAGTGGTATGTAATTTTAGACATGGTCCGCGAACTCGACATGAAATAAATATAAAATTAGATGGTTAGAGTTGATAGGTTTGATCTGTTTAATTAAATTGAACGAGTTATAGTTGATCTATATAATTTTAAATTAATGCTTCGATAGGATCCGAATATGACATATGAACACAAATTGTCAACCCTAATTATGAGACAGCTAAAATACAAAAGAGAAAACTTAAGAATAGTCTTTTAATTATATTTAATTTTTTTATGAGATAAATAGAAAAAGGGGAAAAAGGGAAAAACTGAGAATAGTCAATTTCAATTACTGGTGTCAGTAACCCGAACTGACTAAAGGTCGGTTCAACGGGTCGGCCCATTTACCAACGGATGCGGGTCATCATTGCGAGCCCTAGCTTAACCCCAGAGAGCATAAAGTAAAACCCCAATCGGCGCTCTCTCGTCCATAAAGAAAAACCCTCTCCCTTTTGTCTACCATTCTTGGACCCGAGTAGAGGAGTCCCTCGCAAAAGAAGCAGTAACAATGTCGATGTCGAAGAGTTCGAAGATGCTCCAGTACATCAATTACCGGATGCGGGTCACAATCCAGGACGGGCGGCAGCTGGTGGGGAAGTTCATGGCCTTCGACCGCCACATGAACCTCGTCCTCGGCGACTGCGAGGAGTTCCGCAAACTTCCCCCCGCCAAAGGCAAGAAGACCGGCAACGAGGAGCGCGAGGACCGACGCACACTCGGCCTTGTCCTCCTCCGCGGAGAAGAGGTCATCTCCATGACTGTGGAGGGCCCACCGCCTCCCGAAGAGTCCCGCGCCAAGGCTGTCAGCGCTGCCGCCCTGGCGGGACCCGGCATTGGCCGCGCTGCCGGCAGAGGGGTTTCTACAGCGCCGCTCATACAGGCACAGCCTGGCCTTGCTGGGCCGGTCCGCGGCGTGGGTGGGCCCGCGCCGGGTATGATGCAGCCACAACAGATGGCGCGCCCGCAGCTTTCGGCTCCGCCGATGACGTACCCGTCTCCGCCGGTGATCCGGCCGCCTTCCCAAATGCCGCCACCTCCATATCCGGGGCAGGGTCAGGCTCCTCCGCCTATGGTGCGGGGACCTCCACCACCTGGGCAGTTTGCCCAGAGGCCGGGTGGGGGGATGCCGCAGCCGTTCCCTATGCCACCGCAGTTTGCACAGAGGCCAATGGGGCCACCGCCGCCGGGTCAGATGATGAGAGGACCTCCGCCACCGCCTCGCCCTGGGATGCCCCCACCGCCGCCTGGTGGCGCTGTTCCTGTTTACGGGCCTCCCCGTCCAGGCATGCCACCTCCGCCAAACCCTCAGAATCATCAGCAGCAGCAACAGTGAGTGATTAGGTATGCTCCTCTTCTCTTTTCTCTTTGCTTTTCCTTGCTTACCATATTGGAATGATTGTGAAAGAGATTCTGCTATGTTTCTTGTTCTGAAACCGTCTTCTGCTGTATGTTATGAGTTCATTTCATATGTTTTAAATGCGTATGGTTTGGGCTCCCAGAGCATCGTATTGTGCCTTTTATAAGCTGTTATGAACTGTCAGCTTGGTTCCTGGGGATAGGCTTTTAGATGACTCCATTTCCTTGTCGGTGAGGAGATAACGTAAGTTTATTGCATCTGCTGGAAAAAAGTGATCTGTTTTACCCACCCACTCCTGCAAAGAACAAAAAGAAAAAAGAAAAACCATGTGGTAATTTTTTTTTTTGCTTTTGGTGTATATTCAAGAGAAAGTTTCTGCTTAATGTACATGCATGGAAGAAATTTGTTCTAATTGTTGGGCTCTGAAGGTGGTTAATTTTAAAATGTGATCTTGATGTTAGACATTGGCATGGGGGCTGTGGTTGCATTGTGGACAATTTCTAGAGCAGTCATTTGTCTTGCAATTAAAGACGAGTGCCAGCTTAGTCAGTCCTATAAAAAGCCTTGTATCAAGTTTCTTGATTACCTGAAGTTCATGTGAAGTAGGCACTAACCTTGTTTATTTGCTACTCAATATATATTACCTTATCAATCCTGGCATCTCATATTATTTATTGTTTTATTTTAAGGACTTGCTTGTCATAGTACATTAGAATGCAGGATTCTGACATCTTATTATCCCATTTGAATTACTTCTGTTTCTTAGGTTCTAAAATGAGTTAACTGTGTTGCATTTATAACATTTTTGCTGGGATTAAAAAAAGATTTTGATGTTTAAACCTCCTCACATTAGGATTTCAATTTATCTTGTCATCATCTCTAACATACAGTATATTTTGTTTCTTAATGCCATAAAGACCATTTTAAATATGTCTACTAAGCAAGTGTTTACGTTTTGCTGTGCAAATGTTGCATGGTAATAGGTTCTCAAGTCACTTGTTTTCTGAATTGAACCTTTTACAGCATCAGCACCAGTTACTGACTCTGCATAGCAGCTTCAGTGTCACAAAAGAGTGGCAAGAGGCACACTGTAGATCTGCATTATCTGTTCATGTTCTATTTAAGATGAAACATAGTTTAAATGGAGAGTTGAAGAACCATCACATTTGCAACAGAACATGATAATTTACTTTTTGTTCGTTTGTCCAAACTCATTTATGAATTATTTATACTTACTCTGGTGCCACTCATGCAATGCCATCAATGATAGTCCTGTATGCAAGGGTCAAGATGTAACTAGTTTCAGTTGAACTATTCAAGTTTTTAAGATGCTATTGATATCATTTAGTGGTATTTATGTAGTATGTGGCAGAAATAAATGTACCATCGAAATCGAGATCAGATGCTAATTTATTATCCATCTGGAAGGGTAGGTATAGAAACTTATTTGAATGTTTGGAGGTAAAGATGTTTTCTCTCTTGTTTCATGAATATGATGGCCCTTTGACACTCATGTAGGGTAATCATCTTCACAGACTGTAGGCTTCATGGCTGCTGTACTAGACTGCCCCATGTTTGACCTTATGTTTTTCTTCTTGTTTTTTGAGTCAGGTCTGTGTATCATATTTGTAAAGCAAGACATTTGTAGAGAAGACATAGGTAGGAAGTAGAAACCTCTTCATCTGTTTGTCAACTCTCTGTTTCATTTTTTTTGTGTGACCTTATTGATGTGTTGAGTCTGCTGATTTGCAGATTCTGCAGATTGAGATAGCTTCTTATTCCTGTTGTGTTGGGAATTCAGTTGTGCAGTTGCAGATATTTTCTTGTTTTGTGGAGTGCTTATATTTTATAGTAACTTGTAGAATTTTTATATGTTTTTGCTGCCTTTAGTTTTACAGAGGAGCTCAAGCAGACACTCCCGTGTTTTCTCTATTTATTATTTTTTTTGGAAGGGGGTTGGGAATCAATATCACACACGTGTGTGCACACACACAGAGACATGCATACAAATATCAGATATTGATATAGGTGTATGTATTCGATGGAGCTATGCATTTTGCTGTGTAATCAAAATTTAGGTTGGTGTTCTAGCCCCCATTATTTTCTTGTGTGTCATATAAACTAAGCTCAGACATTATTCACCTTAGCACCTAGGCTTCAATAGCTTTGGGCAAAGTCAAGATTGAGATCATTTTGCCAGAAAGATCAAACATAGACATAAACATATAATCTGGAAAATTTCTTGGAACATTTTGCGTGTAAGATCAAACATTTTCAAATTCACTCCAATTGCTGGCCAAAAAGACACTTGCTGTCCTATGTGTAATGGTCCCCAAGAAACCATTCAACATATCCTCCCCTCCTATCCCTTTACAAGAATCATTTGGAGGAACGTTAGGTGGCCCTTGGACACTAGCACCTTTGGATCCATTCCTATTACTGTCTGGATCGAGGCTGTCCTCAGGCCTCATGCGGAGCTAGCCATTCCAAAAGTTGATGTCCATAATTTTCAAGTTACTGCAACAGTTGCAATGTACCAAATTTGGTTGGCCCGAAAAATTCCATCTCATAGAACCAGCATCACTTGTCCAATAGCTTTGCTGTCACAAATGTGGCAAGGCCACACTCTATTGAATGTTCTAAGTAAACACCAAATTTATCCTGTGGCAAATCGAAGAGCAGTCATATATATTGGGAAATGCCACTTGATAATATTATTATTTAGGTCCAAATTCATTTATGAATTTCTTCTTGCTGTATCATGTGTGCAAAGTCCTATAAGTGATTATGGAGTTGCATTTTGTGTTGAAGTCGTGAACGATGAAGATGCTATTGCTGTTACTTTGGGGTACCCACATAGTACATGACAGAAACAGATCTCAATTTGGATCACAGAGACAGATACTAATTTCTGATTATCTAGAAGGACTGGGGATAGAAAGTGGAAAGAACTGTGTGTGGTGGCAACTAGCTGTTTGTTATGTTATCTGGCTCTATCAATTTGTTGGCCCTGGCCCTTTGGTATTCTTGTACAATGTAGTCAGTGGGGGTTCAGTTCTTTTGTCTTGACTGGCCCTTGGATTCCATGCTCTCCTTAGTAGCTATGGGTTGGTTTGGCAAAGTTTTGAGAAACAGACCCTATGTTTCTGCTGGCTATTTTCTTGTTTTTGTTTGTTGGAGTCTGCCCCCTGGTGCATAATCCACATGTTACTGTCACAGCCTGAACCCAAAGTTTGAATCTGTACTGCTATCTTGTAAAAGCATACAAATGTAAATCAAAATTGTAAAAATTATATAATCAGTTTGGCAGAATATATGTAAAAAGGTTGGAAACCATGTTTTATTTGTCTAGTTCGATTGACATCTAAATGTGATACAATTGAGAGGGTATAGAGTCATTTGTTCATGTTTCTTTACCATTCCTTAAGCCAGACCAATGTCAAGTACGCCCATGATTGGTTTTGGAATGGATCTGTCTATCTGGATGATCCATATAGCATTTAGAATTCTTCAATCAGCTTCAGTCATGTGTTTCTCCAGTGTGTTTTGATTTATTTATGGATCCTGAGTTGTCATTTTACAGATTATTTTATTACACTTTTTAGATTCTTTGGAAAGATTTTGTAGAAGCAGACTCATTGTAAGTCCGCATGGACCTCGGACTTGTTTTTTAGCAAAAATTAATAGTAAAATTATGAATTTACTTTTGTGGCCAGAAAAAATAATAATAGTAACAATAATTGTGGTTAGTGAGAATGATTTACATATATTTGGTTTACCTGATTATTTAGTAAGATTATCATTTGCAGTACTAGTTTTTAGTTGTAGAATTCAATCTCTGATTATTTTTACATACCAAAGTTTCCAGAAATGATCTTATTTTTTTGTAGCAGGGTACAGTTCATGCTGTGAAGATTTTCAACTGGATCTCTGTCTTTTGCTGCCGTTATATCCAGTTTCAAAATTTCTAGTGGTTTGGACTAGGGCGATTCTCTCTCCTCGAATACCTTCAGATATTGTTTATGTTGTCTTATGATGTTAACACAGTCTGGCGTCTATGTTTGACATTAGACAAATATCAATGTATTTTGTTAGTGCACGTTGTCAGCTGAATTCAAATGCAAGACAATTTCATGACTGGGTATATATTAGATCTTATGACCTCTCTCTCTCTCTCTCTCAAATAACCTGATTGGTTGCATCTTATTATTATGGAATGTTTGCAATATATTCTTGAAGTGCCTCAACCAATAAGGTGCACGTGAATAACAGACTCTGGTCTGCTATATACTCTTGCAGGATGAGAAGCGATTGGTATTGCACCCATTCTTTTTTTAAGCTGATTAAGATGTTGAAATTATTATTATTTTTTTATGTTCTTTGCAGGGTTGTAAATGAATCGATTTGTTTACAACTCAACGTATATAAACTCGTTCTGAGTTTGATTTGTTTAATAAATGAATGAGTCTGAACGAGTTATAAATTTGTATAAGTTCATTTTTATTATTTTTTATAGTATTATTTTAACTTTGTTTTGAGAACATTTTAAATATTTAAAAAGATTTTTTAAAAATTTGGTAGATATAGCTTCTTATGATTGTGAGTCTTGATATAGATTTCTTAAATTAAAATGAAACATGCTACATGCACTCCCAATGCACTCTTTGATGTGCAGTGTAGTGATTTTTACAATCACTTTATGGAGTATGCACTTGGGAGTGGCATTTCTCAATTAAAATTAAAATATTCTCTCTTTGCTTGCATGGTAAAATTTTGAACTTTCTTTTTAGAAATTCTTCTTCTGACTTTTCTCAAGCACCCTTCAAAGTTTCATGGTTTATATAACCATATATCTCGCCACCGATACGGACAGCGATCCTGAAATTGCAAACAGCTTATTTAGCGAGGGCGGAAGGCTAATCAAATAGCTCCAATTTTTGAAAATTTCAGAAGCAAACAATCAAATTGCAGAGGAAGACACAACGTTAATGGAGAGAGGTCGTGAAGAGGAGCTGGTGACTCTCTCTATCTCCCTCTCTCTCAAAACAAAATCGAGCATGTCTCCTATGTACCCTCCCTCTCTCACCTTATCTTATAAATACTTTATATCAGGTATTTAATTTGCAACTCATGGTATATAACATTCACAATACCATTAATAGGATGAGTATGACGTTGAATTGTTAAATCATATGGTATCTCAATCAACGTTTCACTTTCACTATCATCTAATTTATCATCACCTATTTTCATAACCCATTATGCAAATTCTCTTGCAGCATTATTTCCTGTATTTTGTTCAAGGTTCCGCTTGTTTCGACGTAAAATGATTTTCCGTAATTTCTGGTGTTTGGTGGGGCGTAAAATAATAGTCAACGAAAATCATTTTCAGTTTGATCGAAAAATCTTCTTTAATTTCCGTAAAATGGTTTCCCCTTTTTAAAACCGTAAACCATTTTCCGAGTTTAAGCGTCACATTCTCAAATTGGTAAACCATAGCTAAAACACCACCAGACCCCGCCGGAACCTGGTCGGAACCAACCAGAGAAATTTTCGAGACCCGTTCGAGACATTTTTGGGACCTGCCCGAGACATTTTCAGGACCCGCTCAAGATATTTTCGGGACTTGCCCGGGATCCCGCCCGAGACTTTTTCCGGACCTCCCCGGGATTCGCCAGGGACATTTTCGGGACCTCCTCGGGACCCGCCCGGGACATTTTCGGGACCTCCCCGGGACCCGCCCGGGACATTTTCGGGACCTCCCCGGGACTCGCCCGAGACATTTTCGGGACCTCCCCGGAACTTGCTCGGGACATTTTCGGGACCTACCCGGGACATTTTCGGGACCTCCTCGAGACATTTTCGGGACCTCCTCGGGACCCACCGGGACATTTTTGGGACCTCCCTGAGACCCGTCCTGGACATTTTCGGGACTTGTCCGGGATCCGCCCGAGACATTTTCGGGACCTCCGGGACATTTTCGGGACCTCCTCGGACCCACCCGGGACATTTTCGGGACCTCCTCGGGACCCGCCCGGGACATTTTCGGGACCTGTCTGGGACATTTTCAGGACCTGTCCGGGATCCGTCCGAGACATTTTCGGGACCTATCCGGACATTTTCGAGACCTCCCCGGGACTCGCCCGGAACATTTTCGGGACCTTCCCGGGACTCGCCCAGGACATTTTTGGGACCTGCCCGGGACCCGCCTGGGACATTTTCGGAACCTGCTCGGGACCCGCCCGAGACATTTTCGGGACTTGCCCGGGACATTTTGGGACCTCCCCGGGACCCATCCGGGACATTTTCGGGACCTCCCCAGGACATTTTCGGGACCCCCCGGACATTTTCGGGACTTGTCCAGGATCCGTCTGAGACATTTTTAGGACCTATCCGAGACATTTTCGGGGTCTCCCGGGGCTCGCCCGAGACGTTTTCAGGACCTCCCCGGACTCGCCCGGACATTTTTCGGGACCTGCCCGAAACATTTTCAGGACCTGCCCGGGACATTTTCGGGACCTTCTCGAGACATTTTTGGAACCGCCCGGGACATTTTCAGGACCCGCCCGAGACATTTTCAAACTCGCCCGGACATTTTCGGGATTTGCCCGGGACATTTTCGGAACCCATCCGGGACATTTTTGAGATCCACCTGTGACATTTTCGGGACCTGTCTGTGACATTTTTTGGACCTGCCCGGGACATTTTCGGGACAATTTATATTAATTTTTTTAAATTGTGCACACATTTTTTTATTTTTTTTTTGAATATGATTGGTTGAAAATATAAAAAAAATATTTGCGATTTTCCGTGTGCGCCAAACACCGGAAAATATTTTCCTGAAAATTATTTTCCTGAAAATTAATTTCTCTGAAACCATTTTCCAACGGAAATCATTTTACGTCGAAACAAACGGGGCCCAAGTCTTATATTTTTTGTCAAGGTAAAAAATGTACAATATTTTCATAATTAATATATGTTTACTAATGCTCAACTATATGTTCTTTTCGGCCTTTAGTTACATAATATTTATCGAAAAATCACTATCAACAACAACTGTCTTTCCTAAAAAGGGTTTTTTTCCACTTTGTGAATCACTAAATCGTAAAATATCTATTAGTAAACGGTCAACATATTCAAACCAATTTTGATGAGCCATAAGAGCTTCATCCCAAATTACTAGTCTCATTCTTGTCATTAGTTCTGCAAGTTGTGAACTTTGCTTAAACGCGCAAGTTGAGCTATCTGTTACATTAATCGATATCTGGTATAATGACTAAGGAAAATGATAGTTACATTTACGCTATTATCATAAAATGACTAGTTAATTTGGAACTTCCATATAATCACTTATAACACTCAATTTCACATAATAAGTAAGCAATGTAAGACTTACCATTTATTAGCATATCTTATGAACCACTCACTTTCTATGTGGGCTACTTATCTTCTCAATATGAGACTAAAGTGTTACATCTGAAATCTTGAATGAGTAGCTCTTCCGCCAAGTAACAACAATGAGGCAATCCAAAATGATGCAATTGCACTGACGTAACAAGGTTGTCCATAAATCGTCTTTCCAGTATTGCCATGTTCATAAACGAATAAAACACCACCTTTATTGTCCATAACTAATCCAATAATTGCATCAAATATCATTATGCGTTCCTAATTTAGGCAACTAAGAAGTTTGACAACATCATAAGCTTAAGAATCTTTGTTCAAATTTGAAACTTTTGCTGAGATTATCTTATTTATTTTTGTTGGTGTTTGATGTTTGTCCTCAAGATGTAGAAAAAACAATATATAAGCATGAGACAGCCATCTCTTTTGGTATTCAATATGTATACGCATGTAAGCATAATAGAAATTTAATTATATTGTGTATAAAAATTAGGGAAAAATATAAAATTGGTCCCTGTGGTTGGCATAAAATACAGATTACTCATTGTAGTATAAGAAAAAACTCAAAAGTCTTTATGGTTAGCCAAAATAACAAATCACTCCCTAAAGTAAATTTTCGTCAGTAATTTTTACAGAAATTGTTAATCTGCCATGTTAGACCAATAAGGTAACGCGCTATTGTTAAAATGACTGATGTGACAAACTAACGGTTTCTGTTAAAATGACTGATGGAAATTTGCTTAAGGAAGTGATTTGTTATTTTGGCCAACCACAGGGACCTTTGAGTTTTTTCTTATACCACATGGAATTATCTGTAATTTAGGCGAACCACAGAGACTAATTTTACATTTTTCCCTAAAAATTAAAAAGTAAAAGATAACAAGAACAATAATTATTTAAAAAAACCAACAAGTACTCTCTCAAAGTGTTAGTCATGCTTTAAGTCTAATAGTTGGTTGAGTTTGATCTTAAAAACTCTTCCAAGTATATAAGGTCGATCATCAGGTTTCTGACCATAATTCATAGATAGAAAAATTTAAATCTCTGGTCATTACACATTGCATGTAAAAGTAGTAAATAAATAAGGATAACCTCCGCATCTACGAATCGCCATTGCGTATGATAATTAGCAATCATATATCTCGGGCTTCTCATGCAATTTAAAGGCAAACCAATGCTTTTCCCAACAGATGCATGGGTGATATCTCTCTTTATAACTGCATCATTCAGTCCACTATTCAATTCAATGCACTTTGATTACCATACAAGTCAATCCCCAATGCACTTTGATTATGTCTTATCCACATAAGTCGAATTCTTTTAATATATGTGAATGCATTAACAAATTATTGTTGAAATAAGCGATCACCATATTTCAAGTATGTCCCATCACCTTAACGTTTTTGTAATTGGTATGCATAATATTATTTCATTGTAATATAATTATTTCAGTTAAGTCTAGTTCAATCAACACTTTTACATAGAATACAAAGCCTAAAACCATCATCGCCATATGAAAATACAAGAAGATACTGCAATGCCATATATGATGGATGTAACTCATTGATCATTTGTTATCTACCTTCTCTATAATCCATAATAATATCACGATGTTCATTTTAAATACAAATATCACCAATGATAATTGCAATAATTTCAGAACATATGAGAAGATTGAACTCTCTTCTATATGTCGTTGTATATATAAGTAATACTATTTAGTAAACTATTATATGATTGGCATACAACTTAATGATGTTGTAGTGAAATTGAATTAGCATTTGTACAAAAAAAAGGGTTGATTTTAACTTCTACATCATCCAAGTGTAAGAAATTCTCATAAAGTATGGCCCATATGCCACATGTATTTTTATTGTGATTTAAATTAAACTCAATTATAGGTATTCGGTAATTTATTCCACTGAATAAATTAGAATTAATTTTATTCTTATTATTATGCAGAGGAATAAATAGGGTAACAATTTTGATCGAGGATCCCTAGCTTACATATAAATAAAACTTATGTATTCCATCAATAAGGCATCAAGTTAGACATAGGTCATGAGATCATTTTTTTTCTTAAATTTGTTTTAGGGTTGTTGTTACTTAAATTCTTCTTTGGTTCGCTTAAACAAATATGATTGAAAGTAATTATAAATCGTTTATGCTGCATATTTTAGCATATAAGTAATGCTATTTTGTAGATTGACTGCTATATAACTGTCATGATGTGATAGTGAAATGCAACCGTTGAATAATTTTTTTTATAACTCCTTACCATCCAAATGCTTTTTTTATTATCACGTATTTTCAACTATATAATAATCATATAATAATCTATTAAATAATATTGTACTCACTCTTATATATATATATATATATATAAAAGAACAGGCAGACGTGCAGCCTCAAAACACCTAAAAAACAAAGAATTAAATGCACACCTTCACAAATGTGACCGTGTGAGGGTGCGCGGACGTGTAACTGTACTCATATATAAGAGTGTGTACTACAGAGTGAAATGGCGTGAACACATGGCAAACTGGAGGCAGATGGGAGTATAAAGAACGTACGGGAGCAAAGTGCAAAAACCTTATTCCCCGGTGAGTCGTATAGGGCGTTAGGCCATTTCGAGGGTTAAACTCAAACCCAAAACGACATCAGACGCATTGCTCCACTACTTTGACGAACGCAAAATCTGGTTAGTATTCCCTCTTAACCTATGTTTCTCGGCAGAAAATACTTTCCGGGAAGTTTTTCTCAATTAATTAGAAAACCAGTTGTTAATTTACAGGAGAACATTTCCGTCTTTAGGCCTTCTTTAATTTCTGGGATTTTTTTTTTTTTTTTTACAGGAAAAGTTTTCTTTTGAAATAGAATGGACCCCTAGGGTTCTAGTTTGCCTTTGTTGCTATTGTTGTTGTTTTTTCGTTTTCTTTAATTATTATTTTATGTTAAAGAGAAATTCAGAACCTCACGAATAACTCAGAGTTAGTTTTTGTTTGGTTGCCAAGATATTGTGGAAACGAAAAGAAAAGAATTCTGGTAATGGTTCCTGAAGATGCAATATGAGAACCAAGTTGTAGACAGTATCCTGGGTTGGCTTTATATTTAATATTTTGGCATTTTCTTTTTGATTGGAGTACACATTGCAAGAGAATGCCACCGTAGAAGAGGACGCACTAAGTTTTTAAGAATAAATAAAATCTAGAAAACCAGAATTAAGAGCTCAACTAAAAACTCTGTAATCCAATCATACAGATGGCAGGCCAAAGATAACATGGAAGTCAATTATGCGCTCCTTTGTGTTGCATTCCTATATTTGCTGCCCCAACCTGAAATCACCTCATAAACTTAATTGGGTATTATCTGGGACGCTTTAAATAGGCTTCTCCTTGAGCTTTCTCCTTCAAAGCTTTATGAGAAGTTTCCTTCTTTCTTCTGATTTCCTTGTAAAAGAGGATTCCCTAACCGGGTATTTCTTATGAGTTGCTCATGTCATTAATTTCAACAATGCACCAGAAGTGATGCTAATTGCTTTGTGGAGTCTGTTATGTTTGACACTTGTAGGGGATCTAAATCTTGCTTGACCTAGAGTTATGTTTTAAGAATTCTGACAGAAGCAAAGGCGTGTGATTGTGGGATGGTAGGGGGAGGAGGAGGAAGACGAGGAGGGGGTCTAGAAATGATGATAACGTGGTGATGTTGGTGGTAGTGGAGTTCTGATTTTTGTTAAATTTTACTTCTCTTAAGATCACAACCCCCTCTCCTCCCGTGCAATATGAGATTTTTATGGTTTTCTATTCTCTCTTTTCCTTCTAATTTGTATGGTTAGGATTCTTATCTTGTTGACTTCATGTCGTATGCAGATAAAATATGGCATCGCCAGCTTGGTTAACGCAGGAAATGCAGCCATCAACTTCTCAAGCAACTGTACCTGGTATACCTGCTGGAGTGTCATCTGGTGGCCCTTCAACTCCAACTGCGGCTGCACCTGCTCCTGCTCCAGGTGCAAGCACACCTGCCTTAAAGGGTTCAATTTCTACTGTAAGTGGTTCAGTGCAAGGACCTGCCCAAGCAAGATTTGCTAGTGCACCTGGCTATGTCGTTCCTCCACCTTCATTCTCTTACAGTGTGTTTCCAAATGCTACCACCCCTTCTGGAAGCTCTCAGCAGTCATCATCTACTTCTGTCAGTGCCAATTTATGTTGTTTGTCTGACTTATGGATGGATTTTGTATTATATATCTCTGATTCTGATTAATTTGTAGCTATTTCTGATGCAGGTCATTAACTCAGATCGACCTGCATCTCCAATGGTGGTTCAACCGCCGGTTACAGGCCTGTCTTCATCTGCTGTTCCCTCTTTTTCATATAACATTTCACACAGTGGCGTTGCTTTCCCTAGTAACCGGGAGTTCCAATCTAGTGTGGTAAGGGTCATGTTTTTGAATAAACATAAGGTTCTCTTAGGTGAACTGTGATTATTGCTTTATTGCTAGAGTTTATGGTGCAATATGACTATAGCAACCCTTAAGGAAATACAGACACCCGTTTGGAAGCTGTGTTACCAAAATGTTTTTCTTCTTCTTTTTCCTCTCTCTTTTTTTCTATGAATAAATACATGTTTGGTAGCTAGAGGATTTTGGCATATATGTTGGAGAAGATGATCCATGCTTAGGCCTATGTTATCATTACCGCATGCAGATGAAGATGATCCACATGCTTAGGCCTTTGTTACACTACTGTATGCAGATTTGACAAAGAGTTTAATCCTGATGTGTTATTGTTCAAATGAACTAGATAGGTTGCACTGAAACAATCTTTATAATGCTATGGCTCCTATCTAGCTGTTGAATTTTTTTGGTGACAGTTGTCAATCTGGCTATTTAAGCTGTGTTATTTTGTTTTGTTTTATTTTTCGAATACCTGGGTTTTGGTCCATCGAGAAATGTTTGCAGTAATTTTAGTGAATCATGTCTAATTATTGCCTGTGAGCCATGAAATTGAAATATTATGACTGTTATAGCATAGAAATTAGTAATGGTGATTGCTTTGATTTGTATCCCAAGTATTAATTGTTCTAATATCTTTGCTGATTCCAGAACACATCGGCTGCTGTTGCACAAGAAGCTGGTAGTTTTTCATCTGCATCAACTATCTCTCAGTCTGTTTCATTGCCTGCTGATGCTTCTTCAAGTTCTACAACTCCTTTATCTTCAACTCCTCACTTGAGCCAAGCAATCTCATGGATGCCCTCTGCCCCATCTTTTTCTATGCCAACTGGAATGCCTGGAACTCCTGGGACACCTGGACCCCCTGGAATAGCAACATCTGCTCCAATTTCCTCTAATCTGACCTTTCCATCTGCTGTTATGGATTCTTCTTCTTCAGCTCTCCTAAGACCCACTATGCCACCAAACCCTATTGTATCAAATTCAACTGTTCAGCCTCAAATTTGCGGTCCTTATGCGTTGTTTCCTGCTATGGCTGCTGCCCCTCAGGGAATCTGGTTGCAGCCACCACAGATGGGTGGCATACCTAGGTCACCGTTCCAGCCATACCCTACTGCTTTTCCTGGTCCCTTTCCTTTGCCGGCACATGGTATGCCTCTCCCTTCTGTTCCTGTACCTGATTCTCAACCTCCTGGTGTTACTCCTGTGGGAACTGCACTAGCAATATCTGTGTCTTCTGCTGCTTCTGGTCATATGCTGGCAGGAACTTTGAAGACGCATACAGAATTACCTCCTCTTGGTATTGGTATGCCCATGGTTTCGTACTGAATTACTGATAAAACAATGTACGAGTTGTTTCTTCTTTATTAATGTCATGTGGAGTTCTTTTTTCACTTCATCAATGTCACTTGGGGTTTTGCAGATAACAGGAAACATGTAGAGGAAGTTGGAGCCCACAATGGAGCTGCTGTCAATGAACAATTAGATGCCTGGACTGCCCACAAGACTGAGGCTGGAGTTGTATACTATTATAATGCTCTGACTGGAGAATCCACTTATAACAAACCTCCTGGCTTTAAAGGGGAGGTATTTACAGTTGTGATTTGCTTTCTTCAAGTATTTTTTTACGTCATCGCTCCGAGATTCTATGGGCTGCTATTTCATTTTCTAAGTAACTAAAACTTTAAATGTTAGAGCTTTTGGCATTAGTAATATTACCAAAAAGTTGGTTTCCAAATTATAAATGACGTGCTAGAATAATTGATTTTTCTTCTTTCAATTTTGTATCTTCAAAAAAATCTGGCATGTATATGTAGCTAGAGGGAAGAAGCCTGGAAAGTGGCATTTGTATAGAGTTTACATGTAAGGATCATTAAGCATTTAATCATGTAGCTTCTCCTTTAGATAGGAATTCTCTAAACCTGGAAGGTTTCTCTCAATAGGTTTTATATGAGGAACGTTATTTCTACAAATATAAATTAGTTTTAAGCTTTTCTTTTACTGCATGACTTCCTAATATCTGTAATGAGGTCCTTAGGACCGGCAATTGTTGCTTTGGCTATCATGTGTGACTTTTAGATTAGCCTTGGCGCACCTGATTAATTATGGCCTTTTTTTTTTTTTCTTTCCCCTTTTGCCAATACTGTTGCAGCTTGATAAAGTTCTTGTGCAGCCAACTCCAGTTTCAATGTAAGTTACGTTATTACTTTTTAGGATATTTGTAAAATTATTACCAATCTTGTGTGAAGGAAATGGAAGAGGTCTGATTGCAGTCACTATTCCTGTTCTCCAGTTCTGTTATCTATATGCATGTTATTTTTTACTTTGCCAATTTCATTATCTATATGCGTGTTGTATGCTATTAAGATACTGTTCAGGACTTTTTGTTGCTGTAGATTTGTAACTACTTGTAATTACCAGCTGTAATCAGTTACCCATAGGGTGGAGCAGAATGATTGAACTTCACTGCGTATATGTTTCAGAGAAAATTTTTGTGACCCTGCCCCACGAAAAAAAGAAAGAAAGAGATTTGAAAAAAAAATGCATTAGCGTAGGATATACTGGCCCATTATGAGTGGCTCTGTGTTATGCTAATAGCCTTGATTACTGTGGAAACACCTTACTTTCTCTGGATGTCTTCATGCCTGGCTCTCCAGTTTTTGGTTGCTGCACACAACTTCCTGCTTCATTAATGTCCCTGTTCAAAAGAAAATTGGAGACCTATTAAAGGATTACCTTGTGATAGTTTGTACCTCTCTGCCCCATTTTACCTGGATAGCCTTTGCACGGGTATAATGGTTCTCCCATTTAGTTGGCTGGATGATTAATGCGTGCTACATCTGTGCAAATAGATTTATAAAAGTAAAAGTTAAATAATATGTGAAAATTTCATATATTATGGATTTGCATGTATATAATTCCTTTAATTGTCAGCTTTGTTTGAAGATTTACTCTTTTAGTATTCTATTGTTATTATGGGGAAAATATAAATATTTTTTTTTTTTATAAATGTTATATGAATAAATGTTAGCATTTGTTCATTTAATTTATTTACTTATTGGAAGAGAAAGTCCAAAATGTTAAGACCAGAGAACTTTATGGGTTGATGGCTCTGGTTGACTTACTGTCTGGTCTGATTCTGATCTAAAGACTTCACTGAAGAATACCTTGCCTTTATCCAAATTGTTCAGTGTTCTGCTTGCCTATGGTTAATACTTACCCTTCTGTATTTCTAAAACAATTTGTTTTTGACTTCAACAAATGACTGGATTGAATCAGTTCACCAGTGAGCCATGTCTATGCTGACAATTAGCGAGGAAGGAATAGACCAAGCCTGGTTAGGGTTTTTGATGCAGAAATAAAGGTCTGCCTATGGAGCAAACCACAAAATTATCAAAAATTTGTGATTCATGAATGGTCCTATTCTATTTAAAGATAAATTGATTAGGACCTCAAGGGGTGGTTTGATCGGCTGGGGTCCACACCTCATGAAGTAGATGTCACTAGTTTGAATCTCTCATTCCCTTAGGGTCAAAAAACTTTCTTATCCTTATCAAAAAAAAAAAAAAAAAGAAAAAAGAAAAAAGAAAGAAAGATAATGTAGTTCCTGCAGGTTCATAGCCAAAAGATAATTTTTTTGTAATTTTTCTGGTTGAGGGCGTGTGATTGGTTGAAGTTCTGTTTGGCTTTTTTAGCAAGTTTGCCTGCCCCCATGTTTACTTGGTCTCCAAGCATATGTTCTTTATACAGGATTGACATATATTGAAGGTATGAGAGATATTATCTGAAAAATTGCTAATGCTTGACTGATGCTCTATTTATTGACCGCGATCGAAAGACTCTTAGAACTGATGCCTAGTCACCCTATGGTACTAGTTCTCTCTCTCTCTCTCTCTCTCTCTACATTCTACCATCTTTTACTCTAGCTTGCACTTTTCCCCCCAACACACTTAAAGGCCCACTTTTTGTCACTTGTAGGATCCTTTTTTTACTCAACCAGCCTCAAGGTCTTCTTTTCTATTTTGTTATGTGGTACTCAATTTGTGAAGATCTGCATCAGATTTAGTGTGAGAGCTTCTTTCTTACATGACACTGAATATAGTCTGTAGCCCCTGACCTCTGGGATAGTTGTGAAGATGGTGTTTTGTTATTTTCGAAAGTACTATATATTAGTTAATTTTACAAAAAATTATGCTGTTAGGCTTATGCTTCTTGAAACAATGTGTGGTTTGTCCTTTATTTATTTTTTGTGGAGGCTTTTCAAAATTGCCCTTCTCCCCTTTTAATAAAAGTTGAAAGTGTCAGGAGCACTTACAAGAAAATTAAAAATGAGCCTAACTGATATTATGGTATAAGGTACAAGTATCTAACAAGGTAAATTGTCAATTATAGTAAGTAAATTAGAGCTGTTACAGGTAGTGAAGCAATTAAAGTTGGTCCTTTACGGCTTGACTGTTGAAGGTCTCCCCTCTACTGGTTAACTGGTGGCCAGGTTCCACCTTTCGAGACCTACTAGGCAAGAAACTCATTTGGTTGCTAAGTGGTAGTCTATCATATGCTTGATATTTGTTTATCCACAATCTTAGAAGATAGTATTTAGAACAGGATTTGAGCATATCAGTGTTCTATCTCATGGATACTTTATGCTAGTCATTCCTTTTTTTTTGATAAGTAAGTAAAAATATCATTAAAAGCGTAAAGCGCAGCTCAGGTACACAAGAAGTATACAAGAGTCACGACTGATTAGGGGAAGAGAAAAGAACAAGAAAGTCATTAAAGCTTATCACTAAAGGAGCTAAATAAGCAGTTGTCCAAGAAAAGAGGGAAAAAAAGAAAAAGGACTTGAGCTCCTTAAGTATCCTTTCTTGGTCCTCAAAAGTTCTGTTGGTCCTCAATAGTCATTCCTATTGATGTACATGTTCATATGAACCTATTTTTGTTGATTTTATTTGAAACTAATCTACTTTGCTATTTTGGTTGAACACCTTATTTGATTTACAGATTGATCTCTATAAATCTTGTCTTTGGTTTTCTGGCTTGCTGGGAATTTTGAGAAGTGCTGTGATTTAGGGGCATAATGTCATTAAACTTCTCTAGTTTACTTATCTTTTTATTGGCTCTATTTTGCTTTTAACTATTAGAGTCGTTGCAGGTGACCTTGCTGTCTTAAAGTAATTCTTGAAAATTTTTCCTTCTAAGCTGGTGTGATGTTTTCTTGTGGTCAGGGTTAATATATCTGGTACAGATTGGGTATTGGTCACCACAAGTGATGTCAAAAAATATTACTACAACAGCAAAACGAAGGTATGGGTTGTTTGTTCAGATTTCTGGGTACTCGAAGACTCCCTCTCTTTCTCGCACTTCTATGGTATTAATTGGTTTGAAGAGACCTATGCATTCTAGGGGCTTGTTTTTAAGCACTAAAAGAGATGTAGGGGCGTGCTTAGAAAAAGAGGAGATGTAGGGGCATGGTTGTAATTGCTGGAACATGTGCCTTTTTGAGTTTGACTGTTAAGATTTTTTTACAAGTTAACGTTGTATTTATAGGGGCATGGAGACTTTTTATTTATTTTATTTATTTTTTAAAATTTTTATTTTAGTTTTAAAAAGGGTGGGCAACCAAAACAAACATGATAATTCTACTTAGTTTAATAAAATTTTAAACAAGTTAGGGGATTGTTTGCCCCCTCTCAAACCCCCTTTCCCTCCGCTGGAGGATGGCTTACAATGGTTCAAGCTTTTCTAATTTTTCAGAATTTTTGGATTTGTGTTCCTCTTCCTCTCCTTATTGGGGTTCTCTTTTGTATACTTCATGTGTTTTTGGGTTGTGCCTCTTTGCATTTTCTATTGAGATTTATTTACTTCTCAAAAAGTACTTAGAACCTTGCTTAAGAATGTTAGACAACTCTTTATCACTTGCCGTCATAGTTTTCTTTGGTGGAGCCTGGTTTATTTGCATTAATTAGGTCTCATTTTAAATCTTAGAATTAACGCTGTAAAAGCCAATATTTACATCTAACGAAATGTTTCTACTACTCCAATAACAGATTAGTAGCTGGCAGATCCCCTGTGAAGTGACAGAATTGAAAAAGAAGCACGATGGAGACACATTAAGAGAACATTCAATATCTCTACCGCATACTAATATATCAACTGAAAAAGGAACTGCGCCAATCAGTTTAAATGCTCCTGCCATTAACACAGGTGGTCGTGATGCTTTGGCTCTTAAAACCTTGATTGTGCCAGGATCATCGTCTGCGCTGGACTTGATAAAAAAGAAGTTGCAGGACTCTGGAGCTCCTGTTACTTCCTCACCTGGTCCTGCACCATCAGGAACTGTTGCATCAGAGTTAAATGGCTCGGGAGCAGTTGATACCACAGTTAAAGGTCTGCAAAGTGGCGACAGCAGAGATAAGCAAAAAGATGCTAATGGGGATGGTAATATGTCTGATTCGACCTCAGATTCTGAGGATGCAGACAGTGGACCAACAAAGGAGGAGTGTCTTATCCAGTTTAAGGTCTTTTTTGCTTCTGTTTCATTGAAAAAATCGATCTTGTCTTATTTGTTTGCCCTTCCATTTTTGGAATATGAGCATCCAGTTATTATTATTTTGGCAAAAATACACATATTCCCCTCAAACTATCATCTTAGTGTCAATATCTCCTCAAACTACCAATTGTGTTATTGTCCTCCCTAAACTACCAAAAAATGTCAATATCCCCCAATAACAAAAATACCCTTCATAAAATTAAAAACTAAAAAAAGATTATAAAAAATAAACCAAATTTTAATTTTATTTTTAATTTTTTCAAAATAATTCTTTTTTTTAATAAAAAAACAAAGGCAGCCAAACCACCCCCCAAATGGCCAGGGGGTCTTCCCTCTAGCATTACTCACATTGATAATAGGATAGTTTGAGGGGGCATGTGTACTTTTCCCTATTACTTTCTTAATTCAATTTCTGATTGTAAGTCAATCCATATATATCCATTTTCTTCCAAAAGCTTACCAAACTAATGAAAAAAAAAAGGTTGACAAGGGTACTTCTTGTAAATAAGAAATAAAATCTGAAAGTTTTAGTCATGATTCAGTTATCTTTTTCTTTCATGTTATGATTCACATGTAATGATCAATTGAAATCTGATTCAGTGAGATTTATCTATTCCTGATTCATCAGTATTTTTATTAATAATGATATTCTCTTTAAAACAGCTGATAATTTCTTCTTATCTATGAAATTTGGATATTTTATGTAATTATCTCTGGACTTTTTTTTGCAGCTTTAGATTTGTGATATGTTTCATATTGCTTGTAATATAAGTCATTTAACACCCCCACCAAGAAAAAAAAGAAACCGAGAATAGGATAAAATTCCATTTTTGCAATAATATTCCATTTAATGATTTTGATTTAAAGTGGTCTTTTGAATATCTAATGTTTGTGATCCTTCTTGGATATTAAAACTTGCGCATCCAGTTTTGTGAATGGTGTTGTTAACTGCTGTAAATATTTTCCTCCTTGATGCAAATTTAAAAGTGCCTGTTTAGAAATGCTAATGGTCTGGCATTTATTTATTGTCCTCTTTAAATTTATAGGAAATGCTTAAGGAACGAGGAGTGGCACCATTCTCGAAATGGGAGAAGGAATTGCCGAAGATAGTGTTTGATCCACGTTTCAAGGTTTGTTGGGTCTAAATGTTATGCATTACATTTTTAAGCTTTTAAGATTATTAAGAAATATGTCATATGAAACAAAGTCTTACATCCACATTATCTCAAGGCTATTATGTAGACTTGGTTACAAGTTTCCTTTCGTACACAAACTAGCCTTCGGAAATGACACGTATGCAAATATTAAGATTTGCTGACTAGATTATACGTGTGTTATAGTACTTAGATAAACCTCAAGGAGTAAAACAATAGAGGCCATATAAGTGAGATGTTTGTACAGATGTATGTTTTTTTGTACCTATATGTTTGGTTGTACCCATCAATTTCAAATAACATATTTGATTTTTACATGTTTCTTTATTTTCTTTACACGTAAAAGGAAAAATGCTCACATGGCTTGATTCATCATGGTGAAATTACATATATGTCAATCTATTTGACTGGGTTTGATTGATCTATTTGACTGGTCTCGATCAATTTGTTGTAACATTAATTGGTATGTTAAGGGTGAGATCTAATAGACTGCAGCTTATCATAGCTTCTCCCTATGCATATGTAGACATTTATATGCGAATGGTCATTGGATCAGGGGTGTCCATGGGCTGGGTGGTCCAACAGGCCAGCCCTTCCAAACCAGCCTGAAATTTTATGGCTTGGTTGGCTGGGCCAATTTTTTTGACCTGTCCAGGTTTCAGGCTGGGCTCGGGTTTTACAATTAATGCTTGGTTTGGCTTGGCTCGGCTCAATTTGGTCCAGGCCAATTGTTTTATTTTTATATTATCTTTCCTTATATACCAATAGAATAAAAATATGGCCTTTTTTTAGATTTGAACTTTAGACGTTACACTTTTTACTTTAAACTTACCCTTCAACTAATTGAGCACAATTTTGACATAATGGAATTTATCTAAAGAAGAGTACATTTGTGTTTGAAAATCTACATGGACTTGGTTCGCTTTGCCCCTCCTAGTTAGGAGTTCATTTCGTATACTTCCTGTATACTTAGAGACACCTTATGCTTTTTAATGAGATTGACTTTTTACTTATAAAAAAAAAATAAGCTACAAGTTTCCGCCTCGGGCTTGAGGCAGCACATTAGGTCTTAATACATGGTGCTTGCCTCGCTCTGCACCTGCCCAGCCTGGCCAATGGGCAGCCCTACATTGGATCATCTCTTTCCCTCGTAAACATAAGTTAGGAGTGGAGGATCAAGTCATAAATTCAATCCAGTATTGGTGCATGAGTTGTATTTAGTTATAAAAATAATATACACATATACATGTATTTGTTGTGTGTATGCACATGCATGTGTGCACGCTAAAAAAATATACAAACAAAATATTTGCTCGTAGCACTTTCTCACTTACGCTCCTACTTTGGGCCCTTAAATTTAATTTTTTTTAAGCAAGTAAAATATCATTAAAAGTGCAAAGCGCAACTCTAGTACACTGAAAGTATACAAGAGTCAACAATTTTTTAAAGGGTCTAATGCCTCGCACCACTCTCAGCATTGAACAGTTAAGTCGCAAGCTTCGCTTGGGTGGCTAGCTTCAAAAGTGAGTTTGCACCTAGTAAGTTTTGAACCTGAGACCTATGAGATAATATTCCCTAAGGACCTCAAGCCTCAACCACTCCCTTAAATTTCATATGCTTTGATGTATCATTACAAAAAGAAAAAGCCATTGTTCGACAATTTGGTGAATTGGACTATTTCTCAAGAAGCATTTGGTGAATTGGACTTTGTGATGACCTTCAACATACAAATTTCTTCCTTTCATAATTGAAGGGGGATGCCATCGCATTAACCCTCTTCCTGTTCCTAGGTTAATGTAAATGAGTAAGGTATTGTGAAATCAATTGAGATTTATCTTGATATGGGTCATTGATGAGCGATATTAGACTAATCTTAGGCCTTCAATAATATCCTTCATCAGTTCTTATCTTGGGCATGCGATAAGATCCTTTGGCAGTTCTTACTCTGTTCAACTTATATTAGTATGACTGTATGAGAATTTGGTGCCTTGAGTGCACTGGGATGAAAAAAATGTGTTCAGCCTGGCTGCTCTCTCTCTGTCTCTCCTCTCTCTCATCTCTTACTACTGCACCTTGAGATGGTGCATCTGCAGTTTTTTGTTTGTTATACTTTCATCTTGAAGTTCACATACATCAAGCTTCTTTTCTTCTACCATGCGACGTGTTTGTTTTACAAGAACTTCATAATTGTTGTGATTATGTGCAGCAGCCCCTTTCAGGGTTAGGGGCCTGGGCTGACCTCCTGTGCAGATACTGTGCTAGTTGTGGGTTCTGCCCCTTGATCGTGCAGTGTTGTTTTAGCCATATTTTTGTGCAGTTTTAAGAGCTACTTCACTGTCATACTATATTAAGTAGTTCATTTTTACTGTTTCTTATTGTGAAATGTCTCTCTTGTTGCAGGCAATTCCAAGTTATTCTGCTAGGAGGTCATTGTTCGAACACTATGTCAAAACACGTGCTGAGGAGGAACGGAAGGAAAAACGAGCAGCCCAGAAGGCTGCAATAGAAGGGTTTAAGCAGTTACTGGATGAAGCATCAAAGGTCTCATAGACCACTTTGAATTGAAGTGTCAACTTTTTTTTTTTTGGCTCATGTTCCTTGACAAATCTTTTGGATTCAGAGTTGTGGAGACTGCTGATTTCTTACTGACCCACTTTTCATTTTTCAGGATATTGATCACGATACTGATTATCAAACTTTCAGAAAGAAATGGGGCAGTGATCCACGGTTTCAAGCCTTGGACCGCAAGGATCGAGAGCATTTATTGAATGAAAGGTATCACTTGAAAGTAGAATGTGGCTTACGTTTTCTCAGAGCATTTATTGCCAAACACATTAGACCACTAATAATTTGCTAACTTATTAAAAAAAAAAAAAAAACACATTAGACCACTGATACTAAGTTTGTAGAAATAAGAATTTCAGCTCTAGATTAGAAAGGTTAATGCTGTTTAAGGTGCGGTTATATCTCTGTCCTAACTGTCCATGTAAGGCAAAGAGGGTCTACATTACAGATCGAACTGTTTCTATTACGTCTAAACATTCCTGCCAACAAATATACACATCAACCTCCTTCTGAGACATCACCAATTTAACCCCAAATATTGTTAAGAGAAAAGAGTTAAGGTCGTTAGTAACTGTACAATGAAGTAGCAAGCTATCAATAAACTCAACACTACATTTACATAGCATTAAACCCACCATATGATGTTCCATTAAATCATAAAACCTGGGTCTTGCATGCAACCTATTGATCACAAGTTATCAAAGTTGGCCTCTTTTATTTTTATGTAATTATATCCTCAAACTTTTTCTTCCTTGTCAATTCCCCCCGCTGATCATTTTTGCTTGGAGTTCTTCAATGACTTGATTGTAAAACTTTTGTTTGTGTTGCATATTTCTGATCATCATATTGGTTGAAGACATGTATTTTTGAAAATGGATTACCATGTTCTTTTGTGTGGAAAAATGTCTAAACTTGTTGAACATAATCTATTAGTGAATAAGCATTAGGTAATGTTGGCCCTATCAGGTGTGATTGACTTAGCATGGACACTATAATAGAGTTTCGGTCATCCTAGACCATTTTGGGCATGGGGCACAAACCTTTTTGCCAATCTTTGGACTTATGTTCAGCACTATGGCGATGTTCCCTAATTTGAAAATAAATTTATGATGTAAAACTCTTGACCAACATGCATTGGTCAGGTGTAACCATGGTAGTGACATGAATGACTTGGTTAGTAAATATCCTTATTCACTGCTAAGCAAAACTAAGAAATTTAGTAAGTAGCCTTCTTCATAAATAAGTACTAACTTGTTACTGAAAGGTGAGACGCTTTCCGTAACTTGATTCATAACTTTAATTAAGTTTGCCTAAATGTTAACTAAGAAAAATCAAGTTATGGTGGGGGCTTATCATATGACTATACCCAAGTCACCATAGAATTTCCCTCTTACATGACTATCATTTTCAATTGAAAACTTTAATGTAAGCAGCATGTCATTCAGTTGGATAAATGATGTTGGGGGCCATCTTTTCAAAATAGCAGTTGAAAGTTATGGTAGATTTGAAGTACCAAACCATGAGCATGTCATTCATGTTGTGTCCCATTTCAGTGTCTGTTCAGCATATACTGCAATAGACTCAGCTAACCAGTTATATATCTGTATAATTTCTTTTACTCTGTTCTTTATTCAAATTTACATTGAAATGTTTCCTAGACAGAAAGTTCTTATAATCCTTGAAAGCAACATGAGTCAGCACCTAATAGGCTAGTGACCAGATTCTCGGGTCCACTTTGGGTGTGTCCTTTAGCCCTCTAATCTCTTTGGATTAGCGTGGTAATTGCTTTTTCTTTTATAAGATGTCACTATATTGGTTAGATAAGCTTTCTGCTTCACTTGCAGGGTCCTTCCTTTAAAGAGGGCTGCTGAAGAAAAGGCTCAAGCACTACGTGCAGCTGCTGCCACCAGCTTCAAGTCCTTGCTTAGAGATAAAGGAGATATAACTATTAATTCCCGATGGTCCAAGGTTCATTTTACTCTCCCTAACTAGGTGTTTCCTTTTGTATACTTCATGTGTACTTAGGGGTGCCGTATGCTTTTTAATGAGATTGGTTTATTACTTATCAAAAAAAATAAATTCCCGATGGTCCAAGGTAGGTGCAGTTGTACCTCAGATTTTGGTCTGTGTTTATTTGCCAGAGATACAGCTTTCTTTTTTCTCAACAGAATGCATTTTGAGTGTCTTTAGGTATACTTCATGTGTACTTAGGTGTGTCTCACGCTTTTTTAATGATATTTGCCTGATTACCAAGGCCAAAACCCGTGCTAGAGTCATTAATCCAAACAACAAACTTATTGTTTAGGCCTTGAAAAGTGGGGAATACAAGATACCCATAATGTCTGGTGTGTCATCATAGTATATATAAATATATCTGAAATGGGTCTAATTTTGTTGGTCATTTACCTTCAATGTGATGATTATATACTTGCAGCTGAGGAATGCTGCCCAAGTAAACCTTTTAAATGCCAATTTGACAAGGAAATAGATGACACTTGACAAAGCACATTACATTGCTGTTGTAGATCTTGAAGATCTTTTAGAATGACCTATAGAACACTTGGAAGTTGCTTCACCGGGTGTCACATTTTTCAAGCTAAATGCTGGCTAAGGTTTAGAGTTTATATAACAGAGTAACTCCTTTAGTGATTAGCTATAATGAGTTCCTTGTTCATTTTTCTTCTCCTATTTAGGCAGTCTTTTGTATACTTCCTGTGTATCATAGCTGCGCTTTTGTGTTTTTAATATATTTTCTCTTACCTATAAAAAAAAAACAGAGTGACTAAAAGAACTTTTCGAAATTGGCTGTGCACCTGCAAATAACAAGTATTGATTGCTTTTGTCTGTTAGATTTTTGGTATTTAAAAAGTATTAGTTTTTCCTTGTAGAATCAATTTTGTATTGTGGTTACTGTAGGTGAAAGATAATCTAAGGAATGATCCAAGATACAAATCTGTTAAGCATGAGGACAGGGAGGTTTTATTTAATGAGTATATATCTGAACTAAAGGCTGGAGAAGAGGAATCAGAACGAGAAGCAAAAGCCAAAAGGGAGGAGCAGGTATAGACTTGTGTTCTACTTTCTGTTAGAAAGTCCTCTCTTTCTCTCTCTCTCTCAATGTGGTTCATGCTTGAACGTGAATTGGTATTGAAAGTTGGTGTATTGTATCAAACTACTTGTTGCAGAAGATAGATGCTGGAGCATGGATGTGATTTTTTTTTTTTTGTATTTTCTGAATATGCAACAAATCCAGATACATATATGCAAAAATTTCTCTGGGCAAACTTTTGAATGAGTATAAATATGAATTCCTTAATCGCTATTGATTTTGTCTTTCAGGTTTGATTATGTCATGCATGTCATAGCAATGTCGTTTGATTCACTTTATACATTGCCAATATATATGGGCAGCCGTGTGAGTTAAAATTGGAAAAGCGGTTCTTTAACATGTACTGCTGATTTAACAGGTTGAGAACAATAATTGGTACAATGGAGTGGTGCTCTTGTTCCTCATGGTTGTATAAGTTGTAATTCATGAGGTTTGAATTTATGACTTCTAAGAAGATACTGTGAATTGTGGAGTTAAAGATGAAAAAGATGGGAAATTTGAACCAAAAATGAAAGATGGACCTGTCTGATGAGGGAAAGACCTCACACTTATGTGTATTCTGTATGCACAAATATATGTATCTCTGATTGATTACTTCAGGGAAGCTCATTCGTTTTTTTAAAAAAAAAATTATTCTCCCCATGTCAAAATAAATGAAAATGGACCAAGATGATGTTCATACATTGTGTCTTGATTTTCATGGAAAATGTTCAAGTTGTCAGCCTCCTTATACTGATTTTCAGGAAAAACTGAAGGAAAGGGAGCGAGAATTCCGGAAAAGAAAGGAAAGAGAAGAACATGAAATGGAGAGGGTGCGATTGAAAGTTCGCAGGAAGGAGGCAGTTGCATCTTTCCAGGCTTTGCTTGTGGAAACAATTAAAGGCCCACAGGTAAAATATTTTTTATCATTGATGATTTAATTCTGGATGCTACTGGATTAGGAATGGTTGATGGTTATGTTGTATGTTGAATCATCAGTAGTAGACTATTGTTTGTTACTTTTGTGTTTTTAAGGTCTGCTGCAATATTAAAGATTCTGCTTGGGCCACTTACTATATGGTGATATGAAGCTGCACGATTAATTGTCTTTAATGACAGCAATAGTTTTACATAATGTTGTGCAGTCTATATATTTTTTGTATGTGAATAGAATTTTTAATTAAGGGATTGAATATGTTGTAAAAGATGTCATGTTCATTTTGTAAATTCTGCTATCTACAAATTGCAGTAAGTCAAACTAGACTCGTTATGTTTGCTTCATATTTTATACTTTTTTCCATCTGCAAAAAAGTACCCTCCCAGCCCTAGGGATGCCGACTTAAATATAAATTTTTTTGTAAATGAGTTACTTTTATGTCATGTTTGTTCATGGCCATTCTTTTAAGAAATTGGAGAGAATGAATTCTCTGCATTAGTGATTTCCCCACGACAAAAATTCTTCCCTTCGGATGTGATACTGGACATGCTTATTAAGGGAACATTCATGAAATAGAAATCTTTCTAGGATTTGATTTAGTCCAAAAGTAACATCAATAATCATCTGCAATATAGTGTTTTCCCTCATCATCTTGAATATGTTAGATCCTTAGTTATCCTAGAAGCAACTTGTCTACTAACCTTTTTACAATTAAGCCAATCTCCCTAGGTTGTATTTTCCACGGCCAGCCATAGGGAGAGGCCTTTATCTTGACCATATTGGCTACATTTTCCCTGCAAGCAGCTGGATATATTGGAACTTGGTTGACAGATTGAAAAATTCTGAAAATTAGCTGTAAAATGAGAAGAGAAATATTATATACTACACCCACATCCCACTGAACCGATGTGGCAATGCCCATACATTTTTTTTAATAAAAAAAGGGCTAATCCAAGGACTAATGGACATTGTCACATCAGTTCAGTGGGATGTGGGTGGGATAAGGGTGTAGTATAAAAAGAGAAAGTGAAATATCTTAATGGCAGAAGTGGCGAGATGGGATTCAGGTTTAGTTTTCGTTGGAGATGCATTTGAGAGGCAGATATACTGAAAAGTGGCTGATTGGTCAGATTGGGAAACATCTTAACAGTGGATAACCTCAAAAAGTGACGAAAATTATAGTTGGTTACAGCAGTATGTGTAAGGTTGGAGGTGATAATGTGGTTCATTTTTTTTTTACTTCATTACCCAATTGCTGGGAAATTGGGTCACACTCATTCCTCTTATTTGATATTTGGAGGGTTCCTCAAAAGGTTGTGGAACTGTGTGTTTATTGGAAAGCTATTTTGGTATATTTTCCTTGAGCTAGGGTTGCATCCTTTTTGTGTTGTTTTCATTAGAAAGAAAGAAAAGACAGCAGGAGATGAGCCCCCTAGCTACAAATGCTGATATCATCATGTTATCCCCTGTTTTATATTAATTTTTGAAAAACATACTTTCCAGCTGTACAAGAACTCTAATGCTAGCTTTCAGTTTATTTGAGGAGTTTACAAACAATAAAGAAAAGGAGAGAGGATTCAACTACTGTGGGACCTTTGCTATCTCTATTTCAACATATTAAAAAGGAGGAAGGAAGAAAGAAATAGACAAGGGAAAGGGACAAGTCTCACTTATTATAGGTTCTCACCTTAATCCTCATTAAAAATAAGAAAAGAAAAAGAAGGAAAAGAGAAATACTCCTTATAATTTTTTTCATTACTATCAACGCCTGCTCAACTAAAGCCTAGCAGCATATGACTAGGCTCAATTTTTCCAACACTTAATCTTTGTTGCTGGTTCCATTGATAAAATATTTGAAGCCTTGAAAAATTCGTTTTGGGTCCTTTGCCTAGGGTAATCATGAAGCTTTTTATTAATTAATCATTTTATTTTTTGTTTGAGATTTCCCATCATTCCCAATATTTTGTAAAAAGAAGCAACTCTTCAACAAGTTATACTCTCTCTCTCTCTCTCGCTCACACGCACACACGAACGTACGCACACAGAGACACAACTAACTCTATGTTACTGGTCTGAGCATTCCGGTACAATTGGTCACTCGGTTTTTACTATGTTTTTTTCACTTTTTGCTTCTACTCTTGTGATAGGCATCTTGGACGGAATCTAAGCCTAAATTGGAGAAGGATCCCCAAGGACGTGCAACCAACTCTGACTTGGATCCATCTGACACAGAAAAGCTCTTCCGGGAACACATAAAGATGCTGAATGAGGTAATTCAATAACTCCTACATTTTGCTTTAGGGGGCTGTTTAGTTGTAATATATTGGCAAGGTTCTACTGCAGATTTCCAAGAATTGTTGATTATTATGAAG
Source organism: Betula pendula (assembly GCA_900184695.1). NCBI lineage: Eukaryota > Viridiplantae > Streptophyta > Magnoliopsida > Fagales > Betulaceae > Betula > Betula pendula. The sequence continues at coordinate 142,723 of FXXK01001061.1, forward strand.
CATAATTATTTTTTTATAGGTAATCAATCAACTAACTCTATGCTAACTCAAGAGTATCGAGCTTTCAGAGCAATATTAAACTGAAACCTCTGGAGTGTGCTGAGATCTCACACTTTTCAGTAACTAAATATTGATCTGTAGTGTGGATGAAATATGCATTTGGTCGAAGCTGTGGCCAACATGACTCACTTTGTAAATGCGTTTGTAGTTTAAGCAATTTGCACATCATTGTTTTAGCTCATATAGTGTAATGGCAGAAGCATGAATCAACCTTCAAGACAATGATCTTCTCTGTGATTTTTTGTTTTTAGCGATGTGTACACGAGTTCAGAGCTTTGTTAGCTGAAGTCTTGACTGCTGACGCAGCTTCCCGAGAGACAGAAGATGGGAAAACAGCCCTCAATTCATGGTCGACGGCTAAACGTCTTCTAAAGCCTGATCCAAGATATAACAAGATGCCAAGGAAGGAGAGGGAAGTCTTGTGGCGGCGGTATACTGATGAGATGCTGCGTAAGCAAAAGTTGGCTCTTGATCAGAAGGAAGAAAAACATGTAGAGTCGAAAGGTAGAAGCTCTGTTGATTCAGGGAGGTTTCTGTCTGGGTCAAGAACCCACGAGCGAAGATAGTCATTTTGGTTAGAAACTAGGATTTTTATTTTTCTTATCTTTTATACAATAATTCCTCTAAGCTTCATTTTTTTTTTTTCTCTGACTGAGGGGGGTCAGTCTGCCTTACTTTGCGAAGCAAGCTGTATTATATCAAGTAAAATGGAATGATTTAATCGATGTAATTATCGGATGCTACATATCCACCTAACTTTTGGGTCAGAGGCAAAATAATTTCAATTTTCATTTCCCCGGGGTTAAATTTGGATTTATCTCAACCTCTTGGGTTGATATATGCGTCCTATCAAGTATTATCTACTGTCTTAAAACCATGATTGACAGTTAGAAAGCCCTTAAAACGACTGTCGTGCTGTCTTTACGATTGTACTCTATTATATCTGCTACCATTGGCTTTGCTGCTTTCATTTTCATTTAGGAAACCTTTCATCTGGAAAACCAATTTGCAAACCTTCAACGGCCATCGGACATTGTCAAACTAAGGGCACCTATCAAGGTTACAATCTTGTGATCTCAACCAATAATAGTAGGATCTAGACTGGTCGCCCAAGAAGTCACCTTGTGTAAGATTGTGTTTGTAATGTGTGGGTGTGTGCGCACAGTTATCATAAAATTGAGTGAAAGTGAGGTAGTTGTTTTCTTTTCTTTTCTTTTTCTTCTTTCTATGCAAATGTACAAAGCAAGCCAGAAGAACTGGTTCTGGGGATCTTTTAAAGTATCACAGAACAGGATACTGGGGGGAAGGAAATTGGAGGAGATATAACTTGAAATTGAGCAAGCAGCGCCATAGGGCTTGGTTGTAGGCCTCTCTAGGTACACTTTGCACACACCGACCAAGTCCCGACGTCGGGAGCTTGTGAACGTCTGTTGTGATCGCGATTGAAGCTTAGCACTGCCTCAAGGAGTCGGCAAGGCTTTTAAAATTCAAACTATGATTCTCATAGTTATGGTGAAAGGAAAGTTCTCTAGAAACAACCTAGTTACTATAGTTTACTTGTTAGATCATTGTTAGAATCCATAGGATTTTTTTCTATACTTAAATAATATCATTTCCTTATCAGACGATATTAGAATTTGATCATTATCGTGATTTACTTTCCTTATATTGTACGTCTATATGACCTATAAATAGACATTTTTACTGTATTATCAAACGGGACATAGGTCTGTGGTTGACGACTTAGCAAGTTATAGGCAAACTGGTCCACATCCAGCAACTCCAACCAATTATTCAAAGAAATTGAAGGCTCTAAAATAAGGACCAAAAAATTTCATTGAAATGCATTTTGGAGTAACATAAAGAGTTTTTCTTTCTAAGCAGTCCGGTAGCAGCACACAAACATCTTTTATATAATACAGGACATGTTGAATTCATCAAATATTACTGTCAAGTTAGCAAGGTAGAAGAGGCTTTCCGTAAACAAAAATCTTGAGTTTAACGACCAAAACTTGAGACAAGACTCAACTTTCACAAACACTTAAAAAAATGCTGTATACGACAGATAGTAGCAGATATGATTCTTGCAACGAAATAAAGAAAGAAGCAATCCAGTTCTCTCGGTACCTTGTGGGAAAATAAATCAACAACAATCTCCGGCTAGTTTTGAAGATCTAAAGAATGCTCAACAGTTTATAATACATCGGAGGATACCAAAAACGGGTGCATTCATTAACACACCCAGATAATGAGTTGAGGCATCTAAACAATTCTATCCATGTGATTTACAAATGATAAAAGCAGACTGCAAAAAATGTATCAGCTTACCTTTTATTTACAAACTAAGTGATTGGTCCTAGGGGAAGATGTCCAAAAAGAATGCATTTTTGGAAGTTTGAATACACAAGAAAATATATGATAGAGCGGCTCACTTCCAGGAGTACTGGAGACAAGTTTACTCTGGGCGCAAAGAAAAAAAAATCTTGCTAGATGAAATAATATAGCAGAAAGTTGGAACAAACTGCTGATGATGGTCACAGCAGTGTAAACAGGATCAAATGAGAGCATTGGGATGGGAAGCAGAAGTACTCATTATGGAAAAGAGTTGCCCCTAGGTCAAAAATAAAGCTTCCAAATAATCATCAATATAAGCTAAGCACGGCCAATGATCAGTTCGAATTCGAACTAAAGTTGAAACATCACATACTTCCATTTGGAAAAGAAGATGGAATCTTGGTGGGAGAAATATCAAAATAAGAAAGCAACCCATGTTTCTTTTGTTGGTACTAACAAGATTTTCCCTCTCATCTTCACCTGCAAAGTATGTAAGATGAAGTGGGGCTTGATCAAGACCAGTTATGGAGGTGCTAGCTTCAAGGGACGAATCTGAAGCCACATCCTTCCAGATGACGTCTCTAATCATTCCCCCATCCTTCACAATATTAATGAGTGGTTCACCAATCACACTCACAACAAAGTGAGAGAGGTACCTTTCAGTTGCCTGAATCAAAGAGGTTGCCGGGACTTCTAGTAGCTTCACTGATTGGGTCCCACTAATGGCTGCAACCCCTTTGCCTCCTTTTAGTGGAAAGGTCTCCCACCCAATGTTGGAAGAAGTACCACATGCCTCCCAGAGAGCACTGAACAAATCTGAGTAATAACCAGGTATTGCCTCTTTGGGGATGTCAAATGGAGCAATAGCCCGGAGAAACATGTCTTCTATTCCTATTGTGATACTATGAAGCTGAGCACGAACAATCTGACCATTTTCTGAATTTGTTTCAATGAAAACTTCAACCAGACCAGGTGTTGGTTCCCGTGGTTCTAATTCAATTGTTACAGGTGCTCTAAAACTTTCCTCTTCTCCAGAACCATTTTCTACGGGAACAAGATCATTTCTTGGGGGTTCACCAAGAAGAAAAGGTATGTGACATGATGGAATAGATCCGTAAGGGGCGGAGGATGAAAAATTAAGCACAGTTGCATACATAGCAGGAAGGGCATCTACTCTATCCAAACCACTAGAAGTAGAGTCAACTCCAGATATGCGATTGAAAGGCTCAGATTCAAATCTCAAAGTACAGGATATTCTAACCTTAATCCCTGGCAAATGTCTATAATCAGGTATGCAAGCAAAATGTGTTCTTAAGGTTCCTAAGATCTCTGAAATCTTCGAATCCATCACACGCAATGGCTCCTGTGGTTTATCAGTTCTTTCAGTCTCTAGGATCTGAGTATCAGTACTTCCATCAATCTCCCTTTCCTCAACTGGAGCTTCACTGTCCCTGATGTCCTCAAGGTAACCGGATTTATTACTACCGACACCCAAAGTTGAAAAAGACAAGGACCAAGATTGTTTGACAAGCAACGGTATCATCCGCTCAAGGTGAACATAGGATGAGATGTTCCTAGATTTCTTCAGATCGTAAGAAGTTCGAGGAGACTGGATATTAAAAAATGAGTTGGAATGTGGAGAAGGAGAAATGCCAAGGAGTTGCTCCCCAAGGTTTAGCATATGCCTAAGCTTCTTTCCAGGTACACAGATCAGCATCCGCAGATAGATCCTGCAAAATGCCATGGTTGATCAGAATTAGAATAAGTAAACGGCAATTGCTAATAATGTGTCAGTTACCATGATTGGATCTCTTATGCTTTTCTAAAAAACGTTAATTTTACAAAGAAAAAAAGCTTATTAAACTGCATATGCGATAGTAGAAGTAAAATAGAAGTAAAGGAGATCTGACTTCCACTGGGGAATGGGAGGAAACGATTTTCTATATCATACCTTGCATTGTCACGCACCTCCAAATCAGGAAAATAAAGGCAAGTAAATGCCAGGAGGCGAGATAGTCTAAGGAACAATCTAGAGCTATGGTGGTGCATCAGCATGGTTCGACAGACACCAAGAACTTTACTTCCCTGAGACCAAGATTTTAGTCCTGTATCTGGGCCATGTTTCTCAACAAGGAAAACCATGAATTTGGTCAGAAGCTCTAACAATCCACTTGGAGGTATTGTATTATTTGCGGCGATTCTATCAAATATTGGGAAGCAAGAAATCAATTTATAATCAATTAAGACTTTTGGAAGCAAATTCTCATCCAGTGTCTGAAGCAGGCGTTCTCCCAACCAACAGTGTTTTTGACAGCCCAACAAGCGGTCAATAAAAGCAACAATCTCTGGAACCAATCTTTGATGCTCCAAGATCATGTCCACTAGCATTTTCTGGAAAATAGAAGTTGAAACATAAGCATAGAGATCCAATGGCTGAACAAACAACAAAACATAAGATTCCATACTGAAGGTTATAGAGCAGCCAAACTGAAAAATGCTTTAGAGTGTTGGTTATACATGATATTAAAAAAAAATAAATAAATAAAGTAATTCAAGCTACTTGATATTTGTAGAATGAAACAGTCGAGTGCAGATTGGCACTACTATATTGTCATAGTGACAAAGTGCAGTTAGCAAATTGAATACTCGTGGGCAACTTCAAGAAGTTGAGAGACACATCACCTGTTGATGCAGCCATCAAACAAGAGTCAAGTTACTGTCTTTACAGCGATTTTCAGTTTTGGCAGCTTAAGATCTTTCCATGTGTAGTGATGTAAGATCTATATGCTTTTGAACCTTGTATTATCAATGTTGTAGAGTTAAAAACAGTTTTTAAATTAGGTAATTACTTTATGCTTCATTGCATTCAAAGAATCAGAGACTTGGGCATGTGATATTCACATTTGAGTGTTAAGGCAAGATGACTAGGGTCGTCTTCGTCTTCTTCACACTGATACTCTTCATGGATACAGTTCACAGCCCCTGACCAGTCACAAACTTTGCTCTTTTCTTCCCTCTTTTACAATCCCAAGTTAAGCTCATCTCCTGAACTATCAAAACCCTAAAACCCCACAGATTTTCCCTACCAAATAGCCAGCAAGTATCCTACCAAACCAACCCTAAATTTCCAAAAATAGACAGTCCAAACCTTCTAGCTACCTGTTTAGTTCACAAAACAGTGACTCTTACCTTATTGACCATCATTTCGAAACCCTAGTTAATCTTTGAACCACAACCCTTTCTTTTCAAATTCTAAATCCTAGATACACAAATTCTCCTGATCCTAAGCCCACCATAAGCATACGTAGACAGATTTTCCAAATCTCGCCTCTGTCAGTTTTACACTAAAGCGAAAGATCCTATCTTTTTGCCTTTCTAGTTTTGATGGCTCATTTCACTGGAAACAAATCCAGGATGTGGAAATTGAAAAAGTCGATGACACGGTTCTCTTGAATGAACTGCTCCACCAACAGCTAAGTATGGTGATGAAGCTCTCCATGCTACTGTGCAATTCGAATGTTACAAACTGTAACTTTATTTGTGTCTTAAAGATCAAATGCTTCAAGGATGGAGAATGTGTTATGGACATGAGAAAGCTCTATGGTGAAGTTACTTGGAAGAATGTTATTGTGGATCTTTTTCTTCTATCTAGCTTCAAGATAGGACGAATCATTATGATGCACATTGTACTTTTTCATTGCAACAGAAAGAAGAATTAGCAAAAGTCCCAAAGACCTCTAGATTGAGAAGCAAAAGCCAAATTCTATGAAGGAGTGGTTGGGGTCATTACATGCTACTTTAGAAACCCAGAGAGCTGAGAATTTCACCACTAATCAAGACATAGAATCTTCAAACCAAGATCAAACTTCAGCCCCCTATGCCCCAATTGAATTTAGAAGTTGAATTCTCAGCTACAGAAGAGAACAAGATGATGATTAAGATGTTGAAGTGGTGAATTGAAAAGACAAGCAAGAAAATTTGCGAGAAATTGTTGAGGCTAAAAGGAAACTAATGAATGCGTAGCAAAAGCAATGTAAATTTATAAAGGCGCAAGAAGAGCACAACACCGAATGTCAACAAGTAAAGACAAAGGAAGAAGGATTGGAATTGTTTGGGCCGGATCAAGTCTGGGCTTCTGAAAAGGCTGTTCTGAAGCCTAAACCTAAGTCTCAGCCCAAGCCTAAGTTTAAGCCCAAGCCGGTGAAGTCTAGGTCTTTCAGAATGTTGCGCAAGCCCAAGCCCACTTCTACGAGGTTGGATTTAGTCACGGATCTTGGGCCTGTTCGCAATCCTAACTGTTCGCTTTCGGGTTCTGATGAAGGTTGCGGGGCGCCGAGCCTTCCTAACCGTTCTAATACTTTGCCAGAGGTGGGTCCGTCCCTGGTGGCTTCGCCGTAGGTGGTTCTTCTACCGGCGTTCGAGTCTGCAGCTGTCCGACAGGTTGGGTTTGGCACGGCGTGCCCTGGCGAAGCCAGTGATTCCTTTCTTCCTGGGCCGGAAGTTTCGTCGGCCACAGCCAAGATCTCGCCGGAGGATACTCAGATATCGCCGAAGCAGTGTTTGGCGACAACTCAGGCGTCGGCGACCGTGGATCCGGTTGCTTCTCTCGATGGGTCTGCCTTGTTTTCGACTCAGGTTCCCCATTCTGAGTTGCCGAATCCTTCATTCGAGGTGAGTCTTGGTTCGTCGTCGGTTTCTGAAGCAGACCTAGCGTTGGGGTGTTGTCGCAATTCTCCAGAGACTTCTGTGCTGGCTGAGAAGAAGGTTTTCTTCAGTTACGAGGGGTTTGCTCCTCCAGCCGAAGTTGGTGTCTCTGTGAGACCGTGTGTCACTTCGGCAGCTGATTCTCCCCGGAAGACGACAAAGCCCTTGCACTTCTACAATCGTAAGCATAAGGTCAAGAGGGCTTCTAAAATGGATATGGGTAAGCTTGCAGGTGAGGTGATCTGTGTTGCGCCTGGGGCTGTTCCGCTGGTCGGTAACCAGTGCTCAGTTACCGGTGGTTCTTCCAGTCTGTTTTCAGCGTTTGAGGCTGCTGTTGGGCTTGGTTCTCAGTCTGACAAGTCTTCGGATCCTCTCCTGACTGGGCTTGGTTCTCAGTTTGACAAGTCTCCAGCGAAGGATATGCTTAGGCAGGGCTTTCTCAAGCCTAGCCCCTGTGGAGGGGGTTTTGGTCGGTCTCCCTTGCCTGTGAGCTTAGTGGAGGCTGGGGATTCGTCTGAAAGGAGTAAAGTGCTTGGAAAAGTCTTGGCCCTGCCTTGGAACATCTCGGAGGTTGGGGATGAGGATGGAAATGAGGGGGCTGATGGTTATCCTGAGGCTGTGGCTGATGCGATGACGATCACTCCTTTTCTGGGGATCTCGTGTAGGGGAGATGAACAAGAGTTCTTCGATTTGCTGTGTGACATTGAAGAGGGACATCAGCAAAAGGGCGTGCTTGCGGAAGAAGGGGGTTCTGTTTTAAAATCAAAGGGTTGGAGGGAGCGGAAGAATTTGGAATGCTCTCTTAACTTTGATGTTGGGAGCATCGGATCTAGCAGGGTTAAAAACAGGGCGTGTTTGCAAGTTTAGGGGTGTGTTGTTGTTTTGGGGTTGGGTTCTTGTAGGGATGTCTTGTTGTTTTGGGTTTGGGCGCTTGTTGTAGTTCCTTGTGTATACTCCCGGTGTACGTAGGAGCTCTTTTCTTTTTAATATAATCTTACTTATCGAAAAAAAAAAGACAAAGGAAGACAATAAGGTTGATCTTGCTGCCAGAAAGGTTTTAAATACAAAACTGTTCCAGTCATTGATTTCATCATTCCAATTAAATTTAAAGATTGGGAAAAAAAAGGAGACTATTTGACATTAACCTGTTGCTTCCAAAAATAGAGGGAACTTTGACAAGCTCCAAATTCTAGGATTTTATACTTCAACATTTAAAAACAAGAGGTCGAGTTTCCTCAAACCAGAGAGGGCATTGCAACCAAACAATACAAGTCAAGTTGCTGCATTTAGAGTGATTTTCAATTTTTCAGTTTCGGCAGCTTAAAGCTGATGATGTGTGGGTTCATCATGCAATGTCCGATTAAAGCAACGTAGGTATGCTTCTGAAGCTTATATTATAAATGTGTTAGGGTTAAAAAAAGATTTTTAAATTAGGTCATTAGTTTGGAAGCTATTGGAATTCTATGTGCAAGACAGATCTGGAATTACAAAAAATTCCTGCACATGATTTCATTTTTGGGATTAATTTCTTAATTATGTTTGGTTTAGATCATTACAGAATATCTATTAGTGTTAGAAGTCTTTATTGAGTTTTACTAGGAATTTGTTTAGTGGTCAAATTGAGAGACCTAATTGCAATAGGTTAAGTTTGAGCTAATGAGTCTATATCAATATGCTTCATTGTAATCGAACAATTCTAAGACTTCGATAATGGACTATTGAGTTTTGAGTATTGAGGCAAGATTGCCTTGTTCTGTCTTCTCCCCCACTGCACACTAGTACTTGTCTTCCCCCTTTTGCAACCACAAAGTAAGCCCTTCTCCTTGACTATCCCGCATACTTTCCTGACCAAATAGCCACCATATAACAAATCAAAGGAACCACAAAATTCCAAAACACAGCTGTTGTCCAGAATTTTCTGGTAATCCAAATAATGCTCTTGCCTTATCAACCATCGTTTCAAAACTGTACACAATTTTTGAACCCTAAACCCTTTTTATAAAAAAATATAAAATAAATAAAAAAATCCCAGATCCACAATTCTCCAAACCCTAAGCTTACCACAGGCACATGAGGACAGATTTGGAAAATATCACAAGTGCAACTCAATTAACATAGTATAACCTAATATTGGGAGTTGGTAATGTGAATCCTGCTTATGCAGCACATCCTTTAGTGTAGTGTAGTTTATGGACTATACAACTTTTATCATAACAAGATAAAGAGAATATCATTAGTTTCCACACATCTGGTTAGATTTATATATGTGGGTTGATCCTATTCCCAGCCACTGCCTGTTTTTTCTCAATCTATTCTTAGGTTGACCATATCATATGGTATAGAATATTTTGTCCCTATTCTATATCACCCTTAGCCACTTCAGCTAGTCACATACAAGAAGCGGAAAAGATTGCATCCAAATGCATTCTAATAAAATCTGTTTGACATTCTTCATAGTGTATTCATCTGTTTAGAAACAAGGTATCTCCTTATTAAACTTGAAGGTTTTGGTACTACATTAAAAAGCAGCAGATGTTTGTTCAAAAAGAGTTGCATATATTTGAAACCAACGAGTCCACATGTTATGATGAGAAATGAAGAAAGAAAAAGAAACAACAGAGTCTATTTGTAGTGTATGACATATTTGCCTCGAAAGAAACAGTCTGTGTTCTTCTGTTTTTTCAAATATGTACTAATGTTTTTTTCTGACTTCCCATACAATAGTAACCAATTGTTATATCGAGGTAAGAAAGGAAAAAGAAAGAAAACCTACGAAATACCTGTAAAGAATTGAAGATGGTGGACTCCATGAGAATTCCAGTGGTGGAAGGATCGGCGTCAGAATGAGACGACCCACCTATTAAAAACTTACGGAAGGCGCGGAACGCCACCGCGGTTTCTGTGCTCGCCGGCGGCAACCACTGAAAAGCTGACACAGACACAATACCATCTCCAAACAGCTTCTCCCCAGACTTCCCCGCGTCCGAAACACTCTCCGATCTCAAGCTCTCCATACATACCGCGCAGAAAGCAAGCAAGTCAAGCTTCAAAGCCTTCAATGCGAGCGGGTCAAACACTTTGGGATAGAAGCTCAACCCCATCTCAACGACCATAGCCTTCTTTTTGTTAACCTCTCTGCTGGAAATCAGTTCATTGAAACCCATCAACCAATGAAGAGCGAGCAACCGAAAGACCAAATTGTGCTGCGCTTGTCTCGAAATCAACAAAAGCCGGCGGGCCATCTCGCCCTCTTGCTCATCGAAGGCATCCGAGAACTGCAAATACAGCATCAAAACGACATGGCACAGCATCGGATCATAGGAACAGAGCATTCCGAAGAACTGCACCTTCAACATGGAGGCCTGGAGCTCCAACGCCACGGCCACCGGCGTAATCATCGCCATGAACTCCGCCATCCCGCACGGCGTTAAAACCTGCGGCGATTCCAGCAAGAACGCCATCGCCCTCCTCAGCTCCTTGTAGTTCAACCCCGTGTTCGAGGAGTTCGAAGAACCGCCCAACAGCGATTGTGGCACATTGAAGGGAACCAAAGGAAGCGAGGTGTTGAGGATCGAAACGCTGGACTTGTTAGCCACGATGTTGTGTATCACCCAAGTGAACAACAGAATGTAGCTCTGCGACGCGTGTGTCCGCTCGTTTTGGCAGAGGCTCCACAGGTGTCCGGCGATATCGGAGAGCAAACAGGGGTGGGATCGCTCCAATTCTCTCAAGCACTCGCAGGCGACGGCGCGTGTCTGCCGGTCGGCGCCGTGGTTGGGGCGGTTGACGATGATCAACAACAATTCAACCAAGGTCTCGGTGTAGCGCATGCCAAATGTGTGAAACACGTCGAGGGTGATGAAAATGGAGGTGGTGGAGACGAGCATTTGGTCTTTGAGAGCGAAGGTTATGTGAATCCCGTCGAGGGGTGATTGGATGATGAGACGGAGGGTGTCGAGGAGGCGGTCCAGGAATTGGGGCTCCGTCGAGATGAATAGCGCGTCGCAGAATTCTTCGAGGAAGAGAAGGAGGTGGAGCTTGAGAGGGAAGTCCCTTTTGTGGATGGATGAGAGGGCGAGGTCGAGGAGGGAGGGGATGGGGTAGACGGAGCTCCATTTTTGCCGGCGAATACCGCCGTACTGGAAGTCATCGATAAGGCTCTCCCAGTCTTGCGGGGAGAGAGGCTTCGCCGGCGGTACCGGTGGTGGCAGCTTTTCCGTCATGGATCTTGCGTTTTGGGCTTTGGAGATGGCAAAGCTCTAGTCTAGGTTTTGAACTACTTTTTTATTTAATTAATTTAATTTAATTTAATTTAATTTATCCTTCTTTCTTGTTTTCTGGTTATTACTATCTATTTTCATGCTAATATTTACTTTCCTATAATAAAAACTTCACTTCTCTAGTCATGCCATGATTAGAACCCTGAGCCTATTTAAAACAAAAACTGTATCCAATCCTCAATTGATTGGATTTCTGAATTAGATTAGTTATTCAAATCTAATTAATAATATTATTACCAACCTAAGATTAAGGAGGTTCTAACTTCTAAGCTCTTATCTTTATTAAGTAATTAATGTCTTTTTAAGCCATAACATGAATTTAGGAGGTCATTCATGTTAGAAAGTATTACCTTCAGTGGATTTTTCATTGAAAATCTCTTGTTACAAAATGAATGGCCAAGATTACAAGATTTTTTTTTAAAAAAAAAAAAAAAATCCACTTATTTGTTCACCTGAAGCAATCTTGTCCATCCAATTTTTTTTTTTCAAAACAGAAATCTTTAGTGAAAAATGAAAAATTCACGTGGTATGATCCATAAAGCATATTATTGAGTATATTCTGATTCAAGAGTATAATATACAAATATTTTGCTAAAAATGTACAACAACCATTTTTCTTTTTTCTTTTTTTATACCCAAAAAAGTTAAACTTATTTTTTCATATTAACAAATAACTCTCTTATTTTTAACTAAACTAAAAAAAAAAATAAAACTCATTTTATTTATGTCACATCAACCTATTTCTTTATTATTTCTCCCTTTTAAAAAATAATAATAATAACCGTATGACACACCCACCTAGGAGTTGTGGTTTGGATTTTTAACACAAAATAATTATAATAAGAAGAATAATAATAATAATAATAATAATTTTTTATATCTTATCGATAATTTTTTAACAATTTTTATTTTTATTTTTTATATTACATTAAATATTTTTTGTATTATTGTTTAAATAAAATACTTATAAAAGAATAACAAATTTTCACTTTTACATCAGAATATTTATAACATTTTTTTTTTTATTTTATATAACGTAAAGAGGGCTTACCCAAAAAAATATATTTTGAAATTATGTTTTGATGGTTTAGAAAAAATATTTGAGTAGGTGATTATATTTGAAAATAATAATAAAATATTATATTTTAATTATTAAAATTTTTTTTAAAAAAAAAAAAGCTGGGGTGGTTTTCGAACCACCCCAAGGTAGCTGGACCACCCTCTGGGGTGGCAGGACCACCGCCGAAGGTGGCCGGACCACCACCTGGGGGTGGTCGGACCACCCCTCAATTTTTTTTTCTTTTTTTCAGTTTTTTTTTCCAAAATAGAAATATAATTTTTATATTATTTTTTGGATTGGGTTAAATAAATTTGAGTTGAGTTAAAAAAATTTAAGTTGTTAAAAATTATTGACTTTTGTAAAAAATTAAAAAAAATTGAGTTAAATAAAAAAAACTAGACACACAAACAAGCTCTAAAAACTTTCTATCCTAATTTAACTTTTTGTCAGACATACTCTCGAATGTTTGAGAAGTTAAAAGTGTTATCCTAAAAAGATGTAGGATGTTTGACAAGACAATTGACTTGTTTTAGAAACTCAATAATTCAACTTGCTAGACTTGTGACTTTTTAATATCTAGGCTATAATGTCCTTTCACAATTTTGAAAACCAATTTATGATAATTATCCGTTAATGTAGACATGACATGACCTTAGAGCGAGCCGATAACGTCCCGCCTGTTCCTTCTTTTCTTCTCCCACCGCTCTTCTATCGTCTTCTACCTGTCGATTTTAGAAATCCTAAATACCTCTACCTTCAAGAATCCCTAAAATCCCTGTACCTGCAAAAAAAAAAAAAATCCCTAAAATCCTTTTACTTCCAAAAATCCCTTTACCTGCAAAAAAAATCCCAAAAATCCCACATATCCCTTTACCTCCAAAAGTCCTAATGAGTCATCTATTGCATTTGTTTGTTAAAAATAATGTGAAGCATAGATTATCATATATAGACTCCGTTTGTGTTCGACATAAAATGATTTTTAAAAATTATTTTTTGTATTTTTTGTTGTTTGGTAGGGCGAAAAATAATAATCAACGGAAATCATTTTCTGTTTGTCCGAAAATATCTTCTTTAATTTTCGTAAAATAGTTTCTCATTTTTAAAACTATAAACCTTTTTTCAAGTTTGAGTTTCACATTCTCAAATCATCGGACCACAACCAAAACACAACCAAACCCTGCCGAAACTCGGTCGGGACCCCGCCGAGACCAAGTTGTGACCCCGTTGGAATCCGCTTGTGACATCACTGATACTCGGTTCGAACATCATCGGGACCCACCTGAGACATTGTTAGGATCCAATCGGAACACTGTAGGAATCTACACGGGATACCGTCAAGACCCGCCCAAGACACCACCCGAACCCGATCGAGACATCACCGAGACCCCCCAATATCCGGTCGGGACACCACTAGGACCTACTCAGGACTTGGTCATGACACTGGGCGGGACCTGATCACCAATCGAGTTCCGAATATGTTCTGGTGGTGGTCCAACGAGGCCCTGTCGATGTTTTGGTTGTGGTCCTAAGATTTTATTAATATAATATATTAATAAAATTATATTAATATTTTTAAGTTGTGAATTAAAAAAAAAATTATAAGTTAATATGATTGAATAAATATAAAAAAATATTTGTGATTTTTCGTACGCGCCAACATCAAAAAATGTTTTCGGTGGAAAACATTTTCCTAATAAAATAATTTCTTTCAAATCATTTTACGCTTAAGTAAACAGAGCCATAATTTGTGTTTATTTTGTCACGTTTAACGTACTTATATTTAAATTTTGACAAATAACAAAGAGAGAGAGAGCCCCACCTTCCTTCGAAAAACCCTAAGAAAGAAAAACTCTAGCTGTCAGCCTCCTCGCTTCTCTTTTCTCTACTACAAAACTATATAGAAAAAGAGAGTTTCATAAAATTTCCACACAAAAGAGAAAGAGAGAGATGGGTATGGGGTGATTAGAGGGGGTGGGTGGTGGTTCAACCACCCCTTCTAGCTTTAGAGTAAATTTGAAATTTTATAATAACTCTATTGAAAAAATAACGGAAATTTGAATAGAATGAATTATTTGTTAGACGGACATACCACAAGGAGTTATTTCTTACTTTTAATACCCTAAAAAAATTATTTGTCACAATCTCAAACCGCAAAGCCTAATTTTACAATTTTTCCTAACACTTTATTCTCCTTAAGCTTTTTAGAATCAATATAATTTAAGAAGCATTATATGTGCCTTCATCAATCTCCCAATTATCACACCAATATTCTACTACGCTAACATGACACTTTCAATTCACTTTTGGATCAGTCATTATTAATACATATATACATATAGAGGTTGATTGACACTGTCATATCAACATAGTGAGTTATATCATTACGCTTACAAGATATAGAAAATGTTATAGAATAATGTTATAAACTACACTTTTATTCCACCATTATCTCACATTTCTCATGTTAGGATTTATACCCTAAAAGCATTTTTTTATTTTTATTTGTTGTATGACATTTTTGGTTTGTTAACAAATTTGTTTATTTATGAATTTTATAAGGACATTAGGCGTATTATATCAATCATGATGATCTATCTTAATAATGAGTGTGAAAACTTTTGATTGACATGTTAGTGTGGTGACAATGTAACAAACTAAATCACGTGAGTGGTTATTCAATGAATGTCAATATGAATAACTTGAACTCACGACTGTTTATAGCATTAACTCTTAATGTTTAGAGGAATGTGGAGTAAATGTCACTTTGATACATTTAGGAGTGAGGTCTTTCATAATCAAAATCTTGGTGTGTTGAGTGATGATAGCATTGTAATTTGTATGAATACTACTCCTCAAGATGAAATCCATAATCACTTTGATTTTAATCAAAGAGATATGAAATATCACATTGAGATAATTTTAATGGGAATTGATTATTCTAAATCTTTAGAAAAAAGTGTTTTAGTAAGAAGTTATTAAAATTAAATGTACGAAATAAAATATGAGTTAAATAGTACAAGAATAATAAAAAGATTAAATTGGGAACTCAATAATTAAGAGATAGTAAATTAAATTGACAATAAATTCTATGGCTTTAATTCAACTATAGATATTTTATGGAATGGTCAATTATAATTATAAGATATCAAGGGAGTTTTGATTAATAAAAAAATACTAGAGTGCAATTATAATTTTTTAGTGGAATAGATTGTAATTAATAATAACTTAGAACAAGTCATGAGATGAGAAGTGTCATAAACTTATTAGAGCTAGTTTTATTTTTCTGTTCATTCTTAAGCTGATTATTATCTCTTAAATAACGTGACCTAATTGTACAAGGATTTTTCTGTAGCGGCCGTGTACGTAATGGGTGACAACAAAATTTTTTAAATCGTACTTTGTTAAGAAAACCTAATTCTAGCACTACTTGGATTTACATGCATATATAAAAGAGTCTTGTGTAAGCATTAGAGTCCACACTCATACCATCATAATCAAAATTGAGAAGAAGCATAGAGTGTCTCCAGACTATAGCCCATACACGTGAAAGGCAAGATGAGCAAAATGATTCAATTAGCCCCCATTTACACAAGTTAGCCAATTCTGGAGGTATGTGTTTCTGCCTTTGCAACTGTTTTTTTTTTTTTTTAATCAAATGCTATATTCTCTTAAATATGCTCTTTCTTAGAGATTCCTCAATACCATGAAGTTGACAATTCCATTCCCAAACGAGGAACTGTCTGAGGGGGTGTTTGGCAAACGTTTTTTCAGTTTCTTTTTTTCTTTTTTTTTACTGTGTACCGTACTGATGTGCTCAATAACTGATTTCAGAAGCATGTAATTATCGAGAAAGACTTCAACCCATGCCTATCAGTATACCGAAAATACGCCTCTGTATTTATTCTCTCACAAATGAAAGATATGTTGTAAAAACAAGATGGTATACCTGAATCTGCTTGCGCTTTTTGAGGTTATTGCTATGGTGACCGTGGCAGTTTCGGAGCCCAAAGACATGATCGAGAAGACCCATCAGATCGAGTCAGTGTAACAACTAATTAAGATGCCAAAAATGGTTGAAAGTGTTTCAAAGAAGAAAATTCCAGAAGAAGATGAGAGGACCGTAGAAGGAGTACTTGTTAGAGAAAATGGACTGCAAATCTGCAACTCAAAGAAATACATTGTACTGGTTTTTTTGGTACCAAAATGTCGTAGCAAAAACAAATACGAGAATTTTAACAAACAAAACCAGCTACATAAGGAAAAAAAAAATTGAAATAATTTATTTGTATTCGGGAGATCAAAAAAGTAAAAATAAAAATAAAAACCAAAATAATCATTTTGAAACAGAGGACTCACTTGAATTGAAGGGATGAGATTTTCAGTGAGATTTTTATGAGAGAGAGAGATTTTTCTCAGAGGCATAGCTGGAAGATGCGGACTGTGGAGGCTTCTAGAGAAGGCGCGTAGTCCATTTGTGAGAGAATAAATACAGAGGGGTATTTTTGGTATACTGATAGCCATGGGTTGAAGTCTTTTTCGGTAATTACAAATTTACATGCCTGTAAGACTGGTTACGTGCACATCAGTACGGTGCACAGTTAAAAAAAAAAAAAAAAAAAAGCCTAAAAAAATGTTTGCCAAACACCCTCTCAAGTCGTCACTTTCCGACTCGTTATCATCCAATTTGACAGCCAAGAGGCCCAAGAGTTTGACTTGCCTCCACCTTTCTTATTAGAGAAAAAACCAAATATGATTTTTAGTAGAGAAAAAAGTAATTACGATTGTTGTTAAAGAGTTTGTAATTTCATTAGTAGTTTTGACCAAAATCTATCGAATGTGCCCTTATTTTGATAATTGATTAATTAAAAAGACTAAAATTTAAAACAAAAGATATTAGAAAGAAAAGGAGCGGCTCTTGGCCAATCCCATGGAGGTTGGGGTGAGACTTGGCCACCCCTCGTTCTTGATTTTGGGTGACTAATTCCGCCTCATGAGGTGGTTCGGCTACTTTTTGAGTTGTTTTTTTTTTTTAAAAAAAAAAATCTCATTTCATTTTTTTAAAATATAAATATTATAAAAAGGTTAATAGAAACACGTAACAACTTCTTTATTAAAATTGACGATTAAGGCTAACAAAGTGATTTAATTGACGCAAATAATAGTTTGATGCATCTAAGTGTCTATTCATAGGATTATTTTAGAAAGAGAAACAAAGTATGTAAGAGTCATATGTTTTCTTATTAAAGAGTTTCTACGACCCAGTTTATAAGAATTTTTTATTTTTTATTTTTTTTCTTTCTTTTTAAGGCCTCTTAAGCTATATGTGGTTTTTTGAAGAAATTATTTGTTTTTTCATTTTCTAAATTACTATAATTGCTCAAGAAAAAATAACTCAGATTTGCATTAAAAGTCTTGTCTACCTCCAATTTGGTCAATGTAGAACCATACATTATACTAAATGCAATAAACCAAAATTTTGATCATAAAATAAATTCTCTCTTTTCATTTTGTTCCTATAATCTAATACAAATTGAAGACTATCATCGAAATATTAATTATACTTCATGTTTCATTAATATTTGTAGTGTTTTTGAAAAAAGAATTTGTAACATGAAGGTTTTTGACCATGATCGAGATGAAAAAGAAAATGGGAAAAATATAAAAAAGTTTACTTTACTAACAACCGATTTTAATAAAGCTATATGAAATGTGAAGTGGTACTTTTGACATATTAAATTATCAATATGTGACAAAAATGACACCTTTTAGATTTTTTATTTTATTTTATTATCATTATTATTTTTATAATACTCTTAGTTTCTTTAATTTTTTTTTTAAAAAAAGCTTTGGGGGTGGCTTGTAGACCACCGCCACAGATTTGTGGGGGTAGTTCAGCCACCTCCAAACTGGTTGGGGTGGCTGTGAGCTACTTTCTATGGCTTTGGGTGGTGGATTGACCACCTACAATTTTTTTTTTTTTTAAAAAAAGGGTTAAATACAGTTTACCCCCTCGAAGTATAGTCACTTTTTTGATTTGGCCACTGAAGTTTAAAAAGTGACAATGTACCCCCTCAAAGTTCAAAAAATTCTCAATGTCGCCACTCCGTCACTCTCAGCCGTTTTCATGACGAAATTAAAGGCATTTTGGTCCTTTCCAATATATTTTTTTTTAAAAAAATAGTAAATTAGGAAGAACAAGAAAAAAAAAAAAGAACATTTGGGGTGGCGTAGCCACCCCATTGGTCATTTGGGGGTGGTTGGCCACCCATTTTGGCCCTTGGGGGTGGCCGAACCACCCCCATTCCGGCCCATGGGGTGGTCGATGGGGGTGGCCGGCCACCCCCACCAAATGCCCAATGGGTGGCTACGGCCATCCCAAATTTTTTTTTTTTTTTTTTAAAATCTGATCAGGGGCATTTTAGTCATTTTTACCTCCAAAACCCCCACATGCCACGCACGCGATCTAAATCCGTCAAAGATGACGGAAAATGTGACGGAGTGGCGACATTGGAATTTTTGGAATTTTGAGGGGTACATTGTCACTTTTTAAACTTTGGTGGCCGATTGCCAAAGTGACTATACTTTCAAGGAGGTAAACTGTATTTAACCCTTAAAAAAATAAATATTGGTTAGGGCTTTAAGGTGGCCAATCTATCCCATGTGGTGGATTGGCCACCCCAATTTCTTATTTATTTATTTTTATATTTTAAAATTGGTTAAGTTTATAGTTTTTTTTTTTTTTAAAAAAATTTAAATTTTTTTAAAAGAAACTAAAGGTATTGTAAAAAGAAAATCTAAAAAGTGACATTTTTGTCACATATTAATAATAGTTTAATAGGTCAGAATGTAGCACTTGACATTTTACGAGGCTTTATTAAAATCAACTGTTAGTTGATGCAATTTCTTTATATTTTTTTCGGAAGAAAAAGAAAAGAATAGAAAAGAGGACTAAGCCCCTAAATAGAAATAGCAGCAGTCGCGAATTAACTTCAATATCGAAACGGTGCCGTTCATGTATGTTGTTTACTTTCGTCGAAACAAAAGCCCCTAACCCTTCTTCACTCTAGCCCCCGAATCTGGTTCCCCCATTTCCTCGGTTCATCTTCTCCGCGTTAGCGTCCGAGGATTTGAAGCTGAACCTCTGAAGCGAATCGCGGCGGACCAAGAGTCTCAAGGAATGCATCCGCAGCAGAGGTCTTTCTTCTATTTTTCTTCTTCTTCAGCTTCTCCTGCCCAGATCTCATGCCCGTACACGTATCATGCCATGAATAATTAGGAATCTTAGGTTTTACAATGACCTTCCACCACATTGCCCTCTTTAAAAATTTGTTAGGAATTAGTTTTCGTAGCCAAGATTAACTTCTAGGGTTTGTCATTTCATAAATGATTTTAGCCGAAATCTTCTGAGATTTCAATTAATATATACACATGCATTATGAAATTGAACTTCTTGATTTTACGTTAATTTTTATGCGTTAAGAATAGAAATAATTTTTTCATCCTATTTTATGTCTTTGGGACGTTATCCTGTAAATCTGACTGATTTTACCAAAAATATTAGTGTGATTGATCTACGTATGTGGTTCGATTTTTAGATTTGGTTTGTAGGTGCTGTTTTAAAGTTAATTTATACTTTGTTTGAATTGTTACTTACATTTTATAACATATTAAAGAGAAAAAAAGCTAATGAATCAAGTAATAGATAGCTGAAAAATATCACATTATTGTAGATATGGTTGTAGAAAGAATTGTAAATGGAATATTATTTTCTTTTGGAACTTCCTTTAGTAGTACTAAATGCACCATATGCATTTAATTGAATGTGTTGCACAGAATTTGATAAAACAATCTTATAAAATAAGTTCACTTGGAAAGGTTTGGTTGATGCACTCGTACCACAGATTTTCAGAATATTTCTTATCCAAAATTAGAGTTCATTGTTCTATGTAATCTTGTGTCATCCGTATCATCTACTTGTCTCATTTAGTTGTAATCTTGGATTTCTGAATGCTGCAGCAGCTTTGTGCTTTAATAGGCTATACTTTTCAGTGAAGCATTGCTTTTCGGGTATGTTGTTACTTATTCTTCTCCCCCCCCCCCCCTCCCCGAAATATGAAGAGATTAACATCTACATTAGTTCAAGAAAACAAAAATATAAGTGTAAGATTAATTTTCTAAATACCTTTTGTGTATCTTGCCCTTTTTTTAAACTGTGTTTTGTGCTTCCAATGAGCTCTAGCTTAAATGACACTTCCTCCCTCCACAAGAATGGGATGGAGGGTAAGTTTGTGGGTTTACAAGGCTCATTAGATGCATGTTTGACGCACTGAAAAAAAAAAGACTGTTTTGTTCTGCTGTAGTACCTACATTAGAAATAATTAAAGAAATTTGACTGAGGCATGGGCATGAATATGACACAAAAGTGGACTGGCAGACGTGATAAATTCTTAAAAAAAAAGTAGTGGTTTTAATTGCCATCTTATGAGTCTCAATGTTATGTGTTTGCTGCTTGCATGTGTGTTGTTGAAAGCCCAATTTTTTTCATTGGTTCTTGGGCTTCTAATTATGACCAATGCTTTTTTTTCCCCTTCCCTTGGGGCCAATTACTTATATATATATATAAAAAAAATTATGACCAATGCTTTTTTAGTTCCAATTAGAAGTGAATTTCCTTTGATGCTGATGTGTTTCTGCTATTGTAATTTCTTTGAACAACTTGTCTCAGCTATGCCATTATGTCTTTTTATAGAGTTTGGTGGTTGTTCTGTTTACTTTAACTTCATGAAATTGGAGCACAATGGCAAGCTATTCAGGAAAAGGAGCCCCTTCAAATGGATCTGTGTATATATGCAACTTGCCCCTTGGAACTGATGAAAATATGTTGGCTGAACATTTTGGCACCATAGGGTTACTGAAGGTATGGAGTCTGACCTGGTGTTGTATAGAACTGCACCTGGTCCCTGTTTTACGATCAATGAAATAATTTCTTTATGTATATAAGAAGTTCAGTAGTTGTGCACCTTTGTTTTTATTGTTGCTCCATACTCCACAGAAAGACAAGCGAACAGGTCGTCCAAAGATATGGTTCTACCGAGACAAATTGACAAATGAGCCAAAAGGAGATGCCACAGTAACATATGAAGATCCACATGCTGCATTAGCTGCTATTGAATGGTTTAACAAGAAGGATTTTCATGGTAATATCATTGGAGTTCATTTAGCAGAGTCAAAAAGCAAAGATGACCACACATATAACTCAGGGGGAGATCCGAGTGATGCTGGTGATTTTGGTGGATCAGAAGAAAATGCTTGGAATATGAATGGGGGTGGTGGAAGAGGAAGAGGCCGGGGTGATGCTTCAGGTGCTTCAGGAGCTTCAGGTGCTTCAGGTGCTTCAGGAGCTTCAGGTGCTTCAGGAGCTTCAGGAGCTTCAGGAAAAGCATGGCAACAAGAGGGGGATTGGTTGTGTCCGAATACAAGGTCTGTGATGTGAGATTGGTGAGCAGCTCTTTCTTGCTCTTCTTTTCACCATTTTTCATTTTCCTATGATTGTTGTGCAAATGACTTCTGTTATTATATGTTGCAGCAATTGTACAAATGTAAATTTTGCATTTCGTGGTGTGTGCAACCGCTGTGGAAGTGCTCGACCTGCTGGTGCCTCTGGTGGTGGTGCAGGGGCTGGTGGAAGTGGCAGGGGACGTGGTGGCCCTGACTCAGGGGGGCAGAACCGTGTAGTTGGTGCTGCTACTGGTGGACTATTTGGTCCAAATGATTGGCCTTGTCCAATGTAAGCCCGTATATTGTTATACTAAAGTTCTTTTTTCTGATTTTCTTAATGTTTTCATGCAATTAGTTGAATGCTTTTTGCCATCCTGATCTTTCAATAACCATTTTATGGTTTTTTTTATTAGGTAATTTTGCAGTCCATCCACATTTAAAGCTTCATGGTAGTATCTTGTAGAGATTATGCTAATTAACCAAAGAGCACAAACCTCATGGCTTGATGAGTTTTAGTTTCAGGAAAAGAGAGTGGTTTAGAATCAGAATGGAAATGAGATTTAGGATGATTGTTTGTCAAGATTGATTTACCTCCATATTGCTTGAAGAGGAGCCAGAAGGGTGTGTCCTATTGAGTTGACGGGTCTAATCTTTGTCAAACTTCAGCTGTGTTCCAATTTGCCTATGTATTTCATGTCTCTTTTCTCCCTCGTTGGTGTTGCCAATCATATAGAGAAGCTATAACAAGATTTCTTGTGGGGTGAGCATGGTGAAGAGTTCAAATTTCACCTAGTAGACTAGTCAAAGGTTTGTTCTTGATGTTTGAGAGAGGGTTGGGGGGTCCAAAACTTCTTGTTCAACCGTGCTCTTTTGGGGAAGTGGCTTTGGCGCTATATGCATGAGAGAGGCTTTGTGGAGAGTCGTAATGGATTGTAAATATGGTAGCTCGTGGTGTGGGTGATGTTCTAATGAGGTTCACTGGTCATATGGGGTGGGGTTATAGAAAAATATTAGGAAGGGTTGGGAGAAATTTTTTAGTCATACGAGATTTGAGGTAGGAGATGACTCCAAGATTAGATTATGGCATTACCTGTAGTGTGGGGATCAGGCCCTAAAGGAAGCTTGTCAAAAAAAAAAAAAAATAGTAATGCTTTCATTAAGGATGCTTCCGTAGCAGATCATTTGGAGCTTTCTACTGGCTCCCATCAATAGAATGTAAGCTTTATCAAAGCGGCCCATGACTGGGTAGAAGATGTCTTTGCTTCGTTTTTTTAATTTATTGTACTCCCTTAGATTGAGCTGTACAAGCTCAGTTGGGCCTCTACTTTATAATCTCAAAATCTTCAAAATGACTAGTCAATTTGGAGCTCCCTAAAATCACTTATAAACTCTAGTCTCATTTAGTAATGAACCAATGTTGGACTTAACACCTATGATTGCCTTTATAATTTTCCGAGTATGTGGATTATTCATCTTCTCAATATGAGATTGGAGTGTTTCATTGTGTCACTCTACACTGTGCTTGAGCCAAAATTAGCCGCCTTACCTTGGCTGGACATCTGTCCTAGTGGCTGTCCATGACGCATGGTTAGCCTGCGTATGATTATTTTCCTTAACATCTGAAGTTTTTGGTTAAAACTTAAATCTAGTAAAGCCATCACTAACTGACATCAATTAAAAAAAAAAGCCATCACTAACTGCCATAGCACATGGTGTGCATATATGTATTTCTATTGGATATATCTTTGTGTCTATTGGTAGGCACTAAGCTATATTGATTAGAAAGTTCTATGAGATCATTTTAATTGCACTTCAATCTATTATGAATGTAGGAGAAATTTTGTCATTGCTATCCCTTATATTAATGCTCATGTCATGTGCTGAAATGAGTGTATCATTATTCTTGTTGCTTATTTCCTTTGCTTTTATTGGTCAGGTGTGGTAATATCAACTGGGCAAAGCGCACAAAATGCAATATTTGCAACACAAATAAACCTGGTGTCAGTGAGGGTGGTGTGAGGTATGGATTGATGGTTATTTGGATTTATGTATTTGTTAGGTGCCAATCAAGAACTGAAACCTATTAAGATAAACTGGCGCAACTCTTACAATGCATCAAGAAACCAGAAGAGAAAGTTGCGGTGCGCCCTCTCATGGTTATTAAAACATGTGATGGAATTTATTTTATTATTTTATTTTTTAAAACAGGAAAATGTGATGGAATTTATTTAAAAACAAATGAGGGAAAAAGAAAATGAAAACATGGGATGAAATAGAAAAGAAATGTTATGCTTTTGAAATTCATTGAGTTGGGTGTAGCAAATCATTGGAGCTATAGATTTATACTCTGTTATGCAACACTCTAGGGTAAGCAGCATATGATTACTGTGTTTCTATTGCATGTTGTGGTGATCCAGGTTGGTGTTGACATTGTTTCTTTTTCCAAGAGTGAGATATTCTTAACCAAGCGTATCTTTTTTTTTTTTAAAAAAAAACCAATTTTACTCAAGTGTACCTCATACACCATAGAAAATCTTCACTTTTTTTTTTTTTAGGGGGGGGGGGGTCATTTAAGTCGTCTTTTGCAATTGGAGTTGATTATTTCATTTGTTTGTTTTTTTGGCTTGTATCTGTATCACAATTTAACCTTGCTTCAATGCATAAGCCTCAAACATTTTAGAAATAATACATTGCTTAAACAGAGGAGGGCGTGGGGGAGGTTACAAAGAACTTGATGAAGAAGAATTAGAGGAAATTAAGCGACGTCGGCGGGAGGCCGAAGAAGTAAGATTAATTTGTGCCTGTATTACATGAAGTTGCCTATTTTATTCTGGTTTGACATTCATTTTCTTCTAATCTCAGGATGATGGTGAGTTGTATGACGAGTTTGGCAATCTGAAGAAAAAGTTCCGTGCTAAAGCGCAGCAAGCTGAAGCTGGACGAGCGCTTCCAGGTTCTGGGCGTGCTGGATGGGAGGTTGAGGAACTAGGTATATCTTACATTTTTAAGCACAACTGATTCTCTTCAGTGCATTCTTTGAGATTAAATGACAAGTGTCCATATTAGAAGACTGTTTTTTTGCATGCGATACCCTTCACAAGGCAATTTGAGTTGATAGAAAACCTAACAGATTTGGCTCCTCTAGAATAGGCTATCCAGGTTCATCAGCTAGCCCGTTATGGCTCCTCTAGAATAGGCTGTCCAGGTTCATCAGCCAGCTCAGTATGGGTTCATATTGTGTGATTTAATCCACAGAAATGGTAATTGAGAATCCTTTATATGATAGATATGGTTAAGGGTTTTGGCAGAAAGTACTGAAATATTTTCATTGAATTTTTTTTTGACGTCAGCCGAAACAATGTAGTGCAAACTTTTAACTTATCAAAAGAAGAAACTAGAAGTGTTAAATTTACTTTAGGTTTCCCTTGTCAAGCTGGCAACTACACGTAAGTACAAATTTGTTGAATGCAGGTTAAAATTCGCTCATTTTGTGAAATTTAGAATTTTTAGGATCAAGAAAGGTGTTGATTGTTCGCCATTATGGGTGGCATAGTATGTGTTTTAGTACTGTCCCTAGTTAGTGCAAGATGGCCTCACAAAGCTTCAATTCGTATCCGATTGGGGAGCATCAAGTTGCAGTCATGATTGTGTCATGATAGATATACCAAGAGATAGATGCACAACAATTACATGCAAATGAGTTTCAAAATGTTAGAAAAACAAAAACACATTGTTGTTATCTGTAAGAAAGTGAAAATAATGGCTAGTATATTGATGATATATTAATCTATAGCGTAGCTATTTGTAACCATAGCTCCAAATGCAGGTGGGATTCTAATTTGTTGTGGTTAAGGTATTTTGATGCTCAAGGAAAATTTTCTTATTTGCAGTCTTAAAGGGCCTTTTGTATTTTGAAGTTGCATCAATGTTATATTTTGAGGCTTATATGATGCTTCCTCATAGCAAGTAATGATGTCTGTTTCATGTAATGACCAACAATAAATGGAATTTCTCCTTAGGCTCTAAGTGTGCCAGTATTTATCTTCCTTTTTTTATTCGTAACAGTTCTTATTTATTCAATCAAATGCTATTGAGCATACATCTGTTCTCCTCCTGAGAAACAAGTAGGTTTTTTGTTTGCAAAAGTTTGCTCAAGTTCATTTGTGGCAATTTGGCCAACATTGCCATCCGGGTTTATGGGCCTCTTTCAGCTGTTTGTTCATGTCAAATATGCAATATATTGGTGAGCATCATTTGTTTAATCTTTTTATTTTTATATAACTGTTTATTAAGAAAATGGTAGCATGGGCCAAATACTCCCCTTTCCCCCTCCTCTTCTGCGTTGAGATCTTAGTGCCCTACCTCATCACCTTTCCCCGATATACCATCTTAGAGAGTTTTTAGTCATAATTTGTCTTTTCCAGGTTGGTTTTGGTTGTTTGAAAGGGTTTTAGAGACACATTGGTATTAGAATGCATTTTGTTGAACTGATGTAATCTTATTTTCCTTTTGAAATTCCGTACTGATAATTGCTTTGATGGATTAAACAGGCTGGCACACTGCTAATGTTGTAAAGGTTCAATCCATGATCAGTAATCACTTGTTTTAGTCTTTAGATAGCACTTTTTTAGAAATATTTTTGCTTGTATTATTTATATGCTGTTAAATGTAGCTCGGTGCATTCTAACAGAATGATTACATGATGTGCGGAGAACCTATAGATATTTGAATAGTTGTCATTCATGTGTTGTTCTACATGTACTTTTTTTTGTACAAAAATTGTTGCAGGCGTGATAGAAAGAGATAGGCGAGAGAGAAGCAGAGACAGAGGAAGGGATCGGGATGATAGGGAGAGTAGCAAGAACAAAGAAAGAGATGGCAGGGACCGGCGTCGGAGTCGAAGTAGAGAGAGAGATAATGCAAAAGATCGGGTCCGGGATTACGATCATGACAGAGATAGAGAATACGGCCGGGACAGGGACCGTGATCGGGACCGGAACAGGCACCGCTATTGAGAATTGCAGCAGCGTCTCTGACTTTTGGGCATTGTTTTGGTCGTCTCACTGGCTTTTGAGATAGTAGTCTTTTGCTTCCTTGCTGGGAAGAATGGCATTGGATTTGAACTCCGTTTTACATGGCATTTTTAGCTGGTATGCTAAAAATCTCAGACTGCCTCTTTTCCAGTTTTTGGAACCTCATTAAAAACAGTGATCCGTGGTGTCAATGTGAACTTGTTTGTCAATATCCTTTTTAGGTGAGGTGGAATTATGAATATCATTATGCCAATATGACTTAACCTCCTAAAAATTCATTTTTCGACTATAGCATGGCACTCTCAAAATGGCGTTTATAACTTTATGTATGGGTATTTAATGCTCTTGACCAGTGTTGCTGTGAATGCTGATCCAGCAGTTAATCAGGCGGCATGTTGGGATAAATCATAAATGTGATGCTTTTTTTCTTTTTTGGTTGTCTTTTTCTTTTTCATGAAAAATACTAGTACTAGTACACTCTGAATGCTTTAATGGAGCATAAAAACGAATAATAATAACCGACTCTAGGGAGGGAGTTTTTACGATCCAACAAAAACTAAATACATCTGCAATTGACAAGGGGATGATGATTCGAAGCTACCTTTTGTGGATAGGCATGAAGGTTGATGTCTAATTACGTTTCTGTCCAGGGTGGTCATTGGACAGTAGATCTTAGTCATCCGACCGCGCTAGATCTACAGTGCTTTTGTGTCATTTTTGACAGGATTAAGGTATCATCCAGTCATTTGGAAAACGGGTGCTTTTAAATTACAAGAAAGATTCTTTTTTTTTTTTGAGTTTTTGGTTCCACCACAATATCCATTATTATGTATGCTTCTTTTAAAGATAACCCTTTTGTTTGCTTATGCATGTAAGAACACCTACAATGAGTTCTCTAAATATAGTTTTTCTCTAAATTTTTAATAAAACACACAAAAACATTTATTTAACAAATTGTTTATCAAATGTTAAATTTAATATTTGTTAGAATCTCTCTTTAGATTTAAAGAGCCACAAAGTGAATGTTAAACTTTTTTTAATATTTATTTCTCAAGTGACGGCACTCTTGGTGCTAAAGAATGCTTATTTAAATAGTATTGGCTGCCATTTTTGCAGATTGGCTATGCTTCCCAAGCAAAGTAAATAATATTTATTTAAAGTAAATAAATATTTAGAGAGTTTGTTGTTTAGTAATTTGAAAAAATGGCTAGCTAAATTCTTTAAAATGATATTTTAGAGTTAAATGTAGAAAAATTTTAAAGAACTTATTGTGAATGCTCTAATGCCTATAGGCCTATTAGAGTCTATTAAGTGTTTCCTTCATTTGCCAAAACTCTTTCTTCAATTTCATTTATGCATTATATCTTTACAAAAAATGCTAGACTTATAACTGATTATAACTCGCTAACACGTGTTAGTATATGATTGAAATGTGTTATTTTTTTGTGACTAACATGATTTCAATTACATGCTGAAATGTGTCAGTAAGCTGTAAAAGAGTTGCCGAGAGTCTCACCAAAGATTTTTTTGTTTTTGTTTTTTTCTCTCTCTGGTCTCTGTGGCCCCCCTTATTCACATGTCCCAGAAGTGAAACTCCCATGAAAGTCCAAAGCTAACCCCCCCTTCTTCACATGTCCCAAAAGTGTAACTCCCATGGAAGTCCAAAGCTAACCGGGAGCCTAATAAGATATGCATATGTGACGCAAAGGAACAACAATTTTTTTATATAGACATAATGAAAGCAACATTTCTTGACTTGCAGAGCTGTGTCACCATAAGAGACAAGCCTCTACATTTATTTTTTATTTTTTATTTTTTTTTTCTGTTCGTTGTACCAACTTGTAATTCTCTTGATTGAAGAATGAAAGTGGGTGCTTATTTTTCAAGTGAAAGTACCGTTTGATTGGTTAGGCCGAACAAGAGACAAAAATTACTATTTTATACCCAACCACCTCTGACTCGAAAAGGGTAAAAATGATAAAAACAAATGATGGTTTCAAATCCTCACATGGTTATGATTTTGTGGACAAGGGCCATCTGCTTGATTTTTTTTACATTAAATAATTGAATGCCCCCATCATGCTCTCTAGGGGCAGCATATATATAAACATGTTCCTTTCTTTCTCCTCTGCCACCACATTTACTTGAAACATTTCTCAGTCCGTGATAGAAACACAGTTTTCTTGGTTTCATTCAATGCAAAGCAGCCATGCCAGAGCTCTGTAATCTGCCAATCCACATTAACGGTGAACAAACATTTTTTCTGAATGAGGTAATGTAAATGCTCATGCTCTATCTCTATTGGTTGATTCTTTTTATTGGAATTTTATCCCATCTGTTTATTTCACTTCTGCAGAAGATTCTATCAACATATTCAGTAAAGTTGAAGAAAATCATCAAGCAAGAAAAGAAGAGAAGCCAGATCAAGAAATCGGGTATCGAAATCGACGACTTCCCGGGCGGTGCAGACGGGTTTGAGCTGGTTTCTAGATTCTGTTACAACAATGGCAGAATCTCAATCACAATTTCAAATGTGTTCCTTCTCCACTGTTGTGCAATCTTTCTTGGCATGTCTGACAAGGCTTCAGCCTGCAATCTCTTGCAGCAAACAGAGTCCTTTCTAGAGGGAATATTTTACTGGTCGTGGAGTGATATACTGGTAGGCCTAAAGAGCTGCAGTTCATTCTTTACACATGCAGATTCATATGGTCTTTTGCAAAAGCTAATATCTGCACTCTTAGCAAGGATTGCACAAAATTCAGATACAAACTTCATCACTTCATCTTCTTCTTCTTCATCTTCTCCTGAAACTACATCGTTTAGGTTCTCCACCCCTGATTCAATCAAGCCATCTTCCTCAAGCAGAGCATGGTGGTTTGATGATTTGGCCACTTTACCCCCAAACATCATTGAAAAAGTCATTCAGAGTCTAGGGGCTTATGGGACTGATAACAACAGTTTAGTACTCACAAAATTTCTCCTTCATTACTTGAAAACTGCAGCTCAAAAAAAAAGCTAATAATGATAATGCATTCTCAAGGTGCGAGTATAGCTCTCTTGCAGATACAGCTATTCATGGTGTTATTATGGTGGGAAGAACAGCATTTTCTTGCAGAAGCCTGCTTTGGGTTTTGAGGGTTGTCTCTGGTTTTGGTCTGAAGAAAGATTACAGAATTGGGTTGGAGAAATTGATTGGAGGTATGCTTGACAAAGCGACATTAGATGACTTGCTGGTCTCTGGGAATGACAGGGGTGTTTATGATGTTAATCTAGTTTTAAGGTTGATTAGGATATTTGTTTGTGATGATGAAATGTCTATATGCAAGATGAAGAAAGTTGGTAGATTGATTGATAAGTATTTGGGTGAGATATCCCCTGATCAAAACCTTAAGATCTCTAAGTTTCTTGGAATAGCTGAGAGTTTGCCAGATTCTGCCAGAGACTGCTTTGATGGGGTCTACAGAGCCATTGATACTTATATTGAGGTGAATCTTACGTACCCTTTTTATCTTTTTCCTTACTTACTTATGTTAAACTATTGATTAAATGATTAAATTTACATATTCTTATCAGCTTAAACTTTTGAGATAAGTAGTGATTTAACCAATTTGAATTAAATATTCTACATATTGAGTCTCACTAATTAATAGGGACTTTAAGCCCTCACGTGAGGGTGGTGATTTAACTACCCATCATTGCCATATAATTGAACATGTAAACTTCAACATAACACATTAGGTAAAAAGGGAAACTGCAGAGAATTGAAACAAAGAAAAAAAATAATACATAAGACAAAAAACTTTTGGATGCACAAGACTTGTTTTGTTATATTTTTTTTTTCTAGGTGAAAAAAGAATCGTTTTGATAAGGATTCTGTGTTTGATATTTTGTTTTCTTTATCTGCCTAATAAGACTCTGCAATGCAACTCATTCCAGTTCAGAAAAGGTTGTAATTGGTAGATTTCACTGTTGGACTTCTATAGTTGTCAAATCTTTTATATGCAACCCTATTAGATTTTTCATCTGTTCTAAAAATGGGTGCCATGATGGCAGTGATACCTGCATCTTGTGGATAAAAAGATGAGGTTGCAATACTATATCTTTAAGTGATTTCCCGAAACAAATGGTTTTTTTTGGCATCTGAACTTCACTATCCAATCCACCGGCACTGAAGATAAGGAAGTTTCCCCCGGAAAAGGAAAGGAAAATGGGGAGTGTATCGGGAATCAACATTATTAATTTATGGCCTATCTGTTTTGGCATATTCTAATTTGTCTAGCTTTCTTTTCATTTCTTCCCCACTTGAAGCCCCCGTGTAGTCTATAGTTTGTCCACACTTGCTACCGCCATGCATCGACAAAATATTGGATTGTCATTACTCAAACAAACAAAATATGGAACACGTAATATATATTCCTTAATAATGTATTTAAAACCTCGGTCCCACACAAGAAAAACAAGTAGTTCAGATAAAATAGATAGTTTATAAAGATACTTATAAGTGCTAAGTCATACATTACTTATTTACTAAATAAAATTAGGCTTTATAAGTAATTTTTAAAAAAATTAGCGTGATAACACATATGTAGCTAGCGTTTTTCTTGAGTCGTTACAAATAGGATAAACTTTATTTATCACATCTAATCTTTCGTCACTTTTGCAATCATATCTTTAAACTTTTAAAAAGTGTCAATTTAGGGTTACTATTCTTTCCAAGTTTTTAATGTCAACTTTCCCGTTCAAATTCAACGTTAAATCCGCAAAATACCCAAATCCTTTTTGTAAATTTAAGTATTTTTGTAATTTTATAAGCATCTTAGAGGTGCAGGTTACATTTTTTTTAGTCTCTAATTTCTAAACTGATATATATGTTTTGTGGATATGTTGATCATGATCAGTCTCACCCAAGCCTTTCATCTGAGGAACGATCAAGAATATGTGGATGCCTAAACTATGAGAAGCTGAGCCTTGAAGTGTGCAAAGAGCTGGCAAAGAAGCCCAGAATCCCTCCCGGGATAGCGGTTCAAGCGCTGATATCTCAGCAGTCCAAAATAGGAACAAAGGAGTTGGTTTATGGGAGCATTTTGTCGGAAGAGAAGGAAGATATGACAGTGAACCTAGAGCGGATGCAATGGAGGGTAGTAGAGTTGGAGCAAGTGTGTAGGGAGATGAAGGGTCAGATGTCCAGGTTGGTTAGGCATAATGTCCTCACCAATGTTCCTGGTCACACCAGATCTTTGCCCAGACTTTGTTGATCTGATCAATATATATATACCTCTTTCAGTTTCACTCAGCTCCCATATGGATATATGAAGATCAATGTATGTGTTTCCACACTCTATAAAGTTTGTATTCTAGTGTGATTTTGTGAATTAGAATATAAATTTGAGGAATTGTTTTGTACCCGGTTTAGCACCTGAAGTAATAGCAGCAATTTTGTGACTGCCTATTCTCATATAGGGTGAAGAAAAAAAAAAGTTTACCGGAATCACTTGTGTGCTATGTAGGTGTATACACGCCAAGCACCTTTGCCCCTATTTCAGGAATTTTCGTTTGTGCTTGTGCCATGAATCTTTGCCCTTACTCCGCACCTTGCACTTTTGCCATTATTTCAAAGACTCTTTTGTGCTCGTTCTATGAACTTTTGCCCATTATTTCAGTGACCTTTGTCCATGTATGCACATTTACATTTTTGCACCTTGAAAAGTCTTTTAGTGAGATCAGAATATAGCATGTTGGGATATCATTCAACTCAAAAACTTAAGCATGTGGTTTGGGCCAATTGTGTTATATTAATCATTAACACTTGTGACATATTTTCAATGTGAGATTCAATCTTTTTATACCAATATGTGTATACTCAACAAATATAATTTCTCACAATTTTTTAATACTATTAAAAAAATATATATTTCTCTTATGCTATTAAAAAATAATATTATTTTTATATGTTAAGGGGACACATGACACATCTTTGTTCTTTTTGTATATAAACAAATGAAAATGAGCAGGTTTATCAGAGGCAATTAAGTCATTTCACATGTTTTTTCCACCCAACTTAATGATTGACATTGATGGATGGGGCAAATTGATACTGGGTAAAGATAAACATCAGCCTGGGCTGATGCTACAGTGCATCAGCCCAGGCACATGAACAGTATTTTTACTATTCATGGACCCCGTGAACAGTGTATTTTTTTTTTTCCTCTCTGATTTAGCCCAGGCTGATGCACTGTAGCATCAGCCTGGGCTGATGCTAATCACGGCTCATTGATACTAAAACTTTAAAATAAGATTCGAACTGTACTAAGTTAAAGTGATACACGAATGATACACAAATGGCAATTTATAAGGAATAATATCATTTTAAAAAAATAATGCCATAAATCACAATTTTTGATGTGAAAGTCATAACTAACTTTTGGATTCTTTTTCTTTTCTTTTCTGACAATTATTAATTCAGACCGCTAGATCGGCATTGTAAGATATAATTTTTAACAGCTCTTTAAAAACAATAAAAAATAAAAACTTGCATGGATCTCGGTCTAATATTTAGGTGGACCTGGACCAGGCCTACACATTTTTTTTTAATCAGTCTCGGCCCAACCCATAAACAGGTAGTATCACAATTCACATGCAAGGGATGGTGCCATTCACTTCACATTTTGCAAGGGAATGGTGCCATCGGGTTGGCGGTAATTGGCACATATAGAGATTCTTTCAAATATATCTAGTTTTACTACAATAATATATATATATATAATATATATTATATATATATATATAATATATATATATATATATAGTTTTTTGGTCCGTAGTGAAATGTCTGTAAGCAGCATTAGCAGGTCAAGTCTTTACGTGACACCCTCTTTTCCTTGCCTCACCAGCACAAACACAAACACACAACCTTCAACTATCTTAAGCAGATTCATTCAGTCCTCATCACTTGTGGCCTCTCACAGGACACCTTCTTCCTCGCCAAACTCCTCCAATGCCTCATCTTCTGTCAACCCACCAATCTCTCCTACGCTTCTCTCCTCTTCAATCGCATCACATCACCTACCATCAATCTGTGGAACACCATGGTCAGAGCTTTCTCTACAAGCTCACAACCGCATATGTCGCTTGCTTTCTATACAAGAATGCGCCAATACGGTGTCATTCCGGACAAGCACACTTTCCCTTTGCTTCTCAAGGCTTTTTCCAAGTTAAAAAACGAAGACCCGTTTCAGATTTATGCTCAAATTGTAAAGTTTGGTTTTGATTTTGATAATTTTGTCAGGAATTCATCGATTTCTGCTTTTGCTAATTGTGGGTATATAGAGGATGCACGCCGCGTGTTCGGTGAAAGTACGCAGAAGGATGTGGTTGCTTGGACTTCCTTGATTGATGGGTATGTGAGAAATAACTGTGCCTTACAGGGATTGAGGTGTTTTATGGAGATGATATCGACGGGTGTCAGAGTTGATGAGGTGACCGTTGTTAGTGTACTCTGTGCGGCTGGAATGGTGGGCGATATTTGGTTTGGAAAGTGGGTTCATGGGTTTTACGTAGAAGCAGGGAGAGTACAGTGGGATGTTTATATAGGCAGTGCTCTAGTTGATATGTACTCCAAGTGTGGCTACTGTGAAGATGCCCGTAAAGTTTTCGATGAAATCCCACATAGAAATGTGGTTTCTTGGAGTGCATTAATCGCTGGATATGTGCAATGTAACAAATATCGGGATGCACTACTTGTCTTTCATGACATGCTTTTAGAGAACATCAAGCCTAATCAATTTACACTGACGAGTATTCTCACAGCTTGCGCGCACCTAGGGGCATTGGACCAAGGAAGGTGGGTTCATGGATATATTAATAGGAATAACGTTGAAGTGAATTCAACAATTGGTACAGCATTGATAGATATGTATGCAAGATGTGGATGCATTGAGGAGGCTTTATCAGTTTTTGAGAAGTTGCCAGTTAAGGATGTCTACCCTTGGACTGCTATTATTAATGGGTTTGCTATGCATGGGGATGCATTAAGCTCCTTAAATCTCTTCTCTTGCATGTTAAGGAGTGGGGTTCAACCTAATGAAGTTACCTTTATCGGTGTTCTTAGTGCGTGTTCACACAGAGGCCTTGTCGATGAGGGGCGTGCGTTTTTTGGATTGATGAGGCATACTTATCATTTGGAGCCTAATGTGTCTCACTATGGTTGCATGGTTGATCTGCTCGGTCGTGCAGGGTACTTGGAGGAAGCAAGGAAAACGATTGAAGACATGCCAATGGAGCCTAGTCCTAGTGTATGGGGAGCTCTGTTTGGTGCCTGTATGATTCACAAGGCCTTTGAGCTGGGGGAACATATAGGAAAGCATCTGATCAAGTTACAGGCTGATAACAGTGGTAGATATACACTTCTGGCAAACCTGTACTCAACATGTCACAAATGGGAAGCAGCTGCTCATGTAAGGAAGCTCATGAAAGGAACCGGGGTGGGAAAGATAGCTGGATATAGCTGGATAGAAGTGAATGGTGTAATTCATGAGTTCACCAACTTTGACAAATCGCATTTGGAAACAAATGATATATATGCGATGATGGATAACATAATAGTCCAATTAAAACTTGCTGGTCTATTAGAGACATTAAGTTGATTGCATTTGACATCAATGGGGCTGAGAGCCTGAGACAAATTATTTCCAAGTGCACCGAAATTGTTGTCCACTAGAAAGGTCAATGGACTTCAGTGGAAGTTCAGAATGCAATGCATCATTTGGGTTTACCCAGGTTGCTTTCTTGACTGAATCAGAGAGTATGGTTTGTGCTGTTAGTGGTTCTCTGCGCAATCAAGTTCTTATATTTCATACACTGCTTAGAAATATCTTAGAAGGTTCAATGGTTTTTAGATTGCACAGGCTTTGTATTTTCTTGTATAGATAAATTTCAAGACCTTCTGTCTTGCATTTACATGATTTCAATTATCAGCCATGGGCCAATAATTTGCATCTAGCTAGTTCCATATATTCCTAGTTTGGAATATATTTGATGTATATAATACACCAAACTTATGGTATGATATTTGAGGTATATAAGACACCAAAACTAGACTAGTAGTACCCTCAAATTGTTATATATTGCATAATAATTAGGGGGCGTTACAAGAATTGTGATGGAATTATTAAAAAGACAGTCTTGCTCCAAATTGGGTTGAATGAATTTCTGTCAATCACTATAAAACTAGCATGTGTTCAAAATGCATATAATTTTCATATGTATTTTTTTAAACGCGTGTGAAAATTAAAAACGCACGTGATTCTCATGTACATTTTAAACACCGGTCAATCTAATAAATTAGACTGAAGAAAATTCATCAAACCTAATTTAGGAAAAACTATGTTAGTTAAAATTAGAGGAGAAATAGTATCCCCAATAGGGTGTAGTTTGATCCTTTTAAGTACAAAATCCTGATTCTGCTGGCAATTGTTTCCTTTTGATGCTCAGACGTCGTGCATTATCTTGCGAATCTTATATATGGCTTTTCTATATTTGGTCCTTACCATTCGTTGGAAGCCACACACTTGCCCAAAAGGAAAACCGTTAAATTACATTCAGGTGGCAAAAGTGTCTCGCTTGAGCATTTTTCACCATTTGGAAATTATCAAAGCCACGACGTCTTTTCTCTTCCATCTCTCTTTGCATGTCAAGAAAAGAAAGGAACATTTCCACCAAAATACGAACATTTCCACCAAAAGAAAGGAACATTTCCACCAAAGGCATATATATACATAGCTGATCGATCACGTTAATACCTTCACCCCAGTTTTGTCTTCTGAAAAACCTTTCTGAGAAGAAATAGTGGTTTGTTGGCGGAGTTGTAAGAAATACCAAAATCATATGCAATTTGCTTGTGCGATGGTTCCACTTCCACTGCCATCATATGATTCATATAAATGGAGAAATAATTAAGCCTAATTTAGGTGAAATGCATTTATGGTTCCCTTGTGTGTAGGACAAGCCAACAAGGATTTTTTTTTCTATTTTAAATGAAATTAATAGTATTTATTTTATGGTTAAAATTTAAAGCTAGTGCATCTAAATTTATATATGATTTTACATTATTTAAATTTTTTTTAAAAAGAATTGCTTATATTGACTTTATATACACTATTAAATATACTAACTTTAAATCTTGACGGGCCTTCTATGCAAACAAGGGAGTTCCTCTCCTCTCTCACTCGCATGTTATTATTATTTTTTATTCTTCGAATTTCATACCCATACCAAATCTCTCGCCACAATTTCTAAATTGAACACATCCATCATCCATGCATGGTTCTCATGTGCATGCAGTCTAATTAATTATATATATGGAAGCATATTTGTGCAGCTTTATTGCTAATGCTCACCATCTAAGCTTAACATTATTAACTAATGACACTTTTTTCTAACTTTTTTCCCATCCTCAGCTGAGAATTCCTTTTCCATCTTGAAGACTAATTTTATGACTACGTGCAGCAACAAACTACAAGCACCACCTTTTCGTATAAGTCTGAAACACAAAAGCATAGAGCATTGGCTAGCTAGATATTCTAGAAACAGCTAATAGGTAGATGAGGCGAACCACTACAGATCGAGATACGGTTTAATTAAGATATTATCAGCAAATATATTTTAGAAAAAAGTCTCTTCATACCTGAATAAGAAAATACCCAAAGTCTTTGCTGATGATATTTTAGAAACATGCAGTTAATAGGTAGATGAGGTGATCAACTGCAGAGATACGGTTTAAGACATAATCGGCAAAGATATTTTAGAAAAAATCCATCATACCCGAATAAGAAAATACCTAAGTCTTTGCCGATGATATTTTCAATAGAAAATGCTAGAATATTTATTCAAATTCTTCTCTCATCTTTTTAAATATTCTTATCACCATCGAATAGATGGATCCCACACATAAGACTTACATAAATCTATAGATCTAATATTGATTGTAATATTTAGAAGGATGAGAGAAAGATTTAGATAGATATTCTAACATTTTTCATTTTCGATATAGTTAATAAGTAGGTGAGACAATCCATTTCAGAGATACAGTCTATTATATCATGGAAAATGTTATATTTTATTTTCATGTATAGATATAAATGAAAATCACAAATTCAATGATAATTTTAAAAAATAAAAAAATAAAATAAAAATATCAATAAATGCTGTTGCATTTTTCTTATATTATTGGCAAAGATATTTCAGAAAATACCCCCTCGTACCCGAATAAGAAAATACCAAAGTCTTAATTTGCCGATTATATTTTAGAAGCAACTAATAGGTAAATGAGGCGATCCACTTCCGAGACATACCGTCTAAAATATTTAGAACAATTCCCCCCATACCCGAGTAAAAAAAATCAGTCTTTGCCATGATAGTTAATTTAAAAACAACTAATAGGCGATCTACTATAGAGATATGGTCTAAAATATCATCCACAAATATATATTTTTTTAAAAAAAAACCTCCTCATACCCGAATAAAAAAAAAAAAAAAAATTTAGAGTCTTTGCCTATGATAGTTTAGAAACAACTAATAGCTTGATGGACCGAAATTTCGGCTAGGAAGTTACGGTCTAAAATATGATGGGCAAACATAATTTAGAAAAAAGTTAGGAAAAGCGATTTTTTTTTTACCCGATTTTTAGGTAAAGTGAAGTCGGAACCGCGTTCTGCTTCCTTCCTAGACTCTTCCTATTAAATAAAAACATTTGACTGTCAAATACGTCAATAAATAAAGAATAAAAATTAAAAAGTACACGAAACTTCCGAATTCTGATGGTATGCTAATAATGCTATAAATATAATAATTTGTGGTTTGAGGCGTTTTGAGTCGCTACACATCAGAAAGCCTTTCATTCCTTACATTACTTTGGTTTTGAGTCGCTACACAGCCAAAAAGTCCTCCGACCTACCCACACACAATGTTCCTCACCGAAATCCCCCGCTTCCATTCCTTACCCAAGAAACACTCTCTGCCCCCCGTCCGCTACGATGTCTTCGCACGTTCCTTCGACAACGCCATCCTCCGTCGTCTCACGGCCTTGAATCCGCCAGCCTCCACGCCCATCGGCTTGTCCTGGCTCTCCCTGGCCCTCGATTTCCTCTCCTTTGCGCACACCGAGGCACGCACACTCCTTTCCAATCTCCACCTGTCGCCCGATTCCGATAATTCGCTTGCCGGTTATTTGGACGGCGCTCTCAAGCTCTTGGATCTCTGCAATTCGATCTCGTCCCTCATCGAACGCTTGCGCCTCCGTCGCCTCTCGCTCAACTTCGTTCTTCACCTTCTGGCTCCCTCCGATTCCGGCGTCCCCGCTCCGGAGAAGCTTAGGCGGGCGCGAGATTTGCTCTCCGACTCGGAAAAGCCTTCCTTGGACATCGACAAACGGGGTTTTCGGAGCAACCCCGAGGATTTGATCCGAGATCTGGCTTTGGGCCTCGGCGACGCACCACGCGGGAAGATCTCTTCCGCCGATAAGCTCTTGCGCCGCACGATCCACGCCCTCGGAGTGCTGACGGTGTTTTTTGCCGGTATCCTGGTCTCGGTTCTGTACGGATCGCCGAGGATCGCCGCGGTCCAAGTCCCTGCCGAGTTTTCGTGGGCCGACTCGTTCAACGCTCTCGAGGGGGCTGTTTCGACCGAGTTGACTCGGCGATTCCTTGTCAAGGAATTGGATGACGTGGGGACACGTACAAGGGAGATGCGTGAGGTCATCGATGACGTGGCGGGGGTGGACGAGGACAAGGGGAGGGAGAGGCTAAACACTGCCGTGGGTGAGCTGAAGAGGGCGACAGAGGTTTTCTCGGAGGGATTGGACCGTTTGAGTAACGGCGTTAACGGAATGTTTCAAACGGTTCTGTGTAGCAGGAACGGCATGTTAGAGAACGTTAGGGTGGGCCAGAGGAAACAGAAGCAATCCCCAAAATGATGCCAAAAGCTAAAGCAAAGTGTAAACATGTTGGGGTGGCTTGTAATTGTTTCATGTATTACAAGGAATTTAATGAATCACAAAGTTTACAAGTTTCTAACTTTGAGATCGAGACAATTTCATGCGGTTAGAGGTTATTATCTTTAATTACGTTTTAGTAATTGCATAATAGTTTTGAAACATAACTGCTGGTCAGTAGTTATTGAAATTCAAAACTACATACCCACTTTTTAAGTATGGGCCTTTTGGGCCTATATTGAGTTTCTTTTTAGGGCCTACATAAAATGGTTTTTGGACTATTTAGAGTCTAATATTAAACACCGAGATGAAATCGTTTTAGTATATTGTTATTTTCTAAATTACATTTAATATGTATAATATATTATATATAAAGGTAGAAGATTAGTAGTTATTACTGATCTCTCCACAAGCAACTTTATCGACTCCCCTTCCACCACGTGGTGGCCGGTCTCCACCTCCTCTTGATGCTCACAGGCCGGATCTACTTCTTTCGAGTTTTTAAATCTGGTTTTTCAAAACTAGATCTGTAAACTTGGAAGAATTCCACCACCATCACGTCGGCACTACCCTCCGCTCCGCCTTCAGTCGGTAGATCTGCTTTGTGGATTTATATTTTTGCATTTATTTTTTGTTTTCTTTAATTTTCTTGTATTTTGTCTGTCGTCTTGGGTCTTTGATCAAGGATGACAGAGGAGTGTGTGTCTCCTGTCCTTTAGGGTCGAGGAGAGTAGATTTGGGTGTGGGAGAATCACTCTCACGACCTGGAATAAAAGAGTGCGTTTCGGGCTAATCATGTCCTGATCTAACCTTAGATCTAGTCTGCTGAACAGATCTGCTCCTTTTCTGGAGTTGTTCTTGGGTTAGTGGTGGTTGTAGTCATAGACAGTTCTTTAATTGTTAGATGCTTTTGTCCAGTCTATGGCTGTGTAATTTCATAGCGTTTGTGCTATGTTTAATCTGCGGTTTAAGCTTCTATTGTAAGAGCTTTATGCTCCTGATTTATTATTAATGGAATTTGGCAGATTCTCACTAAAAAAAAAAAACAAAAAAAAAAACTACTTAAAGATTTTTTTAACCTGCTAAGTGGTTATTAAATAGTTAATAACCATCTTAATTGTACACTCATAAGAATTAGTTAGTTACTTATATACAATTATTTTAACTTAATGAGTACTAGTATGTTCCCGTACCTAGTTTCATTCAAAATGAATGATATGGATTGAGTACTGACCTTTAAAAAAAACCCAAAAAAAAACACAAAAAAGTAAAGTATTCAAAAGGCGATTGGCCACCTTCAAGAGAATGATTGAGGTGGTCTAACTATTCTTAAAGGGGTGATTAATTATTCCATGATAATGGTTTGGTGGGCCGACCACCCTTTAAACCTTTTAGAGGGTGGTCGACCCACCACAACAATTTTTTGAGATGGTCGGACCATCCCAACGACATCTTTAAGATGACTGACCACAATCTCAAAAGATAATAAGATGATTGGCCACCTCCTTGGATACGGTTGATGTGATCCAATCACACCTTTAGATGGAGTGGTGACCATTCCCTCGAGGTGCCACAGAGCAATACAAGTGCCACATCATTTATTTTTTTAATAACCTCCCATAAAAGTGAAGATCAAGATCCTCTCTATTTCAAGTGCATTGGGGTGAGTTTATTTCATGGTATATAATATATTTATATTATCACATTAATATACCCTTCTTTCAGTTGGCTGTAGTATCCCTTCTCCCTTGCATGGGGTAAGAGGCTGCATTTATTTAAACAAAATGTCATATTATTTAAAATTTAAAATGATTTGATAACGTTTATATTATAACATAATGACTCGATAACATAATGTCATTTGGTTAGATTATAAAACGTTATCAAGTCATTTAAAATTTTAAGTAATATAACATTATATTTAAATAAATGATGTGATAATATATATATATATATATAACCATAAAATAGACTCGCCATACGAGATCAAAATATACACATGCGACAAAAAGTAAACACGGCAAGAAAAAGAAAAAGAAAAAGATTGGCATGAGTTTGAAACTCAACACTCCACCTCCACCTCCACCTCCACCAACCCATAAAGAAAGACCGAAAATAAATAAAGGAACAAAAGAGAAACAAATATAGTTTGGCACATATTAACTCGCACCTTCATGGGTCCGGGTCCAAAGCGTGAAAAGTGAAAACCATAGATTAGAATCACATTCATGCCGAACGGATAAGAATAAGAATAAAATAAACTAAAATAACATAATGGAAAATCATATATCATATGTGTAACGTTACGTGAGCCAATAAAATTGTTTCGTCAGGATTTCACAGATTCTTTGTTGATTATGGTGGACCAAGTGAGAGAGAAGATTGAATCTGATTCTGTAGTTGTATTTGGCTACTTCTACTTGCAACTCAAATTTGGTTTATCTGGAACATTGGGTGGGTTGGTCTCATCAACGTAAGGGGAGGATTTGATTGTTGGAATTTGGATCTACCTGGCCTGTGTACGGTGTACCCCCCAAGGGCCAAGCACCAATCTTTGAGAAGATATCTCGGTTGAGGTTTGATGAGCACTTACATTTCCCAACCAAATTTCTCAAAGTTGCTTTTTTTTTTTCAAGCTCTTTTTGTTAGAGACATACGTGTCACATTTAAAGCATTTTCTATCCAAATTAAAGTCATAAAGGTTGTGGTACTCTTCTCTTTTTGTAATTTTTTATTTGAGGGGTATAATTGAATTGTTATATTCATTTCTTTATGTCTATTTGACGGAAAAACGGACAGAAGTTTCAAATTTAGAATGGACCCAAATTTGAGCATCGAATCTATCAAATTGAAAATTAAGATCTTCAAAGTCAAAATAACCAAAAACACACGGGTGGTGGCATTCAGGCTTCACCTGAGCTAGGATCACAGGAAGGCCGGACTTGGATCCGTGCATGGAGAGGGTTACTACGCGATTCTGGCAGACTGCTGTAGCTAGCAAGGACTATCAACTCAGGGGGTGAGAGAATGCTCCAAGCATGATGATGGTCGAAAGAGGCTCGAGGAGAGGGCATCTGGAAAAATATGCTTAGAGACCTCATTTGGCATTTGGAACTCAGAAATATGCTAAATTCTAGAGCATGAATTGAGAGTCTAACTTAGCAAAACAAAATCTCCGTAACATATTCTATATTGAAAAATATCATTTGGCAAAATTAATTTTTGTATCATTTTCCGCGTTTCTAATTAAATTCAAACACTACCTAAACCATATTTTTCCTTTTTCCAATGTACAAGATCTTTTAACAGGTGTCAGGAACTCTAGCATTCAAGCAGACTACCTTATCTGGCTACATAGACTACATTCAATTACAATCACTAAAACTTGTATTATATCTTCCCTAATAGGAGCCGAAGGAGATGAGAGATTCTTAATTATGCACTATGAGGTTTAAGGTTTGAGTATTGCACTAAAAGAAATTTAATTTTATCAGCTACTATTATTCTGCATCGGCTGCGATGGACATCTGCCTTCAATGGCTAGTGTATTCGATATCTTCCTAAGAGAACGGTACTGCAGGCGGACATTCTCTCCAGTTCCAATAATCTTAACCAAGTACCTGAAACCCAAAAAAAAAAAAAAGAAGGAAAAT
Organism: Betula pendula; assembly: GCA_900184695.1. NCBI lineage: Eukaryota > Viridiplantae > Streptophyta > Magnoliopsida > Fagales > Betulaceae > Betula > Betula pendula. Next base: position 186,330 of record FXXK01001061.1, read on the forward strand.
TGATTAGACTGCACTAGTGTTTTGGGTACTGAAAAACATGCAAAATTTTACCAATACTCGCTCAAATAGTCAAATCTTCCAATACCTACTAAGATGGTCAAATCACAACCAAAAGAGCTGGTTCCGAATTCCAAAGCCCCCATTAGGGTTTTTATTTTACTATCATTATTGTAATTTGAAATGTGTGATGGGGGGGGAGAGGTAAAGAGGAGGTGTTGCCCGCGGGTGTTGCAAGCTAATGGCATTGGCACCAAAGGAAGGGAAACCCAATATCTTATCAGGTCATTATCATCCTTCTAAATATGGGGGTCTTTCAAGACTCATTCATAAAATTCAGAAAGATTTAGAAGATCAGTGGTTTAATTTGCACTCTACACGAACTATTCTAAATAATCAAAGTTGACACAGTATGAACATATGCTAGCTTTCCTGAAAGCCTAGAGAAAAGATAGTAGCCTCTAATCCCTTCCCAACGTAAATGGCTAGCTAAGTTGTTTGTACCTAGGGGCCTGATTTCTTGTTTGGAAACCAAACATCAGAGCAGGTTATATAGTAAGAAGAAGGGAGAAAAGAAAGAGAAACAGAAACTAGCATCACTATCCAGCACACCTGGAGTTCTCATGCATCAACCCTTACGGCTACAAATGTACAGATTCTATTAACTTGCAGAAAGTGTTCAGTGGTGAAATAGGACCGACTTTCTATAATACTTCAGTTTTTACCTTTTGGTGGCCTTGATTCAGCAACAGTATCAACAAATCAAAATGCATAAAGTGCCATACAAGTGAATGAAGTTAGGTCCTGCCCACTCACCAGCCATTGAGACACTGGGATGTGATGATTGCTTCCTTCCCAACATATTTTTCTGCCGTCCTCCTGTTTCCCTGTATAATTCAGTATTGCCTTTAAAATATCTATCCAGTAAGTGGAATCTGTCATGGAAAATAGATAATAGCAAAACAAGTTGCAAAAATCTCACCTTAATTATCACTTTCTCATTTTCTGAAAATGGATACTGCACCCCCCGATGGAGCGCATCATCAACATTGACATCTCCATTTTCCTAAAGACAATCATGTGGCAAATGTCCTTAAAAAATTATTCATTAGAAACTAAAAACTTTGATAACATTAGGCAGTGGGTTGTGTAATACACTACAAATTCCTAAATTGCTCCCTGGAGTTTGACCTTGTAACAAATAAATCCTTGGAGTTTCAACATGATCAAATAAATTCATGTGATATGCCTTTGTATCCAAATGATTCCTCAGTACAAATTATGGTCATTTTTTCTTATAGATCTCTTATAAAATTATAATTTTACCTTCAAATTAAAAAACATGACCAAAAGGGTTATGGGGTAGTTCGGCCACCCTCAAAACCAACCTCTTAGGAGGGGGGAAAGGGGGGCGACCACCCCCAAAGGCCCTTGGGGGTGGTCAACCACCCCTAGAACTAGCTAGAGGAGGTGGCCAACCCTAAGGGCCTATGGGCGTGGTTTGGCCACCCCAAGGCAAGTTTTCCCCTCTTTTTCTTTATTTTTTATAATTTTTTTATTTAAGGATGAAATCGTAATTTCATAGGGCTTTGTTGGAAAAATTTTCGAAATTTGTATGGATTGATCATCTTGATATAGAGACATACCACAAGAATTTATTTGATCATTTTGAAACCCTAGGGATTTATTTGTTACAGGGTCAATCCCCATAGACTAATTTAGTATTTTTCCAACAAAAAAAAAAAATCATTCCTAGAAATGATGCACTTGAAACATTTAAGTAAATTGCCCATTATGTGTTCTTTCTTTTTTTCTTTTTTTTTTATTGGTAAATTATGCACCCTAATAGGCTTTGAACCATGACATCACCCTTTACCCATTCTTTTAGGGGAAATAAGTGTAAGCTATAGCTAATTGGCGAATGTTTCCAATACATTTGAGCCAAATTACATAAAAATTTACACTTTTTCATACAAAGATGTAGCGGTTCTTATTTCACAGACTATCATTTTCCTTATTAATTGTAAAACTTCTCCATTGTTGCATACCCAAATCTGTTTCACGTCTTCTACCATTTGAACTCCAAAAACAAGTAAATAACATGTGCTAAAGACCTCATAGACCAAGTAGTAAAAATATCAAGCACTTTTTTGAACCATACCCTGATTGATCTTCTCATTGAATCTGTTTGGTCAACCATTTCTTTCCGACGTTTCCGGAGAGCCGCATTATGAAATAACCTCCGATCATCCTCATGCTTCACTGCAGCAGCTGCTGCTCTAAGAGCTGGGGAGGAAATCAATCCACATTAAAATTTAAAAATAACAAAAACATTAAGTGGCTTAGAAAAGTGGATTAAAATGAAACATGACTATAATTATAAGTTGGACAAAAACAATAGAGTTTGAGAAGAAGAAGAGAGAGAGATCAAACATAAAATAAATTTATTTTTCTTAAAAAAAAAAAAAAGGTTGTGTAGAATATACCAAGATTAGGGATTAAAGGCCCGGTCTCAATTTCTGCATTGCAAAGGGTACATCTTGACTGTGATGCAAACAATAACTGCAGTTATGATTCTTGTCTCTTCTCATCTAGAAGTAATAAAGAGAGCATAACTATAATTTAAATCTCATAACCATACACCATGAAACACATCTGAAGGACAGCATTCCTTCAACAATAAAAAAAACATAAACAGGAATAAAAAAAAAAATACACGGATACCTATTTCTATATGTACATAAATGAGCAAGAATGCAATGGAAGCTCGAAGGGGGTGGAACAAAAAGTCACAGGAACAAGAGAAAGACCAAGACAAAAGGAAAGAAGGAAAGAAAAAAAAGAAATTAAAAATAATCCCTAAATTTGGTCATATGCGTGAGAGCATACACTGCATGTGTACGTGAGAGTGGGTGCCTACAGTCAAAACTAATTATAATATATAGCTGGAAGGGGGTGGAACAAAAAGTCACAGGAACAAGAGAAAGACCAAGACAAAAGGAAAGAAGGAAACACAAAAGTAAAAATAATCCCTAAATTTGGTCATACGCGCAAGAGCATACACTGCATGTGTACGTTATAGTGGGTGCCTACAGTCAAAAACTATTTAAAATACACCATCCAATCGAACCAATTAGAGCCAACTAAAAAATGAGACATTCAATTGTCTTGCTAATTCATGTTGGGCCTCCTTTTAGCACCTTCAATTAGAGCTGACATGCATTCACCCCCAAATCTAATTTATAAAAATGTAAGTGAATGGGCAGGCTGTGTGGCCTAATCCGACATATTGTACTATTTCAACTACAAGGAAAATCTAGGTCCTGTTTGGCACGCAAGAATAGACCCAAGAATGGAATAGCTATTCCATAGTTTGGTTGTGCCACCATTACTGGGAATGGAATAGCTATTCTCCTAAAATGAGGAATAGCTATTCCTCTAAAAAAAAGTAAGGAATAGTTATTCCCCCATGAATAGAAAAGCCCTAAGAATTATTTTCTCAATATACCATTTTTTTCTGGGCATTCATTGTTCTTGTTCACGTGGGTAGTGGGTGGTCACCCATGGGGACAAAACCTTTTTTTTTATGCCCAGGAAAAAGAAATGGTTTTTTGGGGAAATTCAGTTGAAATATGATTCAATTCCAGTTAGAATATTTAGTCATTCGTGTGTTGTCACCAAACAAAATAATAGGAATGATCATTCAATTCCAGCTTATTGTATTCTGAGTAATACTCATTTCTATTCCTAGGGAATCATCATTCTAGTGTACCAAACATACCACTATAGATTGAACTAAGTAGCTTAGAGCAGCTTCCTTGAGAAAAATGTTATTACAGTAGTTAAAAAGACATTTTGCTCAAGCATATTGAATGTTTCCTATACCAGGCCCAATTAGACCTAAAATGCTCTTAAGTCTTTACTACTGTAACAACAACCAAATGCTCTCGTTTCCTCTAAAATGCTCTTTTTTACTACCAGGTCTAAAATGCTCTTGTTTCCTCTACCAGGCCCAATTAGACCTACTTGGTCCAACTCTTAGCATTTGTCTCTCGATCATTGTCAATGAGCATGATCTCTTACCTTTCCCCTCCCTTCCACACTCTATGGCCAAATAAGAGGAGGAATCCACTCCACTCACCCTCCTATTATTTAGTAAAACAACCAAAGGAAGGTGATATCCTCTCCTCTCTTCTCCTCTCCCTCCCTTCATATATCCTTTCCTCTGCAGTCTCTCTCCAAACTTTATATTATAATATAAGGAAATCCTTCCCTCTTCTTCTAAATTACTATTATTGAGTCTCAAGGCTGTTTTTTTATGCGGTGCATGGGTATACAAGTTGGTAAAAAGGGACTTCAAAGACATGACCTTTTTATATATCCTCAACAATAAACAATTGAATTATCTTCTGCACCCAGAAAGGGCTTGATTGTTATTGCACATATTTAACTCCAAAGACCTTTTCAAAGAAGCAATTATTGGGCATAGTTTCTGTAAGGAACAAGAGATAGTCATACTTACTCTTTCAATGACTCTTCTCAGCATCAGACCACCAAATGAATGTCCACATGAAACAACCATGGCATCCTCAAGAAATGAACCTCTAAAGTATAGATGAATTAAAAAAAAAAAAAAACCTTTAGTATCCCAAGTAATATAGACAAACCTTTTCATGCCAATTTTTCTTACTAGATGAAGAAGGAAGAAAGTAAAATCAATCTACAGTCAGAAAGTGAAGTTCTAAACAAAATAAAGTTAAAAACACAAAAGATATAGCCAATATTAAAATTAGATTTTAGTGATAAGTTCATAATGGAATTGAGATTTCATGGTAAGCCTATGAATGTTTCCTCACATCTTAATCATAACATGGTGATTGGTGACCAGGAACTCTACTTAAGAGCTCCATTATCACGAAGGCACAAAGAAAACTTAAGATATACAAGTAAAAAAATCCCTTGATAAGAAGACAAGCTGATTTTCATTGTAAGCCTAAGGCACGCCAAGTTGATTTTCAGAAATGCTAAGTAAACTGACACTTTGTAAGAACATATTCATAAGATTTCTCACAAAATCATACAAGGTTGATCCTACTAAGAGCAAATAAGGGAGGAAGAGGCTATAAACAAGATGCAGATTTTCTATGCACTAATGATTCCAGAAGTAGGAAGCCTCATATCAAGGATTTCATGTCTATGTATCCAATTAAAACAAATCCAATGGATTATCACAGTATCTTATACACATAGTGGACGTATAGTACACACCACACAGAGGTATTAATGTGTGGGTGTTTATATATATATATCTTCACCCACTGGTGATACTCTTATCTGATGAGGCGTCAAACTATAACTCAAAAACCGGAAAAAAATCAATATAATAGCTTCGCAGAAAAGGAACCAAGTGCAAACAGAGAAAAACTCACGATAAGGGATCTGAGAGAACACTTCTTAACGACAGATCCTTATTCAAATTGTATCCAGCTACCTGCAAATCCAATATCCATGTAAGTTTCTTCATATCCGATGTAGTCAAGATACACATTCTCAAATCGTAGTTAGCAAATGTATAATTAAATTATTTTAAGTCCTGAAATTCTGTCTATAACAGCATAGGACTCCACAAACACATTTACCCTCTGGGATGGAACTGTTTTTTCTCTTCTGTCTTTTTGATCAACTCGGAAATACAAACATATCAGAGAAGCAGTGGAAATGGGTGAAAAAAAATTGGAAACACATGGAAACGAAGAATCATAAGATAAAATTTATTTACATGAACATATACCCATAATAGATTATCTTAACTGAATCTGTTTGAGCCCACAGACCATATTTTGGCAGTCTACCTCAGTAGCATAATTAGTTTTAAATATGACAACTAGCAACATAAGCATGCACACATGCACACACACAACTGACCATTCTCATTATTAAAAAAAGATTTTGTTAATCAAACATCAATAATTTTTTTGGGGGTAAATAACAGTAGCCGTGGTTGATTAAAAAGATATTAACAATGCAACTGTTGAGGATTTCACCCACTGAGATATTACTAATTGCATATTAATCATGTTTGATTATACTCGACTGGGCACATCACATCAAGTAGAAAGGTCTTTTTTCCCTTTTTTTTTTTAATTTATTTATTTTTTTAATTTTTGAGCTGATGTAGAATTATATTTTATCCATGATTCTCACTGCATGAGAGTAAGACAACAAGAAATAGAAGGGAATGATTCCTTGTAAAAAAAAAAGGGCCAAGCCCAAACAAGATACCTTTCCAATCATAACCACCCAAAAATTTTATATTAATCACTATGTTTTCTATTTTGATCATGGAGTAATATTTGAGCCACGAAAAAACAACTAAAAATCATCCTTTTAAGGCACTAGAGTTTCAAGGTTCCCAGTTCATGCCAGTTTGCCACAAAACATGAAATTCTCCATTTCAACGGGCGTAAACAAAGACCCTTCACTAATAAGTGGAAAGCTATTCAAACTTGGCAGTTGAATTTAGAATTTAGAATTTCGATGGATTTGGTTGTCTAATGCATAAGAACCCCTTTTTTTTTTTATAAGTAACATCAGAACCCTAATTCTAATACAAAAAAGACAGAAAACAAAAACTGTATTTATACAACCTAAAACATATAGAGTTTTATACTTATTAATTATTTCCTTCAGATCTCCCGCATATTTTATTTTGGGACATCAAAATTTTTAGCTCCACTGTTGACTCAAGATGGGTTGCTTGAGGATAGAACTTACAAAAGTATTATCAGAACGACTGCAGAATACATCTTCCTCAGAAAGCTGATCCATAAACTCGCTTACAGATATCGGTACATAGCTATGGGGAATTACATGACCAGCTGCTGCAATTGGAGAACAATCTAATATAGCGTTACCCTGCGGCATGAGCCTAAACGCAAGTGATGTCCTACAATCACAAAGCTAAATTTAAAATGAACTTCTTGGGAAGTCGAATGCAATATTTGAAAGGTTTATTTCGCCACATTCATCACAAGAACAAAGTACTATAAATTAACTTTGTACCTCCCACTACCATTAGCGGCTGACAAATAATCAGGAGCAGCTCTATATGATGCAGCAGGACGAAGGCCTGCAGTAGCATGACTAAGTGCCTTGCCTGTAAGCAGTAAAAGATCCCCAGAAGTTGACCCACCATCTGCTAGGTACCACCGACCATTGGGATCACAAACCTGTTGAAGAAAATATATTACATAAATAATTTGTGATGCACATCAATCAAAAACCCCACAAACTTTTTTTCATTGAACAGACACATCAAAAAAGTAATGCTAATTATAACCCAGATAATAAAGTACAGCTGCAGAATTACAAGAAAGCATTCGAAGACTATAACTGCTTTATTTCCCACTCCAACAACTAAGAAAACCACAATTGTTTAAAATCAGAGTCATCATCAAGTAATAGAAAGACACCTGAAGACCGGGACTGTCTGAGGAAATCAATGTAACCAATCCCTTCTCAACTTCACCATTTGTTGCTGGCTTCCCACCTCCAATAGCACCCTTTCCATTTTGCAAAGAAGCATTCAAGTGGGTCACAGCAAGCACTGATGACGACTCCTCATTCGCAGGCAATGGGGTATCATCAAGCAAATTATTGAAAACACTGAACAATATACAATATATGCTGTTGTAAGTGGATGTGTGTCTATATATATATATAGAGAGAGAGAGAGAGAGAGAGAGAGAGAGAGAGAGAGAAATTGGAAATCAGAAAAAACCACAAGCAAGGCAAGAATAAAAATCGATCATCAGAATAATTACTCGCTTCGCAAACGAAGATGCCTTGCTATTGCAGATAGAGCAATACGAGCTGCCTTCCCCATGCACCTAAAAATATCAGCCATGCATGGGGGAGATGAGTCCCAATCTTCTAAAGCCCTGCAACAAGGCAAGCTCATAAATGTTTAATTTGTAAAGAATAATAGCAATAGTAGTAGTAATAACAATAACAATTACTATAAGGACAATAATTTACTTGGGCAGAACTCCTACAACTAAGACTACCAGATTCAGTCTCAATTGTGTACAGGAATGTCTAGATCAGGCACTTTCAAGAGTGAACCCCCTTAATGAAGGTCTAGAAGTTTAATTTATTAAGGGGACAGCTCCATAAAGCAATAACTAAAGAGTGAACCATATTTAGAGCAAAAACACTATATAGTGCACTACTCAGTGACTTGCCTCATTAGAGTTCTAAACATGGATACACTCGGCCAGAAATGTAACACTTGTACAATTTTTGTCATAATGTTACCAAGTACACTGTTGTCGGCTAGCATATCAATTACTTTGTACAAACTGCTATATTTGGCACCAAGAATCTCATTCTCTAGAGGCTAGAAAATCAACATTTGACATCATTAATTGATTCAGATACCGGGATCCTGTGCCTTTAACCATGGCTAGCTACAGAGGGATTGCCCAAAATGCAGGAGAATACTTGGGGCTGCATTTTGTCAGTGGTTTGAAAACCATTTTCAGAATTATCAAAAACTAGAAAATGGCATAAAATATTTTACTCGTCAGGGAATTTTCCAAGATCTCTTTGGGGACGAATGTGGCCCTCCCGCAAGTGAAAACAGCCAAAAATTAGTTGGTCCACAGAATCTTTTGTGCTTACCATATTCAGTACCAAAATGCAGTTTTCAGAAAATCTATTATTGACTCAGAAACCAAATGGATCCTAAATGTTCTAAATCACTGTCCAAACTCTTTTTTCTTATCACGTTGAAAACTCTTATAAGCAAGTTACCCTAACTTGAACATATTACACATCAAATATGCAAATACGTTCCAAATATTAGGAAAATTCTCAGCTCCAAACAAACAACCTTCCCTTCAATAAGCCAAAACAAATTCAAAAAAAAAAAGGAAAAAAAAAAGATACCTTCCAGCTCTGTACATGTAAACTCCACGGCTTCCCTTGCCAACAACACTCTGCTGAGCCCTACTCCTAAAGTACGAGCGGGCCGCTTCCAAGCCGCAACGCATGAGCGCCGCGTCACCGCTGCCCAATTCGATCAGCGCCGCATTGTGCCTCATCAGCGACCCAGCCAGCACCTCCACCGCCCTCCCGTAGGGCCCGCCAGGCGCCCCCTCGTATGGGGTGATATCCGAGAGCCGGACCCTCGCCAGAGGGCAAGCCATCAGGGCCGCGGGCTCGCCCGACCGCTGCGCGGCCCCGATCGGCACCAAAGCATGATCCAGCGGCGCGAGAGGGGACTGCGTGGGGGTCGCTGTGGCTGGTGTTGGTGGTGATCTAAGGGAAGACTGGGGATTGGCTGGCTGCGACGCCACTGCAGAAGGCTGCTGCTGCTGCATCACCGTCGCAACCATCAATCATTCTGAACTGTCTTGGTCCCTATGGTTGGATTAGGGTTGTGGACGGATCATTTTTTCAGGATATTTGTAATGCCTTGCATGACAAAATAATCGGCCTTTGGAAATTGGGCACTCGCATAGTTTTAGAGAGTGTGCAAGTAAAAGATGATGCTGTGGTTGTTCGAATTAATCTTGGGGTTTTGGTATATAGGAAAGAGTTTGGTTCAGAAATATTGTGTGGGTATAGGGTTTTGAGAGCTTCTCTGCCTTTCTATTTGCTGGACTTGACAAGAGAAAAGAGAAGAGTGGGAGGGAGCTGTTTCTTCTTCTTCTACTTCTTTTTCTTTCTTTCTTTTTTTTTTTTGTGGAAAATATTGTCTCATTTTAAGCAATAAAAAACGTTTCCTAAAAAAACAAATTCATAAAGTTCATCTTAATCTTCAATGAATTTTGATTCACATGAACTTTTTTATGAATAATTAAAGAAAAAGCCTAAAATAATAAAGTTCTTTGTTCCTCAAAATATTTCAAGGCATTTAAACAAACTTTAAAACTTTTTTTTTTTTTGCGATTATCGGAAAATGGTTTTGAATGTAAAATACGAAGAAAAAAAATTATAGGAAAAGGTCATAAAAGATATGAATGCTCAGTTATTGAAGAATTTACAATATAGAGGAAATGAATGAGCAGTTATCGAAGAAATTTAGAGCCGAGGAGATCACTGTAAGTAATGTTGTATGCCATTTTTTTTAATTTTATTTTATATCTTAACATATGACTTTTAAAATTATGATTAAATTATAATTTTAAAAGTCATATTAATTTTAAAATAATAAAAATTTTAAAATAATAAAAACTAATAAAACAAAATAATAGTATATAGCATCACTCGACCACTGTAGCCTTGTCTAAAATAGAAAAATTAAAAACTCTAGAGCCGAATGGGTATATTGCTTGCTTTTACCAAAAATACTGGGCAAAAGTTAGTGGAGAGGAATGTCAAGCCGACTTCTATTATTATTATTATTATTATTATTATTATTATTTTCTGACATGTCAAGCCGTACTTAGTTTCTTAAATTAAGGCATTCTTAATGGCTCCATAAATGTCACTCATATAACCCTTATTCCAAAGAATTAGGATCCCCTCCAGTTGAACTCAAAGGTCTAGCATCTAAATATCTAGAGTCCTTGAGTTGAGGCCTACTAGTTTATGCAACGTTATTTCTAAAGTGCTTGCTAATCATTTCTCATAATTAATGTACCTTTATACCTGGTAGGCTTATTACTGGTAATATTTCGGTAGCTAGCATATAAAACTCTGCACACCATGCATGCTAGTATGTAGGGAAAAATAGGGTATCTGGCCCTAAAATTTGATATGAGCCATGCCTATGATAGGGTAAAGTAGGATTTTGTGAAGGGAGTGATGAGGAAACTTGGTTTCGTTGATTTTGGTATTTGTCAAGTCCATATCGTATTATGTCATTATAAATGGATTCTAGAGGCATTAGGTAAAGGGATCCAACATTGTTGTCCCCTCTACCTTTTTATTTTTTGTGCGGAGACACTCTGCTCTTTTCTTTGGTACGAGGAATATAAACTGCATTATCAAAAGTTCTTATAACCAAGGGAGGTGTTAAATTACCATTTATTTTTTTGGTCGATGGCAGTCTCCTTTTCTGGAAAGCAAATTCGCTTCGTAATGGAAGTGGGCAAAAAGGATTTGTTTGCGATTGATCGAGACAACCGTAAGACGCATGTATCTCGACATGTTTTCTTTGTTGAAAATATTGGGTCATTAGTATCTATACCCTCCTCACCTATCTTCCAATATTCCTGGATCAATCGCAGTCAGTCACACTCATCTTCCTTAGGTTTTGTTTCTCAATAAAGTACCTACCGATCGAGGAATCAGAAATGCAACCGCCCCCTTCTGGCCCTGCAGATTCTGACTCCAATCATCAAGCTTCCCAACACATCCCATGAGCCAACTATTCTACTCAGACTTCAATTTTTAGCCAATTCTTGGCGTCTCCATTTGTGTTCTTCACGTATCATCTGTTATCTATGTGGCACTATTGATCGTGGCGCTACATCCTCGAGATATTGCCAATATCTTGAAATTTTATTGACCCTTGGCCATCATAAATTTAACTGAATAGTATGAGACTGGTGAACATAAAAAACTACTTTGTTGTGAATTTGACAATTAAAGTTTGAGGCATATAAGATGTGCCGTACAACTAAAAAGACAATAACGAACGATAAATAAGTATGGACTTCCACTTGCAGAGCAAATAAATTTTTTTAATTCGTTTTGCTTGGTAAGATCTGAACGAAGTTACCCAAAAAAAAAAAAAAAATCTGTTATCATATAATTTACACACCCAAAAAAAAAATCTGCATCAATAAAACAATTTACAAAATAAAAATGAGAAGCATGTAAAATATGGTTTTTTTTTTTTTGTACGGAGGAAGGGAGGCAGGGAGGAGGTGGGGAGTAAGAATTAATTTTGACCTGGCATAATGGGAGAGATCAAGAAATAAGAAGCAAGACTGCACCACAACAAGTCTCCACGCACTTCACGAAACAATGAAGATGCCAGCCTGCAGGTTCCAAAACAAAATTCCAGAGATGTCCAATAGATAGGGCTAAATGTCTTAATTCCTTTAATAACATTCTCAACTGCTGACTAGCATAGGCAGTTGTGTACCTCTTTCACTATAAATTTGTCTATGAAACTCAGTGATGGCAGCAGCCATTCTGAAAAGTAGAGTGAGTGATTTTGATCATTGCTTACAGGGATATGATCATCTGGAAGCAGTAAAAGCAACATAAATACATAGTTGAGGATGAAGAAAGTTAATGGCTAATGCTGATATTAAAAAAATCAGTAAGGCAAAATTCTGAACCTGATGCTCGTAGAAGTATCCTGTGTGTAACAAAAGTCTACAAAGATTCAAGACACAAGCAAGCAATCAGTACAACTTCAACACGGAATGAACACCATAACAATTTCAAGAGAAAAGTGCTTGTGGAAGATAACAGTCTAAGTATAGTATTGCAATAATTTACTTTTAATATGTCCCATGCCCACCTCAGTGCATTATACAAAAAAGACATTCAATTAAGAAAGTGTAATCAATGATACTTTTTTTTTTTTTCTAAACCAATTTTCAATATATTCTCGTAATCCATCATTAATCTCCACAAGATATATCCATAACAGTTATATGCATCAAAACTACATAGATTAATCTCCACAAGGTAACTAATGAACAATCCCCATTAATATGCAGCATAACTTCTTAACAAACAAAAGCCAAGTTTGGATATGTTCATCTTGAAACATAAGTATCAATTATAGCATGCTGCAATGGGTAAAATATGCAATAATATGTGAGATGTAGTTGAATACTAACTTCGCTGCGAATATACTGGTGAATTATAACATTATCAAAACATTACCTGCCAGATAGAAGGCATATACTCACGGTGTGGAAATTGCTGAGAAGTAATGCTCCCGCTTCTACAATTTGAGGTATCTGGTTTTCTTAAATTCCTGTAAACATATTGCACAATAGATCAAGAACCTAAAGTAGACTAGGGACTTGCAAAGCAAAAGCTGCCTTTTCTATCACTGAAGTAAGAACAACACTTTTTCCACTTACTCCTTGTAGGATTAAGTATGAGCAATAGCCAATATCAAGGAACCTATTTAATCTGTCAAGATTTAGAGAAAGAATTAATAAAATTTCCAGCATCTCTTTTTCTTTCTTTCTACCCACCCCCCTCCTCCTTGAAGGTTTGAGGATTCATAGCCTTCTCTTCTCTAGGTGTGATTCCCTAGATCCCCAGTGTAATTGCCTATATACTTATAAATTTTTTTTTCTTTATGAAGGAAGCGAGCATGCGAGTAGGACACAAGTTGTACTTACGATGATGGATACACATATAGATGTGAGAGACTGATAACCATAGGCCGGTAAGTGACAATGTATGACTCCTATATGACATGAGTATGGGGTATAAGATGTGCATTGGACACACATGACATTGGACACGTAGCCAACAGGCCTGTCCAATAAGTATGACAGAAACAAGAAAGCATGTCATCTGCAACCGGCAGTAAATATTTTCAATCTAATAATTTTGATTCAATTTCATCTATGCTTGATGTAAAAATCCAGCATATGAAAAACCATGTTTAATAAATGACTTCCTTAGTTTTGAACTGAAACTAACTGAAATTCAGTGTGAGAAACCTTCTGACTTAGTGATACTTAAGTGAAATTTTTTGAAAACCTATGGATTCCATTGCAGTTTGCAAATGGAACACAGTTGAACTACAAAACGGTGGGTTTCTCCTATGCAATTTAGAAACCAGGTTAGATGAGCACTTCATGATGCAAATGATAAGAAGCTGGTTTTATTTTTCACTTTTATTTTATTCATTTTTAGAAGACAAAAGTATTTCTGTAATTAAGGTCAGTTGGGTCTTATATTGGTTTATTATTTTATGGTGTTTTATTAGGGCGATTGATTGGTTAATTTGTTCGGGCTTAGTAATTTAGCCCAAGAGCCCAAGCCCATTAGAGTTAGGCATTAAACACCTATATATATAGATTTAATGGTTGAAGATGACAACTATGCAAAATTCCAATAACTATTGCTTGCGAGGATTGTGTGATGTAACCCTATCCAATGTGTGATGCCAAAGAACCTTAGGTATGATGCTTAGGTTTATCTATCTTTTCTCATTTCTGTTTTTATTTGAAATTTCTAATAATTTCCCCTAAACTTTAGCATAATTAGATTAAAATTTAGACTTATTCTTTTCCTAAAATCATAATTCAAAATCCTAAACCACTCATCTCTCATAAGATTGGCAAACAATCACTCACAGCAAAATACTATTCATAACTTTTTGGCCTTTCCGAGACTTACCATTTGGCATCATTCATGGAATATCTATCCCCCAAAATGGTTGCTTTTGTAGCTATGACAAGCATGGGATGCAGCACTAGAAGCTTTCTAATCTCCTGAACTACAGTTTCTGACACCGTCTGCAGAGAATGGCTTTTCCTACAAACCAAACAATTAAATCATTGAGATAAGGGATAATCTGAGAATGAACTGACTCTCCAAATAAAAAGTTAGTCCATAACAGTCAAATTTCTCAGCATACATAGAGAAACTAACAATAATCAAAAGTTGAATGCATATATGTGAGGATGATTACCAGTTAGGACATTAGAGCAACAGAAAACCTACAACATATTAATATTCTAGATCATACAAATTCAGTATATGAAAAATAAGTTATTTGAGCTCTACCCCCTATTCTGGCTAAGTTCGTATTATATACCAATCTTATGAACAAGATTGTGGCAGCAAAGAGCTATACCCAACTTTACATCAATTATGTTTGGATATATTTGGATGCTTGGAATTGGCCCTGAACCGGGTCTTGGATTTGGAATTGGAGGGCCCAATGCCAAATCCATTCTTTGGATCTTTATATTGGCCTTAGAGTTGGCTTCAAGATCCAGTTTCAAATGGCCCATTTCACATATCTCTCGAACTCCACCTCCCACAGTTGGAGACCCCTTCCCCACCGCAAAGGCAGCAGTGACTTCAATCACCACCAATCCCCCAACGAAGGAGAGAATATGCGAAGGTGGGCTTTGTTGAAGTGGTGGACCTTTTTGAACAATGTGATTATTCGGCAGATTGCTTCCTCCATGGATGTTGCAGTTGAGGTGTTGGGGTCATTGTGAAGATTGTTGTATATGACATGTTTGATCATTTTCCTCAATGAACCTTTCTCACCCTTATAATTACTTATCTTCTCTAGTTGACGATACTGCCATCTCAATTCATCCACCTCTCACACGAATTGCAAACTGAGGTGTACTTAATGTTGCTTGGCAACATCTCATAAGAAGTCGTGCTTTCTTTTGCCTCATGCTAATCCAAGAGTATGTGTTCCTCTGGCACTTGTGGCCACAAGCAAGTGTGCCTTTATAAAAGGGGGAAGCCCAAAGAAGAAGGACCTACATCCAATGAAACTGTTTCTAAAATATAAAAAAGCTGCCATTTTAATTTGTGCAACGTTGGTGTCAGCAATTCTCTTTGAGACAATCTATAGTCTATACTACTCTACACCATGGTAGCTCTTAAGCCCAAACTAATGTAGGTTTGGCTTGGGAATAGTGGTTCCTATATTAGGAAACAAAGGCTAAATTAATCATTGGCATTTACAATCTACTTCTAATACTCCACCTTTTCAAAGAGAAGGTCTAGAGTTTAACACATTAGAAGTACTGCAATTTGTGAGATATAAGATTCTTTGGTTGTTTCAAAAAAGAACAACTAATGTGCATGCAGTATGTTGGTGCTTAAATGTGATGAATAGAAGTTTTGATATGCTTTAACCTACATTGACATAGATTAAGACTTTCTATACCTTCCAGATTAGCTTGAAAACTACTAATTTATTTTTACTCATTTTTCATTCTTTCTTGTTTTCCATTTTATAATTTGTAAGATTAATGTCCAACAAAGACATTAAAAACAGTGTAAGGGCATTATTGAAATATAAAGGTTTCAATGAAGTAAAATAATTGGAATATAAGATATTTCAAAAATTTGACTCATTTGGGTGTTAGATTTTATTCGATTTTATTTGATTCTTTGTTGACTTTACGGATACCGAGGAGGAAAAAAAATTGAAATGATGTTTGGATGGTTTAGAAAAAATGTTTGAGTAAGTGAATATATTTGAAAAAAATATATTTAAAAATAATAAAAAATTATATTTTAATTCTTAAAAAAAAACTGAAAGAAAAAAAAAATTGAAGTGATTTCAAACCACCCCCGAAAATTGCTTGGGGGTGGATCAGCCACCCTGAGATTTTTTTTTTCTTTTTTAGATTTTTTTTTTAATATAAATATAATTTTATAGAATTTTTTATATTATTTTTTGAATTGAGTTGAATAAATTTGAGTTGGGTAGGAAAGTTGACTTTTTAGACAAATTAAGAAGAATTGAGTTAGATAAAAAAAAAAAAAAATCTCTTTCCCAAACAGGCCTGCGATATTATCAAATATAAAATCAAAAAAACAAACACAAAGTATGGTTATCGTTTTAATATTATAATGGCGTTTTAATATTATAATGGCATGTAAAATTTATCAAGCTTCTATATAATTGTAGAATTCCAAATGAATTCCAAACGAATCCAAACAATGAGGTTACAATTCTATGGAGTTCAAACTCCATCAAATTCAATATCATGGAATTAAAATACCAAAAATAATGCCAAATCAATTTCAATTCCAAGAAGCCAATTGCAGCATTAAAATTTCACCTAGATTTTTCTTTCATTGAGCTTAAAAGTTGTGCTTCTGTACTTGGACCTTTTCTGAAGGTGTAAAGGAGATTGAACATGCCAAATTTGGTTCTTAAAGCTTTTGTCTGAAGTATGAGATTGACTTATAAAAAAACATATCTGAAGTATGAGATTCTTTTCCTTTTTTTTTTGGTAAAAAAAATAGCTAGCCTAGAAGGCAATTTCTTTCCTTCCCATCTTCCAAACTTCCATGAACCCTGGACTAACCTTCACCTGTGAAAAAAAATATTTCATTCAAATCACTTAGAAGGCAATTGGATTGCATGAATGTTTCCATCTAAATTTGAAATCATTCTGCTAATAACTTAATCAAATCCTGATTTGAAAGAAGATAGGCCACAGAAAAGGTTCTTCCCCTCAGCTCATTATGACAGATCTTTTTACCGATTTTCCTTATTGATAAAAATCATTATTGCAACTTTGCATCAGGGCTTCCTAGCATTTAAGACCAATTTTAAAAGTTTGATTTGTAACCGGTAACTAGCTATATCAAATGATTTTTCCAACGTCAAACTGACACAGGCAGTGAGAAACTCTTCGAAAAGCAAGCTTAAAGATCAAATTATTAGAAAAGTAAGGTCTAAATGCGGGGCCTAGTTGGAACCTAACAATTTATATGAAGTTAGTATGAGAAACAAAGCCCAAACTAGGGAAGAACCATGGTTGTGGGACAAATTAGCAATTGACTAGCAATAATTCTATAAGAAAGAAAGAAAAAAATAATGACCTCACTCAATTTGTAAAACAGGGACTAAAACATAACTATTCTATCTACACAATTCTAAGTCCCTCAATTGTATATGTTACCTGTTATTACCCCCTAGTGGCATGAATGTTGAGGCACGATCTATCCAATGAAAAGCTCCAATGCTGTTAAGATTAAGGCATCCACAATCAGATATTGACAATTAAATTACATCAATCTACTTCAACTTCAATTGTGCTAAAACCAAAATTAATTCATGATGCATATCATGCTAAGGGAAAGAAACATCACAGAAACATTGTAAGTTTAAAAGATTCAAATATTCATATATTGAAGCATGGAAATGTAAAATGTGAATCAGCACTTTTCATATCTAAGTGTAAACAAAGAATCCTAGTAATAAAATATCTGAAAGGTAGGCATCTAAACCAGAAAACCATCCTTAAGCACTTTTCAAAGGAAATTCTATTACGATTCTACTCCATGTATGGTTCTTAATCACATTACAAATATGAAAAAAAAAATAAATAAATAAGGTGCAAATTTGGTTATTCTCAAGTAATCTATTAGGCCTAACTCTACAATTGAAATCCTGTTGTATACTCAGTGACAAGGCTCCATTTATTTCATGAAAAATAACTTCTTGCTAAAAACTATGTCCAGTACGATTCATCTTGTTATCTACTAGTTTTCCTATGTTTGGCATGCACAGAAGATTTTCTATATTCTTGTTATTTTCAGTGATTGGTGTCAATTTTAAACAGCTCAGAATCATATTAGGTGAAAGGATGTGACAGTGGGTGATCAGAGGGTTAGACAATACCTTGAAGCGGTTTGGTTGGGCAACCAACCTAGCAACTAATGAAATAAGCCAAGATCAATGATATGAGCAGTGAATGGAGTAGGGAAATTCGAAATGATTGGAGGAGCAGCTGGTGACCAATTGGGGGTTGTTGGTGAATGGCAAGGAACTGGCTGGCGATTGACAAGGGAAAGGGTTCAGTTCCTTCAGAAATGGCTTGTGCATTTAAAAATGCAAGTCATGTTCCGATATATAGTCTTCATTTTTCGTTGACAAGGAATTTATTCTTTGTATACTAATTTTAAAATCTGTAGAAAATGTTTTCCAGCAGCTTATTTTCCATGAAACAAAGGGCACTTAACTTGGTTAAAGCCCTCAAAATAACACAGAAGAACCAAATTAGACTTCAAGGAATGAACAATTCTTTCATATAAACTTGGAAACAAGACTTTACAAGTAACAGGCAAAATGGATTCTGTATGGTCATACACACCAAAATACAGTTCAAACGCCTTGACACTGATTTGAAATACATATATATAAATATATATATATATATATATATATATATATATATATTCTCTTAAAATCTTTTTCCTTACAACTTATAAAATGGCAAAGGTGCGGCTACATACACCCAGTGTTCTTATACAACAGTGGCACTAATTATAGAGGCAAGCATAGCCGTCCAATATATAACAGTAAAAGTCAATCTGGACACTTTAGAAAGAGTGTTTCCACTTATGTTCCATTGTGGACCATGGGACTATTTGCAGAGAAATAAAGGGCCAAACAAAGGGCAATTGAACCCCCCACCCTCGGGGGCCAGCAAATATAACCCTCCATATTAAAAGACAAACCTGTCGATCATGAGCATATGAACACCAGTACCATGTGCTTCTTCTTCCTTTTGAATCCGATAGTGCAATGTCTTTTATCCAAAAATAAAAAGAATCAAATATATAAGATCTTCCACAACTAATTTAGGCTTCAGCAAGGAAAAGATAACAAAGTATGGACAAAATTAATGCACCAGCTTTAATGAGGAATTTGGGCAAATAAACCAGATTAATGTAATAAAAGAATCTCAAAACACCAAAATGCATTGAGGTTAGTTGGATTTTTTTTTTATTTATGTATTTTTTTTGATATGTGACCAAGTTTTTGTCAACTTGAGCAGGTTCCAGGAAAGAAATATGTAGATTAAGTATGATTTAATATTTCCGCATCAACTCTAAATTTTAGCAGTACATAACAACTAGATCATGGTAATTGTAATATCTTAAGCAGATAATTTTTTACTTCCACGTGAAGTATACCAACTGTTGGTAGTTATTACAGAAATTATTATCTAGTGATGTATAATTTGCCTCTAAATAAAGCAAGAATTCTTGTGGGAGCATGCTTTTATGATTAATTCTTACTTTATAGGAAGAGCCTTGTTTTTCTTTTTACATCTCCACTATGCGGTTCTAGTCTTTCCCTTTTCTCTTGCATCTACTTCCTTTTTTATCCCCACTTTTATTGGCTTCAAAAGCAATAATAACATTTTAAGGAAAAACCCATGCACTATAGAATAACACCAACATGAAAAACAGAAAATTAATTAGAGATCATAGATTTTGTTATTGGAATTAGCACTTACAAAGAGAGAGAGAGAGAGAGAGAGAGAGAGGCAAAAATAAAAGACACTCCTCACCTTGAGAGTGGCAAGAAATTCAAAACTATCATAACAACGGACATACAAGAACCGTCTCATACACAAAACATATAATTCCTCATCATAAGCTGGTCTCCTTTTTCTATCATTGTTCCCTAGGTCAAAATCCATCTTCTCCGAATCTATTTTCATTGATCCTAAAAAATTCAAACCAAACTATAGCAAATTAAAATCTTAACTTGCTCAAACTTCCAAACAAACAAAGATATGGAAAGATAAGATTTGTTTTTGGACAAAATAAAATCATATCAGGACCCCTACAACACGCACAACAGTAACTACAGCCCTCTTCCATTGCTGCATCAACACTTCATATAAACTTCAGACCCAAAGGCACTCCCTTCCCATATGAATAATTGGCTGGCATTGTACTCTCATTCTCAGAATGGAAAACAAAAATTAGATAAACCATTTATTTCACCTGGTCTCGTACAATAAATGTAGTATAGAAGTGATGTGATAATGAAAGGTATCATTAACCCCTTCTCTAAAGCTCTTACTTTTAGTTTCCAGTTCTTATATGATTGCAAAAGCATAGAGCATAGGTTTGACCTATAGTGTGCTTGGTCTTGGAATTGAAGAACTTTTTCTTTGTCGTTTATCCAAAGACAAAGTTTTCCTCTAAATTAGGTTGGAGGAAATTCTTCAAACCCAACATGTTCTAAGGACATAAATCAATTTAATAGATTGGTTCGGAGGAATTTTCTACGACCCATTTCAGAAAAAATTTTGTCCTTTATCCAGAGTTTAAGGCCTTTTTTTTTTTTTTTTTTTTTTTTTTTTTTTTTTTTCATTTTTTCAAATTTTTAAAAAGCTTCAACACCAAATCAATGATCAAGACTTCATGGGGCATAAAAGAAGTAAGAGTTCCTGCTTGAGCTAAACCAAATGAACTAGAAAAGAATGGATAAAGTGTTACAGCACGTCAGTGACCATCTGTAAGGTTTCTCTTTCAGACAAAGTGTCGAACAGTTATCATGAGTGAAAGAATCGGACACTATATCCAGCGATACTAGTTGTGTAATAAATTATGCAGCCAATAAGCTTAACTGTGAGACTCTCTTAACGACGCATAAATTTAGATTTCGATCAAAAACAACAAAGGAATGTTGTACGGATTCTTACCAATAGATTCCCCAATTATTCGATGCTTTAGCATTTCTGAAAGGCGCAAAATATCAAATCGACAATCTAAGTCAAGGAACACTACCAAGTGATCCAAGCCTCCATAGTGCACCCCATTCCACTCTTTAGGAAGAACACAACTCACTGCAGCCTACACATATTCAATCATGGAGTACATGATCGGGGTAATCGTGATAAAATTGAATTGAATTTAAGGCTCCCTTTGTTTCTACGTAAAACATTTTCGGTATAATATTTTCAGCATTTTTCCAATGTTTGGCTACACTTAGAAAGGTTCGGATTTTAATAGATGAAGTATGGGGAATTATTGTTTGGGACCTGAATCAGGACGTGGGTTTTGGAAGAAGGAGAGGGGCCGACAAGCTCAACCACGTTACCGACGCGTAGAGGAACCCTGTGAAGCGGCGGAAGAAGCAAGAAGGGGCGCGCTGTTAGAACTCTAGCGAGCATCTCTTTGGCGCTCTCGTCCCCATCGATCCACCCTTTGGGGCTGCCCACTACTTGCTCCATTTTTCACTTCAAACTGCTTACGGACGGCTTTGGGCGGGAGGACCAGTACATATACACACAGCCACACAGGTCATAGTATTTAAAGCCGAGGGTAATTTTGGGTTTTTATTTTTTTAAGACAACTTTTGGATAAAAAAGAGTAATAAATTGTAGATACTTTACATGAGCGTGATCATAGTAGCACCTACTCGCAAGATATCACTCAAAAAGCGCTGAGACGATGAGAAATCATATGCACCCTCTTAAGACTGATCGAACCATAATTTAACTCTCATTCTACCAAGAAAACTAACAATACCTAAGTTTATGCAGTGATTTTCATTTTGAGATTCGACATTACGACCTAAAACCTCACAGGAACTTGAATACAACTTTTGGGTTATGTATGCATTTGGCTGTAATCATAGTTTAGGCTTGGCGTGTGATCTAAGTTGTGAACATGTCACGCATTGAGGGATATAGTTTTAATAAAAAATAAATAAAAAATTATAGTAAATTTCACTGCATTTAATAAGTTATTATATCCACTTCTGCCTTTTCTTTTCTTTTTTTGGTGGCAGAATATAATTGAGATATCATACAAATTTTAGGTATAACGGAGCAGTTGATTTCTAGGCACATTGCTGATATGACAGAAAACTTTGTTAATAATTTGGATGGAAAAACTAATAGAGGGACTAATTTTTGAGAAAAATTCCAATAGTCCATGAAATTTCACCTTTTTATCAAATTGCTTCATAAGATTTAAAAGTTATCAAATTATTCATTAAGGTTTGAAATGTTATAAAATAACTTTGTTGGTTTCCCGGCCGCTAAACTTTGAATGGTGTTAAATGACATGTGGCCATTATGTTATTAAAAAGAAAACACATGTCACTATCATCAAGTCAAATAACTTACATTATAGACACGCCATGCTAGACGACTATGATACATTAATCCAAATTTAAAAATTGTACACATTAACAAGAAGAAAACAAAAACAGATGCTTGCGTGCAACCACCCTAACAGTTGGAATAAAGCTACTCTGTTTATTTGGAGTCGTCATGTTAGCTACCCCTTTGTTTGGGTTAGCCCATTTGATCTGGCGGTCACACGACTATTTTTCTCAATTCTTTTTTTGTTGGGGTTATCTTTCCAACTCTCTTTTTTTTTTGTTGTTGTTGTTTAAGTAAAGAGTCAGTTTTATTTGTTTCAATTTTTTCAAAATAAACAGGTGTAACTCACAATTCACACAAATTATTTTCTCAAATAAAGACTCATAAGAAAAACACTTATAAAAGTAATTATAACTTTTATATCACTTCAAAACTTTTTTTTTAACCAAATCATAATCAATATTCTATAAAGATGCAACCAGAGGGATTATTCTATTTCTACATAGTGGTTTTTGCATTTTTTTCAAAAAAAGAAAAATAAAAAAAGAAAAGAAAAGAAAGGGTCCTCTCGAATCTCGATCCTTTGTATCCTGAATTTCCCTCCATACCGCGCTTTTCATTTTCCACTTTTCCCTCCTAAAAGTTTCTTGGGCTTTGGAACGCCACCATCATTACGTATATCTTCTATCATGCTCATTATTTCGGCCCAATTCGGTGGAAAAAAATTAAAAGAAGCAGAAAAAGAAAAGAAACGATGGCTTCTGGAGGTACCAGAAGCCTGATGGATTTCTTCAAACCAGCAGCATCTGCCAAGCGCATCAAACTCTCATCCTCATCAACTGATTCGGCTCTCAGTAAATCGATCAACACCCATTGCCAGTCCGAGTCTCAGTCCCACAGCCGCCTCAGCTCCGAAGACGATACTACCCCCACCAATGCCCAACAAAAAACCCGCATGGAATTCAACAGATCGCTCGCCAGAGCCAAACTCAATCTCAAAATCTGCTCCCAAAACGTCTCCAAGGCCAAAGGTAATCCCCGCTTCTTCTTCTACTTCTTGTTAGCATTCTGACAAACAGTGATGGGGTGAGTGTGGATTTGGCAACAACTGAAGGTGAAGGAGATCATGTGAAATTGTCGGAGCTGTTGGTGGAGGAGACGTGGTTGGGAGCGCTTCCGGGAGAGCTTCAAAAGCCCTATGCTCTGAACCTCTGCAAGTTTCTCCAAACCGAGGCGTGCTCTGGCGCTGGCGTGCCCATATACCCGCCTCCCCACTTGATCTTCAATGCTCTCAACTCTACCCCTTTCAACGCTGTCAAGGCTGTTATTCTTGGACAGGACCCTTATCATGGACCTGGCCAAGCTATGGGCCTTTCCTTCTCTGTCCCTGAGGGAGTGAAGCTCCCTTCTAGTCTGCTTAATATTTTCAAGGAACTGCACAAAGATCTTGGCTGTTCAGTCCCGTCTCATGGGAATCTACAGAAGTGGGCTGTACAGGTATGGACTGCAACATTCTTAGGAAAAGGGAGCTTCCTATTTCTCATAAAGTTTCTTAGGAAGGGAATACACTTTTTTAGCCTTATTCGGCTGCCTATTGGAAGTTATTTGACAGTTGGGACCTTGTGGTGAATGTAGGACATTTGCAATGTGCTCCTCCAATTCATTACGAGTAACAACATATTATTTTTATGTGCAAAACTGATTTTATGACTGGAATTATTTGAAATATGTTTGTTTCTGTAGTAGCCTCTTTTCTAACAAGTCATTGCCTGACATTTATTTTAACTGTGTTCTAGGGTGTTCTATTGCTCAATGCTGTTCTCACTGGTAGGGCTCCTCATTTTCTCTAAACTCCTAATGAATTTTATTGTCATCTTATTGTTAGATCTACTAGTTTTCCTCTGGGAGTATTGTTATGATGTTAAGTTGTATGATTGTTTGGGAGCACGATTCAGGTAGTTCTTCGAAAGCTCTATGCAATGAATGGTAACTGTTATAATGTTTATATTACAAAAGCAGTTATCCTATGAAAAATGGATTTGGGTCTCTTTCTCTCTCTCTTTTGTCTGACTTTCCGTTTTTTATCCAGTTAGGAAGCATCAGGCTAACTCTCATGCAAAGAAAGGATGGGAGCAATTTACTGATGCTGTTATTAACACAATTTCACAAAAGAAGGAAGGAGTAGTTTTTCTCCTATGGGGGAACTCTGCTCAAGAAAAATCCAGGTACTATCATTTGGCTGGCTTAGTTTCATTTGAAATATATTTTTCTGAAGAAGACATAACAAAAGAAAAAGTAGACTCGTGCCCATGCACACACTTAGATGGGCTTGAGTACAAATAGATGCATGCATTCAATGAATCACTCGGTTGTCTTTTCGCTTTGATTACTAAAACGTAATTGGGAAAAAAATCTCAACACCCTCTGCCAATTTTAAGTGGTTCCAATGTGACATGAATACTACTAATTTAAATAAAGTGCCTAAAGTTTGCTCTGTAGGCCAGACTGTTTCACCTTAGTGAAATCCTCTAAAAATCATTTACTTTGATCAGATGAGCTTGATCATATGAAAGTGTGAAAATTTTTTCAGTTTTGGCTTATCATAGTTGACTGTGTATGTGCTTTCCTGATTTCATCCTGTTTCAACATCAAGTCACTAGTTCAGGAAGCTCTCAGCTTTAAATTTCTTTGCAATTAAGGTCCCCTTGCCCCTCTTCATCCCATCTTTTGTTGATGAGAAGTTCTGGGCATTTTAAGCACCTGACTAACCTTGGGCATGTGCAGTCTACCATTCCACACTCAACAAGGCAATTATTGCAATAAATCATTGCGGTAGCCACCAAATGGACTAGTAGTAGGATTCAATCTTTGGCCTTCTTGGCGCATTCAACTCCAAGCTCAAGAGCTACTCAACGTAACTGCTTGGGAGTGATTTTCAATTGGAGTAAGCTGGAATAATATGGAGAAAATTTCAAACTTAACATGTGAATTATTTGTTTATTATTCAATCACCCAAGAGAAATTCCAATTTCATTCTCTTGATAGATAAGTTCAGAAGAACTTGAATTCTGTCTTTTGAGAGTTAAGTTTCCTAAGACACAACTTTTTTTTTGGGGTGGGCGGGGGGAGGCAGGGTGGATTTTGTTACTGCACCTTTTAATTAAAAGATGTTGTACAGGTTGATTGATGAGAAAAAGCATCACATTCTCAAAGCAGCACATCCTTCTGGTTTGTCTGCACACAGAGGTTTTTTTGGCTGCAGGTATGTTTAATTCCATGAAGCACATGATCTATTCTCTCCATTTTCACATTTCAGAAAGGTAGCAGGAATGCCATGTCTGCTAAATTCTTTTATATATTATTTTTGTCTAGATTGAAGCTGATGGTGATAAGTGTAACATATTTTTCTGGAATATAATTTTTGGGATTAGCCATATAGAAGTTTTGGCATCAAATGTCCTAAAAAAATGCAAATAACATTGAGTTAAACCAAAAGGTCCCTATTTAATCTTGGGGTTGTCTGAGTTGGCTAGAAAAGTTTCAAGTGTATACATCCAGGTCTTAGTAATAATCTCAATTCTGCACCTTCTTAATGTTTGCGAATATTATTACTAAGTAGGATGTGTTTGCGCTGGCGGTCCAACAAAGAGGCGAAGTAGTGGTATCTTTCTTTCTATTGCGAACGGCATGCTTCACCTGCTCCCTCCCCGTGTCCACTAGCAAATAGTCTCAATTCTGCACCTTCTTAATGTTTGTGAATATTATTACTAAGTAGGATTGTAGATAGTAGTCAAGGACTTGAGGCAATTCTCACCTTGATGATTTTTTAAGAGCCTAGGCATTGTTCGAAAAGACCTATTAACTTATATATTAAACCAGTCTATTCAAAGAAATAAAGACGGTTAAGGCATGAGTTAATAAGAACTAAACTTCATTTACATGTTGATTCTGAGAAGAACAACACCTATGATAGTGTTTAAGGACTATACATGTGGTCGACCTGACTAATTGAAGAGGATTCGTAAGGCTGAACCCAATTAAATTGGGATTAAGGTGGAGTCGAGTGAAGTATTGAGGGGAACAATACTCTGATTTTTGTATAAACCAGTCATATCATTGATAAAATCTATGGGCTCTTGCTGTACTTATTGTATATTACCTTCACTTAATGTGTCAGTGAGTCCCCGCACCATTTTTGGTGCATGCTACATACCTTACTGGTTTGTTTGTGTCCGAGAAGCACTAAAATGACCTACAATTCCCTTCAAATGTAATAGTTGGCATCAAACAGAACCAAGTATATTATGAGTAACAGTGTCAAGGATTAAGTCAACTGACAGCATTTAGGCAGTTCACACCAGTATTTAAGGGATCCCAAATTTTTTATCACTAATTTCAATCTAGTGCTGTTTCTTTTGCCTATATTAATTTTCAATCTCCTACATAAATGTTCTTTATGCTAGTACAGTTTGGTTATGTTCTGACAGTTCTGTTTTTTTTTTTTTTTGGTATTTTTTCTCTAGTATTCTTTATGCAAATTAATAATACAAAATTTCTTACTATTGGCAAGCATGACATTAACACTTCTTGCAATACAAATTTTTATAACTATCCAGAGGGTATCTATATCTGTTGCATGGGCAAGAAAATAGTGTTATGGTACTCAATTTCTCATGATGTGGACAGGCATTTTTCTCGCACAAACCAGCTTCTGGAGGAAATGGGTATTGCCCCCATAGATTGGCAACTTTGACTTAGATGAACAGTATCTATCCTAACCCCATTTTTGTGCGTTTTGCTAAAATCTCTTTTGAGATTTACTAGTAAGACAAGTTCTGGATCTTCGTTCATATGTAAATCCATTTCCCTACTAAAGATTTTTCAACAATGGTTCTGATGCAGCAGTATGTCTCCTATGGTTTTGTATTATCCAAATAGCAGCACACGACCCAAAATCTTTGCCTATTTCTGTATTCCATTTGCTCTACAATGCTGATGGAGAATCCCTCTTGCAATTTGAAGAAGGCAAAAAAGAACTGTTTTTCCACATTAATTGTTTTTGTTTTCCAAGTAATTTGAAGAAGGCAAATTAAAGAACGTGGCTCATTAAGGGCCAATTCAGATACAGATCTTTGAGGATTCATTCTATTTTCACTTAGAAATTTAACGGAGGAAGGAATGAGTCATTGAAGGCAATTCAAATTTAGATAGTTGAGGATTCATTACATTTTCAAATTTTTCACTAGCTGCTATAGTATACTGATAACTAAGGCAAGCTGAGAAAGTATGCAAAATAAGGTGTAGATGTAGCCATGTAGCCCTCCAATGTACATTTCTTTTACTAATTGTTGGTAATACACATTATTTGAAAAGTATATAAATATATAACTTTGACTTCGATGCCAATTGACCAGCCTGAACCGAAACCAAAACCCTCCCCAATATATATAATGCTACTTTTACTCATATTTATTATATTTATTTTACATTGATTTCAACTAGTTTTTCTTTTGCTTTTTTTAAGTGCTTGACATGAGAAGTTACTTAAAAGACATCAAGAGTAATAAATGAGTGTAAAGTACAGTGTTTCTCTTTTTCAAAATATAAAATGAAGAGCATCTAGTTGAGATTAAATTTCACATATGAAATAATGTATATATTGTTACATAATAAATATGTTATACGTTATTTAAAATTTTTAAATAACATTGTAATAATCTTTCTCCATAATGGCCCCCAAGTTCAAGATAAGCCCAATAGAATCCACCAATAGGGCCTAGATATCGACAAACCCTAAAAAAAACTTATTGATAAGCTTAGATGCTCACTTCAAATTCTCATAGATTGAATTGCATGAGGCTATTGTAGGGAATAGATACTGACAGACCTTAGGAAGGAGGCCCAACTCTCAAATAGCCCAACTGACTCCTAGCAATGCAAAGGACAACTAGCCCTTGAGGCCCCGACGGACAACCACACCAATGGTAAGCCCTTCTAACATTTTTCTTTCTTGCGGAGCTCGTGTAACAATACAAAAAAAAATGTTAATCATGTTTTTGTTATTATCTTAAAAAGATTAATCAATTTATAATTTCTTTATAATCATTTATAAAGTCTACTTTTGTATAGTAAATAAGCAATGCGAGACTTATTATTCATGTGTCTCTTTATAAATTACATATTCAATGTGAGCTACTCATTTTTTAAGTATGTTATCAGAGTATTACTGCTCTTTCTTAAAAAGTAGTCTTAAAGTCATTGTGTGTCTCTTACATCAACAACAACTATCTTAAGAAGGTCACATTCACATAGTCATAACCAAGCCACGTAGAACCCCGACGTCGCGATATTTTAGGGGCATGAGGGAGCTTTGTCTAACGAAGTGGGAGGGCTAGAAAATCAATTCGGTTATTCTTGAACTCTCCCCTCCCTAACCAATTATGCTTGGGACACAATCCATCAAAGAGGAAGAAGGGTTCACTTGAGAGGTACACATTATATAAGCCAAAAAAATTTCTCTTGCTTTACGCTGACTTTTTTTTTTTTTTTGAAGTGGGCTTAAAGCTTGTCATTGAATTATAAAAAAGAATTGGGTAAAGATGAAGCACAACTCAGGCTGATGTTAAAAGCAGCTCAGGCTGATGCACTGTAGCATCAGCCTGGGCTGACATCAATCACGACTCAAAATAATTTTGCTTGGCAAGTATAATAATTTAAATAAAATCAAAATAAGAATCTTTTTAAACATAATGGCGGCCTTTGCCAAAAGGTAGGCATTAGCCTGTCGATGAGTATTGCTCTGCACTGACTTAAGCGGATTCGGATCCACGGCAATTTTTTAAAAATTGCCGTGGTAGCAATAGCAACAATGTGAGCCGTTCGTCGGCGGCTGGCACGCAATGGTTGGACGTAGAGTTTTCGACAGAGAGGGAGGGCTCTGGTTGTTGAAGGCGGCGTTCGGCGGTTAGAGGTGGCGTTCGTGGTGGTCGGAGGAAGCCCTCAGTTTGAGATCCAGCGAGATGAGGGAGAAGAATGGTCTTTCTGGAGAGGAAGAGGGGAAACGAGGGGATAGAGTGGACTTTTTGAGGATTTTTTGTTTCAAGCAGATCCATTCACGAAGGAAAAAGTCTGAAGCAGTTTTGATGGTTTTTGCTTCACACGGATCACTGAGGTGTGATTGTTTCGGATGGCTATTTTGAGCCGTTGATTTAAATTGACGGCTCATATTGTTGCTATTGCTGCCACGGCAATTTTTAAGAATTGCCGTGGATCCGAATACAAAGCATGGAGTGTACGTACATTCAATAAAATAAAATATTAACTATTAAAATAGATACTCTTATTAGTATGTATCCACCTCGAGGTTTGGAATAGCGTGACGTCTCATCATAAAAGAGTAAAAAGGCAAGCATCGTGTGCACGTAAGGCTTGCATTGAGTAGAAAGAAACGCCAAACAAATGGGTCCTTGTTATTATCTGCTTCCGCCTATAAAATACCAATCACCACTCTAATTGCTGGCCGATGGTTACTCCGCTGAAAGTTGAGGTCCTCCGCTCCCCTCCCCTCCTACTCTATCCATAACCAGCACGGCAGTACCACCCCCCCCCCTCCCCGCTTCTCATTTCGCTCTGCCTCACCACCAGGTTCTCTCTCTCTCTCTCTCTCTCTCTTTCTCTCTCTTAATTGTCCTTAATTTACATTATTACA
Organism: Betula pendula; assembly: GCA_900184695.1. NCBI lineage: Eukaryota > Viridiplantae > Streptophyta > Magnoliopsida > Fagales > Betulaceae > Betula > Betula pendula. The sequence continues at coordinate 216,600 of FXXK01001061.1, forward strand.
GATAGGTCAGTGATAAGTTTTCTGAAGTTTGAAACTACTAAATCCATGATCTATCATGAAAGTTTCGGTTAATTAGCCACAAGATTCCCCAGATAAATGGGCAAGCCTGAGCAATTATCACATACGTTCGACATTTAATCATAGCTATATCCTTGTCTCTTACACATTACACATCATGCTTGCCACCCCTCTGGTTTGAGTTGTCTTATAATTGTGAAGGACTGTCTTTGAGCTGTAGGGGGTTTTACCTCTAGAAGAATGTTAAACTATTAATTAAATGATTAAATTAATTATTTTATATTTGCTTAAGCTTTTGGAATAAGTGCTGATTAATATGGTATTAGAGTAAAAGTTGTGAATTTAAACCTTGTCTCTGTCATTCACTACACATTTTAATTAAATATTTTATGTTCTCCATTATTTACTATTCATTTCAATTAAATATTATACATGTTAGTCCTTACTTATTAACAAGAAGTTTGAGCCTACACGTTAGGAAAATGTTAAATTATTAATTAAATAATTAAATCAACAATTTTCTTTTTAGCTTAAGCTTTTGGGATAAGTGATGATTGAATAAGACTCTCAACAAACTCAATTATTTCAAGATTGGTTTAGCTATTTGGCATAAAGGATGTACAAAGTGCACTATACTAGCATATGCGATCTGACAAAATGGGAGGATGAGATAGCTTAACCAACTTCTCAACGTAATTTTTTTTTTGTTATCTTGGGATCTGGACAAAAAAGGGAAAAAAAAAAGGTAAAAAAAACTGAGAAAACTCTAGTAAAGTTGATGAAGTGGTTGTTTGGTTATTTCAAGTCCAAAACATTGAAAAATCTTGTATTGCAAATTTTAATTTTTTCAGCAGTTTGGTTATTTCTAGTCCAAAACAATGAAAATCTTGAATTGTAAATTTTAATTTTTCTAGCTCTGGCAGGAATTGATATCGAAAGGTTTCAGCTTTTGGTTTATCTTATGTTATTATGTGTCTAATTATATGTGATGTCAGATAAACTCATGACCTTCTCTTAGAAGATTCTCACAAAAGTTTAGAATGATTCTATGATTTGCAGGAGATGATGAGCACTGTATCGAGCCACCATTGTAATTGCTCGCTAGGATTTCAGGAGCATATTATCAAAGGAAGATTTAGTAAAACTCCATGTCCAGGATATTTTGGTCCGTATCCTCTTTCCAGAGGATTGGAAAAACTAGTTTTTATCCATGGCCAATGCCTTTCTCGTAGATGTTATCCAGGAGTTAAGAAATACAGGCCTGCCTTCTCCAGTATGGTGGATGATGGCATGGATCCAGATAACTCAAAAGATGGGAATAATGACAAAGAATCAACAAAAGGCGAAACTGGAGGAGTATGTTCACATTGTATTTTCTTTTCCTTTTCCCCTTTTCTGTTTAATTCATTGCTGTGAAAATGACAATGTATAAAAACCATGGATAGACTGGTTTTTCCAATTGCATTTCAGATTCATGGGTTCATCACAATGTGGTTGTCAGAATCTATCACTATATGAATAGATTTACAGTTAAATGTGCGATGAGGCTTCACAGTTTCTCTCTCTCTCTCGTTTGTTGAATTATTATTACTTAAAAAAATACTAATAATGTTAACTATTTGAGACCTTTATTAATTATTTATTTTTTGAAAAACGTGTTTGGCATATAGTCCTCTGGTATGTCGGCTCTCTGTTAACTGGCTGCTTTATCTTTTCTTCATCGTCCAGGTACTGGTTGCAAGTATTAGCACTTTAACAAGGAGTTAGATCATCAAACAGTAAAATGCTATATCCAGCCTTGGAGTGGGCAAGCATTTGAGTGCACTGATTGATGAACTAGCTTCAGGTTTTGTTTAATAATTGTGGGATTGGAAAACTACTTTTGCCCTTCTTGATGTATTTTCTAGATGAAATGTAATTTTATTTTGTTTAAAACATTTAGTTTCTTTGTCAACTACATTTCTTTTGAGCCACTTTGGCTCTAATTAGCTGCACAGAGATGACTTAAATGAAATATAACATCTATGAGATAATTTTTTATATAAGTAAATTCTTGTTGGATAAGGAATCTCTCCATTTTCTTTTGAAATTAACAGAGATTAATTCACAGTGAAGATTTAAGTTTCACAATCTCAAGGCGTACAAGGCTCCATGTTATTTAAAATCTTATCATTAGTTACCATCCCTTCAAACAATATCTTTGATGGAATGAGATTCCAATTGACATGGCTGTATGTACACCTTAGATTTGTCTAAATTAGGTCTTAACCATGAATTGGCCTTTGTACATTTCAAAGACAATGGAGAGGCTCCTAACCCATTCTTGTCTTGCTAGCTGATAGACAACATCACATTCTCTAATATCTGTGATAAAGCTTTATTTGTCGTTTTTCAAATCTACATGAAGTTATAAATGGAAGAATCAAATATTTCAAACTAATATTCTTTTTGTTTACATTCTTCAGGTGAACAGCGAAATACTTAGGGAGAATCTTGAAAGAATAGTTGGAACAGATGATTCGACCTTTAGTGGGATAGACCTTGCAACCCTTATTAGGAACAAGTATGGGAGGTCTTATGATGTTCAACTGATAAAGAAGGTATGTTTTTTTGTATTTGGAAATAGCCGTGATATTAGCTAATTTGGAGTTGTTGCACTACAAGCATAGCTATAGTATACTTTCCTTTTCCTTTTTATTTTTTTATGAGGTAGGATTTATTGAGAAGCAGGTTGGAGTTTTTGGGAATTATGTAATCATTTTGCTTGACATTATTATTTTTTTTCTTTGTGGACTTGATATTCTAATATGTCTTTTCATCATAATTACTACTACAATAGTCAGGTTAGCAATTTTTTATTTTGATAAGTAATTCATATCATTGAAAAGCGTAGAGGGGCGCAACCTTAGTACACATGATATATACAAAGAAAGTTCCCCCGCTAAAGGCGAAAAGAAGAACAATACTCCATCAATTGAGAGAAGTTAGAAATAGAAGAAATTGATAGCTTGTTCCTTTTTTTTTTCTTCTTCTTTTATCATCACTTGGTGACAATTGTGATTTCTATTTATGCTACCTATTTTTTTACTCCATTCGTCCTATAATGGATGAGTTTACAATTGGCACGTATTTTAATGAAACAAGATTAATATATATATATATATATATATATATATTCTAAAATGCCCTAGGTGGATAATGTGTTATATGTGCTCTCACCTCCCACTTGATCTTGGCATTGTAAGAACATCACTATGTTTAATTGTTTTATTAAAATAGAATTTCCAGCTTTCTTGTTTTTATTCTTCTAATTAGCTAGGTTTATCTCTTGTATTCTCATGTATTTGGATTGCGCCTTTTGTGCTTTTTAATATATTTTCAATTACTTATAAAAAATTAAAATAGAATAGTCATTTGCAAACTTCATCTAGTATGAGAAGAAGAGTATTTAAGTTTCTTCTTTAAAACTTGTCCAGTTCCAGGGTCATTGAAATGCCCTAACAGTCTTTAATATTCTTAAATTTTTTTTTTTACCAATGTTTGCAAGATGATAGCGTTAGATGAGAACTTGTATTGTTACTTGGGCTCTTTAACTTTCGACTTTCTTTGATTTCGTACCATGTTCTTATGTGTGGATAACTCTATCCACTTTCGTAATACCAAAATGAACTGATTTGCAGCATTAGTTATCTACATGGTGCTGTATAGTTGGTGCTTTGGTGTGAGAATAGAATTTCAGATGATTCTTGAGTTGTGAAACTACAATACATGCACTTTCCTCGCAATTTCTAAATAACTGATGCAATTTCTTGTACTATGAGATAAAGAATCGCAATTAATGACCTTTAAAAGTGGACAAGGTATTGATCACATAGGTTTCTTCCATACTTGGAAGATGGATCAAGGTTTAGCTAAGGATTTCAAAGTAAGACCAGTAGAGAGTTGAACCGCACAACAAATATTGGTGGTACATTTTTGCTCCAAATACCAGTTAGGTCCAAAAGAGTGTTAAAAATGTTACAAAAATGTGGGATGAAGATAACTTTGAAAAATGAAAATTGGCTAAAAATTCATTCAAAAAGGTGGTTAAAGAGGCTAAATTCAACTCCTTTTTGACCAACTTTACTGTAAGTTAAGCATGAGAAATGGATAACTTACATGAGAAATGGAGAAAGTGATAGAAGCTTTGAAGACCGTGAGAGGACGGTGGCGGAACATAAGTCTTACTTTTTGAAAACTCCTTACCATTGGACAACTGCTATAAATCTTAATTTGCTTAGTGTTCATGATTTTCTTAACTTGTTCTCTCTTTCTAGCTAGGTGTTTCTCCTATATACACCATGTGTACTTGAGTTGTGCCTTTTGCACTTTAAATGATATTTTGTTTCTTTATAAAAAAAAAAAGAAAAGGAAACTGAGAAAAAGACATTAAGAACTTGCCTGAGTAGAAGAAGAAAAACTTAGAGACTTAAGTTGTGTTAAGTGCATCAAAGATAAGGATTAAAAGGTTCTCGGGATGGAAGATGAAATCAATGAAAATTGTAGGAGGTACTTATATAAATTAATGAGAAAAGATATAGTGGTTGTACAATACACCGAGAAATCCTAAATATTAGATTTTATGAAGAAAACGAAAGAAGGAACGCTGTGGGAATTTATGTAATTTCTATAGGACCTTGGACATGTCTTGAACGTGAGCACTATGTGCTGATAATTGCTTTAATATAATTCTAAGAACTAAGAAGATGCTTGATGAGAGGAGGAAAAACACCTTAATTAATATTTATCGAAGTAAGGTTATACCGAGTGTTACACCAATTAATGTGGGATCAAGTTTATAACCTACTTCATTAAATTTTAGGAGGGAGTGATTAAGCATCGATTAAGATATAGAACAACAGTTTTGTAGATTCAGTACACCACCCTAAGATCTTTGAACATTCATCATAAGATCTGTATTGAAATTGTAATCTTTTGAGGATTTTTCAACACATGTTGGTCATGATACTGAAACTTTCCTGCTTGAAAAAATAGTCTTGCTGTTCTATGTTCCTAGTATTGAAATTGTAATCTTTTGAGGATTTTTTAACACATATGTTGGTCATGATACTGAAACTTTCCTGCTCGAAAAAATAGTCTTGCTGTTCTATGTTCCTATTACCCTTTGATGATTATTTTCAACATTTTTTTTAGGCATTTCACATCTTACTTTTGCTTGACCTTCTCTAGGAGTTCATGGGAAGAAATCTTCTTGCTTTGAATGTGATGTGGAAGTACGTGGAGCAGGTATGCAATTTCTTGTGCTATTGAATGATCTAGAGTAACATCATTATCACTTAAGTCAAGTTTCAGAAATGCATAGAACATCTTCAGATTTTTGGAGAAAGACGAGCTTCACAAAACTTGTTGCATAGGCGATGTGCATATATGTTAATTCAGATTTCTTTTATTTATTTTTTGACCAATTTGGAAGAGATGTCTTAAGTTGAATAAATTCAAGAAGAACATGTTTATCTTAAACTGGTATACTGCATATAAATATGGACATGAACATGAACCTCCAATAAAATGATATTTAACCATCTGACTGGTGCTCAGCAAAGAAGATACCAAAAAAGAAAAAGAAAAGAAGAAATTAGAAGCCATATCATTACTGTTAGTAGTGTATCTCTGTAATTGGGTTGCCAATGAAATGCTAGCTCAAATTGGTAAAAGGATTGTCACCCATTTTTTTTAAAAAAACTACTCATATGTGCAAGGGAAGCTGCTAAAAAGGCTGCCTATAGAGAGAGTCAATTGTAATTTTCCTAGATTTCCTTTTTGTTGATGAGTGTCTAATATAGTTTCATGTTACTGTTTCTTTCCAGTCAGCCCTTTTTTGTTTCCATTCTATGGGTCATCCTTACACATACAAGTCCAAATCTCTGACTTTAGTTTGAAAGATCGTTCCCATAGAATTGTTGTGAGTTTCAATAATTCAAGCTAACATAGTTGATCAAAGTTATTAGCATCAACCATATGGTCCATAGCTAAACTGATTGAATGTTTTAGAGGTTATTTTTCCCATTTCGGCATGTTCCAATTACCTTGTTCTTTTAGAGATCTTTTCCGCTGACTGAAGAAGAGTATCTACTGAGGCTTGATGATGTGGCAAACACATTGAGATGTTGGGGAGCTGTCTCACATATTCGAAACAGCCTAGCTAAGTTGAAAGAGCGGCCTCGGATAGGAAAGGTAAAAATATGGTCCTATGATTTCTATATATTCATTGTTCATTTAAAGCCTAAATGCTTGGTTGAGGCAAATTAGTCTCCTGAAGTGTTTTTCTCAAAATTTAGCCTCAAAACTCCTAAATTAGAATCTAGCAAGTTGTGCAGAGAATGCAAGAGATAAGTGTGATGCTTTTCTTCACCATATCATCACTGTAGTATCTTTCTATTTTTTTTTTCATTTTTTGACCTTATTGTCACTGTAAATGGGTAGCCCAAATGACCAAGTAATACTTAACAAGTTTAATATTTACTCATGAACACCAGGTTTTGTGTACTTCCAGAAATGAGATCAAATTTAAGGTTTCCAAATAAAAATACTCAGCTACGTAAGTTCTAGAGATCATAAGCACTCCTTCACTGACTGTTTCTCTACATTTTGCACAATCAGAAAGGAAGATACAAAGCAAATAGCTAAGGTTAAATTTGGTTTTCTTTAGAGTTGGAATTTCAGATTGATAACTTTTTGCTTTTAGGTCAAATTCGGATGCCACATATGCAAATGATGAAGGTTAAGAACATTTCGAAGTCTCAGGACTAGCTTTGTCAGGAGAAACACTTCACATGCTTTTCTTTCATTGGCTATCACTACTTGAGCGCTGGCTCAAATGGTAAAAAAGTGACAAAGGGTAATAATATGATAAACTTAATCAACCTCCTAACTGAAATAACAACTAGATAAAATATAATTTATCCTAATCTAACATTTATAAAATAAATTTTTTTTTTTTAAAAAAAAAACCTCTGTTGGATTGCCAAATCATGGAACATTAAATGAGTGCATTGTTTATATAAAATGAACTTTCAGATAGAAATCAGTCCAACTTAAAATTTTATATGGTATAGCAGAGAGACAGCTTCACACTAAAACAAACAAAATAATGGTAAACCTCAATATATCGATATGCAAGAAACGTTAGACCTCAAAGTTCTTGATTCAAGAAAAAAAAGGTATATGTTGTTTGTGTGACTGATTGATGAAACTAGAGTAGGGAGCTTCTTGGCCCCTTTTTTTTTGTTTTTTGTATTTTTGCTCTTTGCTTTTTCCTTGTTATGATATTTATGAACAACTCCTTTAGATAATTGTAAAAGGCGCTGCAATCTCCAACCACACACCCCATCCTCCCTGCTTCAACCGCACCTCTACATTTATTTAGACCTAGCTATGAACTAGTAGATTGCTATGTATTTTAGGTATTTGCAGTCTAGGAGAAAGGTAAACTCAAAAAGAATGTAGGCTGTAGCTCTCACTAAAAAAGATGAGTTTTATCTTACAGAATACATGTAATTGAACAGAGCTTAATGGGAGGGGGAAAAGAGTAACTTGCTTGACCTGAAGTTGTCCAAGATTTTGTTGATTACTCATTTATTTTGTCTACATTGTCATTTGTCATTTGCTGCAGGCAGTAAGCATTTTTATAGACATGGATGAGTCTGGAGGCCGTGCAGATGAATGGATCTACAAGTAGATAACTCAAAAGGAGAGAATGTTTATGAAAAGGGAGGAACCATACCCACCAACACAACATCCTTGGCCATCATCTGAAATCAATTGTTTGGTGGCAATGTTCTGACAGCGGCAGGGCACAAGGAAGATTGGTGCCTTGTGCTTCCAATTTGTTTATTATTCCATATACACCATGGTGGCATATGAAGCCTTCATAGATTCTATCATAGCGCAACCTCTCTATACATGTAAGAGGATGCTTATCTTTTGATCTATGCACTTTTTACGGTACAATGTAAGATACATACACATACAAAGCAGAGGTATTTGACAGCTCCCTTTCTAATGTTATGTTCACCCGTCCGTGCAAATTAAGAAGTAAATTAGAACTGCATTTATGGCACGGTATTGTTATTGACTCTCAAATCAAACGTATGTATGGTCGTCTCCCCCACACTAGTATAAATCCTAAAAGAAGTTTTTATGTTGAGAAATGATATATACTACATTTTTATTTTACAGACTATCCTATAATGTTGAACAATCTTGACCAATCTTAAAAATTCTTCCTCTATTTATTTATTTATTTATTTTTTTTAAGACTAATCTAATTGTTGGCTGGATCATTATTGCATCAGCATTGTGAAATAATAATAGAATTAAAATGTGGTCTTTAACATTTCTCATGTTAAAAACAGCAACTGAACCCTTTTGGGCACTTTCCCTTAGCTCCGAATTTGCACATGAACTTGTTACTCTAGATTTACTCTGAACTTCCGCCCAAAGAAAACTGAAGACATTATTTCACAGGGATATGATCTCGTCTGTTTCACTTAAAATAGAGAAAATTTATTTTATGGCCAAAATTTTGTTTTGTTACATCTAACGTGTACGTGATGCAACATATAGACATGTAAAATCTAATATAGACCATAATTATACTACAATAATCATGAGTTAGAGCCCAGAAATCCGAACCTTGAGCAATAATATAAGAACTACACTCGGTTGTCAATTGAGCCAGACGGTGGCAAAAGGTATAAAGATATTTCCCAAATCACGGCAGAAAAATCAAGGACAAAGGTACGAACTATTGCGTTGATTGAGCTTTTGACAAAAAAGGGGGTGGGAGAAAAAGAAAAAAAGAAGTTAAAATGAAAGATTCTGTCCAACGTTTTCAAAGATTTTGGAGATGGCATCTAAAATTTCCATCTTTATTTATGTTTTGAGCCAGTAGATTTGTGGGATTTTTTCTTTTTGATACACAATAATTTTACAATAAACACGCACAACCCCACGGGGTTGGGAACTTAGTCTGTTTGTGTGGTACATTGTATTGGTATAAAAGTATTCTGTTTATGGTAATTGGGTGGACTTGTTCTGCACAAAGGCCTCCAGAGTTGAATTTTTCTCCTGGTGATCTTTAAATTCAACTCTCCTTCCATGACCTGCGATTGGATTTAACCTCTTAGATTGACCATCATAAGTGGCATTGATGTGATAAATGTGAATATAAAAACATCAAGACAGACAAACCAGGTCCGTAATTAGAAATAAACGACAAGGATTACACAAAATAAATGCATTTTCTTGTCATTGCAAATGTGAAATGGAGTGATTAGTTGGACGCATAAAAAGTACTAATAAAATAAGAAAGAAACAAAAACTAAAGTACGAATGTTTTTTCAATTGGTTTCATGTAAATGACAAGAAATACTAACCAGGTAGTATCCACTTGAAGTCCAAGTCTAACAGATCGCGAATGCTGTTCAGTTGCAGGGGAACTGCAAAATAAACAACAAATAAAACGAAAATTAATAATTAACCATCATTGAAAAACAATTTCAGTAGATGCTTAGGAAAAAGCCATCAATAATTAGATTCAGCTAAGAAGATGATCTTCTAGGCCAAGACATGAACCTCCTCAAATGGATTTATTATATCAAGATCATTGATTTTTCTCCAAAGATTGTGACACCATATTGGCTCTATCCACTAAATATCTACTATAAATTCTTGTGAAATTATCTACCATTCATACCTGAGCAGTAATTGTACTTCTCAAAAATGCTCAGCCCAGATTCTGTCATGGCCAGATGGTCTCCCGTGAACAATATCTTCAGTGACTTATAAAATAAGCAGACTGATCCCTGTGCCATCACATGGGAAATAGAATAATGAGTCCAGTTTAGTGTTTGTTAATGCACCTCAATTTTAAGAAGTTACAGTTGTGTGATTGATAGTATAAGCAAAGGCAATATGATGAAGAGGCCAATTTCTCCAGAATATAATGACAACGCCATTGCTGACCATGTCAAAGTGTGTAAGCCAAAATCAGATGAATATGATTTGAGACAATATCAATTGATAAATAGGAAGTCAGGATATAAAGTTCTACAAAGAAAAGGTGAAGCCATATCCATGGAAAATATCTAAAAGTAAGAAGAATATACAACAGATCTAGAAATCCAGAATTAGGTGGTGTAATTCTGAGCAGCACTCTACCGGGTTTTACATGGAAGTGTTCTGAGCAGTGTTGAGCTGCATCTTTAATGGATGAACAATCCAGATTACTGAATGCAAATGATATTCAGAGGGCAACAGTTCTGAGCTCTCAGGATGGTGATGATCTATCCTACGTACAACAGTTCTGAGCTCTCAGGATGGTGATGATCTATCCTACGTACAGGTGAGAGGGACTGAATTGGCATGCGTTTTAATGAAACAAGATACTTTTTCTAAAATGCCCTTAGGTGGAAAATATGTTATCTGTGGACAATTTTATGTTCTCTACACGATTGGATGGCTTCTAGTAGTTGTTTCTCTTTTTCAAAATTTTTGGAGTTTATCTATTGATCTCTTAAATTTTAGATGCTACATTTAAAAAAAAAAAAAAATTCTCTTGTGTACCTCCTTTCTACTAGGTTTGTGTCCCTTTTTATCCATTTATTTAATAATTTACAAAACAAAAAAAAAAAACAAATAAACAATAGATCCATAAACTTACTTCTGTGTGGCCTGGAGTGTATATAAGTTGAATGTCCTGGCCAAGGCTCCAGGGACCACTCCCCTCTAGCTTTATCTCTACGTTTGCAGTAGAACCTTCAACCTGGCAAGACCAGGACACAAATGATATGTTAGTTTGAAATTGATGTTTATGAAGAAAATCAATCAGATGCAAGCTATCCTCAACTTGTCCAACATATGACATGCTTCTGTCCCTGCGTTCAACAATGACTTAGACCAATAGACAAGAACCAGTCTATGGCTGCTTTAAAAATTCAATTTTCCACCCTTCTTTTTCCTTTTTTTTTGTTTTTGTTTTTGAAATGTTTGCACTGGTGTTTATTCCGAACTCCTATTGCTCTTAGTACAAGGGGGGGAAGTCCTAGATTCGAGTCATCCCTAAAGTAGGAAAAAAAAGGGAAAAAGCATAACATTGGTGGTGCAAGGAGACAAAGTGCCCCAAAGACAGTACAAGTATTTTGCCCCATAGTTCTCTTTATATTCTCACTATTGGAGAAGAGATTCATCAGAATTCCTAACTAATAACCCAAAATAATTGCATGTCCCTGTGAAGGATTCACTACAACTTCATGTGAGAGGAACAAATGTAAATATATAAAAAATACAAGGAAATATTAAAGGGTAAGTGAAAGGTACATCTAGTGAGTGCAGAATTCTTTCACAACTTAGCCGCGTCGACCACCTCTCATGATCTGCTATGTCATCCCTGACCATCATAACATATGTCAATATCATCTGAAGACACTTTAGAAACAGTCTTACATCTAGGTTTACATTTAGGTCATGTCATCATACTTGTGGGTAAGAAACATGTAACGTGCCCCACCCAGCATCTCAATACTACGTGCAAGTCTCTCCGTGAATCTCGGGCTGCAGAACAACAAAATAGAGAACTTATCCACAAAAATTTTCCACCTAACATGCCTAATATACATATTAAAATAAATAAATAAATAAAGATCTTGTAGCCTTCACTCTTGCCCATATTTCCAAAATTTCTGATACTGTTAGAGTATCTCATTTATCTGCAAAATAAAAAACATACCTGTCAACAAGTATATTTCCTTCAGGATGAACAATCAAATAAGAAGTTGCCCCGTATGATTTCTCAGAATGATAACCACAGTGATAAACACCCTGAAACGATTACGCAACTGTGAAGATTCACAAAGGCATATGAATTTGCAATTGGAGAAAAAAACGCAAAGAAAAAATATAAAGAAGATGAAGAAGAGAACTATCATTTATCAAGGAAATGATGGTTGCGTCTTAACCCAATGTACTAAGCAACTGGCTTGGTGTTGCTTGTAAGTTGATCCGGGAGAAAGTAACTTCCTTCTGCATCTTTAAGGTTGCAAGAAATGCACTTGAACACTTCAAAAACCTCTATGTTACCTTGACTGCTTTCCTCAGAGAATTACTGTAAAATGTGTGTTCTACCACTCAATTTTAGTAATTACCACCAAGTCTTGTCACCAAAAATTACCCTCGTAGACTTCTATTCTATTGAAAAGGCTAAACAGCCAGATGATAATTGATAACTCAAAGATCACAAACAAAGGATTTTGCTGAGCATACACAATAGGTAAGCAGAAATCCTTTTGGTAGCAGTTAGAAGCTATCTTTCTCACAATTTGTTTCCAAGAGCACCCAAATACTTTAGATTACTGATTTTCTTTTTTTTCCTTTTTTTTTTTTTATAAGTAATTCAATTTCATTAGAAAAGTGAAGAGGGGCGCAATCCTAATACACAAAAAGTATACAAGAGAAACCCTTTATTAGGGAGAAAAAGAAGAGCAAAAGTCAAAACTTTAGATTACAAAGTTTCAAAACAACATATACAATAAATAACTATCCTCTCTTACTAGCTGGTACTGAACAGCCATTTTCTCTTTAATGTATATGCAGAATAGGATTTGCAAGGGACATTACTATTTATGCTATGAGTTGTATCCATCAAAGATGGGAATCTCAGCAGCCAAGAGATTTTTAATTTTGCAGTTTACAATTGAATTTATTTTTTTTTCTAATACTACACCCTATAATTTACTACTTTCCACATCTTCGTGCAAAATTGAAACCAAATTTGTTTTATCAGTAGGTCTTTTTCTATTTTGGCGCTTGCGAGGTTTATCTCATGCTAGCATATTTTGTTCATGATTCAACTATTACAAATCGAATCTAGGACCTACACCAAACCCACCCCAGCATTTACCACAGAGACAAGAACTATGGGCTAGAAAAAAATTTCTCTCTAAAAATTCAAATATATTTTTTATATGTCTACTAAGAAACCACTACTGGAAAGACATGATACTTTCAAGAATGCTTACTCTACGTAAATAACACAAATGCCGGTCAACTAATAATATAAAATAATGAACTGGCAAGAACAAGCAAAAAATAAAAAAGGATTTACTGGAATTCTTTGCTCATCTATTGGACGTGGGAATGTCTTCTGCACTTGTCGAATATCCGGAGCAGGTTTCTCTGTATGAATTGAGCTTGTTGGACATGAAAGCAAGGCCTAAGAGACACCAACGATTTAAGAAAGTTAGTTTCAGTGCTGCTATTAAGGAATAAGCCAAATTCTAAACCATAAGGAAAAAAAAAAAAATCAGGGGGAGAATTCTAGAAAACCAAGTATGCATTTTTTTTTTGGGTAAATGACACTTCCCTTCCCACAAACTACCACCCTTATATCATTTCCTTCTATACAACACAGACCTTATTTTGAAGGTTCGGTGTTAGTTTTCTTCTTCCATCCAAATCAGTCGTTAAGTTGAGAGAAAAGTTTGTGAAATCACTAAATTGCCTTTGACAAGTATGCTCATTGTATATTTGTTTTGGCACAAAAATGTTTTATCTTTTATGTTGAAAATCAATGTAAGGGGATTTGAGAATGGAATTGATAATTTTTTTAATGTTTAAGACTCCTTTTTCACATAAATGGGCAATTTAGTAATTTCACATATTTTTCAGTCCAACTTGACGGTTGACTTGGACAGAGAGGACAAATTGACAAAAGAACTTCAAAATATGGTCCGAGTTGCACTGAGTTAAATTTTAAGGGGCAAGTGACATATGAATAGTAGTTTAGCGTCATTTAACAACACCAATCCACCATTCTGACATTCTTCTTTCTCAGGTTATTCAAAGTCAAAATCTTTCTTAGTGCTGCTGGCGACAGAAAAAATGTCACTCTCGAAGGAGCCCTAACTCTCCAATTACTCTTCCAAGAAAATGAGGAACCAGCGGGAATGGACAACATGTTTACCAATCCTAGTCGTTGTAGGAGAAACATCGTGAATAACCTCTACAAAGGCTTATATCTAATATGTCAAAAAATTTCAGCAGCTATTTTGAGCTTTTAAGGTATGATTGTCTTTCCCTTGCTGCCAAAAAATTCTTCAACCCTCTTCCTAATTTCAGTAGCACAATAGACATCAAGATCCAAATTTTTTCATACCTAATTTTTTTAGTAGTACTATAGACATCAAGAAGCCTAACTATAATGCTGAATTCTAAAGATCTGCATCATATGGATGGAGGACATCTACACCAGGGGAGAGAAATAAAAAGGAAAAAGATAAGGCAAAAGATGCAAAGAAACGTGTAGGAATAAGTAGGCCCTTACAAGGCACCTATATTTAGAAAGCTTTTCAGTTCGCCCCCACCCCCCAAAAAAAAAAAAAATCTAAAATAAAGAAAAAGAAAAAGAAAAACAGAATAATAAGAAATATATAAATGAAAATTTTAAATAATTTTTTTTTAAAAAAAAAAAATCTGCTAACAGGAAAAATGAGGGCAATGGGAAACATAGACCGATTGCAAGAAGCACCTGTAGAGCTTTTAGCCGTTCCTCCTCACAAGTTGGCTGTTTGAAAACTGCAGAGAGTTCATCAACTCGTGTGAAGATTTGCTGTGAAGATCAAAAAATTCATGGCCATTATCAAATGCATTATTCCAGAATTATCATAAACTTTAGTAACAAAGAAACTCCATTATGAAGAGGAAAATAAAACAGACCACAAAAAAAAAAATGATATACAGAACTTTCTGGATGATAAAAAAGAGTGTGGCAGATATTCACACCATAAAGATTTTGACAGTTTCATGTAGGAAAAGGATGCCAATCGGGAGAGCCAATAAATCAAATGCTGCATGTTAGTTGATAAAACTATTCAATTCTTCCCGTCATCTTCAGCCACCGGCATTTAATTAGCATCTTGAGGCATTCATGACCATGGTACCAACAACTTACTGATAACATGAGGAACCAATGGCCATTTTAAGTGAACTCACTCAAACAGAATGAGAATTGTCCAGACTTTTGAGCATCAGAAACCCCAGTTTCAAAGCAATACCTCATCATTACAAAGATAATGCAATCAATTCTCCCAAAATCTATATGTAGGAAAACAAGCTACAAAGTAAGTTATATAAGAAATGGAGAACTGTTTTCCTACAAAGTAAGGTATATGGGAAATGGAGAACTCCATAATCTATTTGCATTGATTTGACTCCAAATTCCTGTACACATTGAGATCAGAGTCAAATGGTCTTGATATTCTGTTTACATAGGAAGTCTAGTAAAACATTCACGGCTATCATTCATAAAATTGATGACTGCACAAAGGGTGGTGCTGAATAAATGAACATCTTTCTAAAGGTTGGTTGACAGAAAATTGACAGATGATTGAGATATTAGCAATCATCAGACAACGATTAGCAAGAGGAACACATATGCTCACTAGTCATGATCGGCAGGTGAAGAATATGACTAGCATCACCACCTGTATACAACAAAAACACCTGGTAGCTTCTTTGGTAGGAAAGCAGGCCACAAAACACAGTTCTATAGGAGTAAGGTACCAGGAGTTAAAAACACAGCTTCTTGTGTAGATAGCATTTCCTACCAAGCTAAAAATTGGACTCCATGGACCAAAACAACATTTCTGGTAGAGTATCACTCCTGTAGGGTTAATTTAAAATGCTTTAGGTATAGGAAATGAATAGTTTCCTGGTTAACGTATTGATATGGAATAACCTACATTACTTTATTTCAGACATAAATTTCATGTATTCCAGGTGAAAGTAGAAATGCAATCTAGTTGAGTCTGACTTAGGCATCGGAGGCATCCTGCCAGCACACCTGGCAAGCAACTCTTCTCTTATCACAAGAATCACAGGTGTTCTTTGTCTTGGACTCTGCAGGGCAGATTTCAGCATCATCAACTTTGAAACTCCCAAGTCTTAACTAAGTTCAACTACACTTCAGACAACTTGCCCATCTTAGTCTTAACCATCTCAATCTACCATTATGCAATTCAGCTTTTGTTGTAAACTCTTACCATACAGAGTTTTCTGTTAGTTTTGTATTGACTACAGTAATTACAAAATAAAACAATATCAAAACCGTTATGACTAGTAGATATGTAAAAAGCCCCCTATGACCGTGAAGCCAACTAGTTGTACATTGCTCCTTCGTTTCTCTCACACCATGAGTACACAACCAAAATAAACAAATGGAAGTTTGGATGATTACCGGAGCCATCCATCGACAAGTATCACAGTCTATGCAAGTGTGGTCTGCAAAACAAATCAAAGGGAAAACTCGAATTGTTTACTATCAAATAATAATCAGCAGAAAAAGCTTCTAAACGCTATTATGTTAATATACATGTAAAAACAAAGCATTGTTTGATTTCCTTGAATGGGATTCTTCCACTTTCTTGTTCTTTTCAATGAAAAAGTTAATTAATTACCTACAAAGAACTCTCCGTCTACGTTCTGATGCCGTCTCTGTCTAGGCGAAAAGGTGGATCCCTGGGCTTGTGCTTGTGGGCTTTGAATGGATTTTATAACAGGAATTCTACACACCGCTGAATTTGTGTACAATTTGAATGTCTTACGAGCTCTCGGTGATGATAATGATTTCTTCGAAGAGAAAGGATAAGGATGCAGAGCTGTGCTTGTGCTTCTCACGACCATGGCCACTTCCATGCCCATTTCCCTCTTTCGACAGTCCAACTTCGGAATTATTCACGCAACGATGGCTCTTTACCTTTTATATATACAACGTGTGGCTTTTTTATATTTAGTTGTTTTTGGGCAAAATAGAAATAGGAAAAACATATACAAACTCTTCAAACTACCACTCGGATGTTCATACATCAACATTTTTTTCTCCTCTTTTGTCATCAACCTCTCCTCTCTCTTGGCTAGCTACTTCATCACCATTTCTTATAAAAAAAATTTTTTAACAATTTTCTCTGCTCTAAATAGGGGAATGAGATTTAAAGAAAGATGTTATTAGTGCTCTTAAACTCTTTTCTCCATTTTTTAGTGTAGAAAAACTGTTAAAAAAACTTATAACAGCTTCTCTTAGTATTCTCTAAATTAAGAAAACATCAAAGGAATCAAAAGTCGTTCCAAACCAAAAGTGATTCTCTTAACATTATTTTAATATAAAATTTTTTCTCTTTTATCTCTTTTTCTTCTAGCATTTGTTTGAAACAATATTTAAATTGTTTCTCTTTTATCCCTATTTCATTTAACATTTAATTTAAAGAACATTTAAATAATATAAGAAAATGATAATGAAAGTTATTGTGAAGCTTATTTGAATAGAAAACAAAAAATAATTTGATTCCCTACATTAAGAAAAAATCTAAAAGAAGTTGCTGCCGGCCCGTTTGTACAGCCCTATATATTACAACAAGATTGATCTTATACCCTCAACAGAAGCATCAAAAAGTACATAAATTGCTAATCAGGAAAATGACATGCTTACAATATTTTTTAAAGTCTATTACAAAAAAGTGCTGCCTATGTACATATAGCAATCAACCTTGTGATTGAGAGGCAGATAAGAACTTCATGCAAATAGGAGCTTTAACACCCGCAAGAGAGAGTATAGCAGCTGGAATTCCCCATAAAGAATCACCACATATGAGGCCGGATGCCACAGCAGGTGCAAAGTCATTAGCCTTTTGCTTGTTCTTCTTCTGCCACAAGAAGAGAATCAAACTCCCAACACACATGTCAATGGCAAAGTATCCACCAAGATAGAATGGGATGGCCATGCACATTGGGCTTGGAACAAACCTATAGATCCTGTACTTTGTTTCATAACGCTTCAGCAGCTCGCTGAGTATATTTAGGGCAATAGCAGCACAGAAAAATATGACAGCAAGTTTGACGCAGTTTTTGGGAAGGGAATTGATACCCTCAACTCCAAGAAGGGCAATCCCGCGGTATAATAAGCCGTAAGGTGCAGGATAGGATCCGTCTGGGTCGCCAACGGAGTATGCTTTGTAGAAAAACCAAAAGATCAAAGGTGACATGAGACAACCCATTGCTGTACCAATAACTTGGCTAAAGAACATGGAGCGAGGAGATGCCAAAGTCAGATATCCAGTCTTGAAGTCTTGCATGAGATCAGAAGCTGTAGAAACAATGCTCATCATGACACCACAAGAGGCAAGGCCAGCAATAACTCCCCCATTTTCAACTCCAACCCAAGAACTAAAGATTATGATAGCAACTTTGCCATAGTTGGAGGCAAGAGACCAATCGGTAAGACCACACCCATAGGCATTGCAGAAAGCCAAAACTGGCGCAATAGCATAAGCAACCAATATATGGTACCATTTCAATTGGTGGAAGATGAAGGGGACTACAATAATAGACATGGCTGCGAGGATACCATATCCAAGGAAAGCTACCCAAACGGGAATCTGGTCGGTCAAGAAAAACTCTGTTCGCCGTTTCTCATCGTAGTTTACAATCTCTGAATCTGACTGGTCAGCTATATTCGTAATAACAAAAGATGATTGGTTTTTCTCGGATTTATGTGCTGCCAGACTGCTTACAGTTTTGATTAGCATATAGACAACATGGAAAAGACCGTCACCAAGCATCATGGCAATAGCAATAAAAACCTATCAAGACGAACAAGAGAGACAAAAGGGCAAATTATAACATAAGAGTATTATTTGTTTCATTGGCCATTTAAAAAAAAAAAAATAGTGTAAGGAGCAGTACCCTATATCCTTGAATGCCGTGGAGACTGCTTGCGGATAGTTCAGTGCTATACCAGTCACCTTTCTTGTGCTCAATCAATGGCCACATAATTCCCCAGGAGATTACGGCTCCAATAAGCAAAGATATGTTTACCATGTAAGGGCAAATCATTCCAACACCAACATATGTCGAGGAGAAATCAAAGTAGAACCTGTGAGAGAGTTAATATTCCAGATAATTATCGCTCTAGCCAATAAACGAAGTCATTTATTTGATGTGCTATTTTATGAGCAAGTTTTTAAGGTTATTTTTAGTACGCAAAATGATTATTTTATTTTTTTTTTAAAAAAAATAATAATAATTTTTATTATAAATGAAAGAATGGAGAATGAATTAGCTTTTGAATTAATAGTCATTCTCATAGTCATGAATTAACTTTTATTCTCTCTTTCAAATATTAAAGTATATGCATGTATACTTTAATATACTAAGGTTATTTTATTCTTCTTCTTTTATTCTTAGTAAAAGTTATATTTTTTTTCTTAATGAAATAATTATTTCGCGTACCAAACATACTCTAAGTAATTGAAAAAAACTTTACCTCTGTTTATAGGCTTGAAGACCGAAGGTAGGGAAGCTTGAAAACCCACATCCATCGCCAGCAACGTAAAACCACTGGAAAAATGCAAACGCAAAGCTAAAACAGAAGGTTTTAAAGAGCGCAGCAACTTGTTTCCTGTATTCATGAAGATGCATGCATTAGATGAGCAAGGAAGTAATTAGCTAATTAATACGCACAAATTAAAGATTAGAATGCAAATAATATTATGTGAATGCTCACTTTGCCAGCTTGGCTCCTCTGGGTGTATGAAAACTGTTGATGAGGTATGCAGTTGCAGTCCCACTGGGGTAGGTTAACTTGTACTTTAAGATCATCATCTGCGGGACATTCATTTTGAAAACTTAGGGTGTGGGAAGATAAGATCAGTTAAGCAATGATCGTGATTTAAGGGAAAATTAGAATACAGATTAGTTAGAGATTATCTTAAGAACAACTGAACTATAAGCATCTCCAATAGATTGCCTAAAACATCAAATTTTTTGCACTTTAGATAGGAGTGTTCAGTTTGGCGGTTAAAATCCACCCCAAATCTACTATCCGCCTGTCCGTGTGGGTTACATGTACATTTTCTGCTAATAACTTTTGAGTAAACGGATATTATATTCGCTATTTGCACATATATGGACGGATAATGGAATATGGGTAGTCAAATATTATATGTCTCTGCTTACCCACTTATATATATATAATATTTTGTCTTATAAAAAAATAATTTTGTAAACAATGAACAATAGAATATACGGTGGATTAATTATGGTGTGTGTTGCATGCATTCTTAGTGTTGAATGTTTGGACTTTATTTATGTATGCTTCATCATGCATTTAATATTGGCAAATTTGGAATTGGTACTTTGAAATGCCACTAAAATACTAAATTGACATTACTCGTTAACTATATATCCAACTATGGATATTACTGTGATTTTTTATATATTAGATAAGCATGCACCGTATCATATGCATTCTCTTTCCTTTTTTTTTTTTTTTTCATTTAAAAAATTTCTTGGAGTGTGTATTGAAAAAATAAATAATTAAAATAAAATAAAAAATTTACTTTTTAAATAGCTAAAATAGATAATGCTTGCTTTTTTTGTCTAACCTTTCTTAGGGGCACAATAGAGAATAAGCCAACGAAGCTCACGACAAAGAGGAACCCAATCATCCAACCAAGAGAAAGTGGCTTCACGTTGTTTGGTGTGTTTGCTCCATCTCCTTGGCCAGCTACTATAGGACTCATCCCTAGCAGATAGCTTGCAGTGCCACCTAATAATATGTCAATTATTTAATCATTTACAAACAGGCAGTTTATATGGTTGCATGGTTTTGAAATTATAAAAAAGTTATAATAAGCAAGAAGAAGTGCAACCCTAAATTTATTTTTTTCCACAATCAAAACATCAAATCATAAAAGCTTCCTCTGAAGGGAGATTCAAATTTCTTGGAATGCATAGAGAATTCACAGGCATAGTCAGAGTGAGAGACAAAGATAAAGGGTTCAATTTGATAAAATATTTTAGAAGATACTTTTTGTTTTTATAAAAGAAATGTTCTGACGTGATATAAAAATAAAAATAATTTTAAGCATTTTATGAATATTTTGTGTTTGAAATTATTTATTAATGCTTTTGCTTTTTTATTAAAAAATAAAACCCAAAAAACATTATCAAACAAATCCTTTGCTTCAAAAAATCTGTGACGACCTGCGCTCCAGCTAACCTCTAGGAGGTTCCCTCGAGGCACTGGACGTCTTTTTTACCAAGGCTCTGACTAATCCACGGCCCGCCACCGTTACTCATATTGTCCGCTTTGGGTGGTCCCGTAGGTTATCACCCTCACTGATTTATTTCATTTCCCAAAGGGACTACACGCGTCCCCCATGATTAGAACTTAGGACCCTAAAGTCCTATAATTCGTAACCATGAGTAACCATTGAGAGCTCAATGGTTACTCATGGTTACGAATTATAGGACTAAGGATCCTAGGTGCTCTCAATGGTTACTCATGATTACAATATATAGGACTTAAGGGTCTTAAGTTTTAATCATGAAGGACGCGTCCAGCCCCTTTGGGGAATGGAATAAATTTGTGAAGGTGATAACTTATGGGACCATCCAAAGCGGACAATATGAATAACGGGTGCGGGCCATGGGTCAACCAGAACCTTGGTAAAGAGGACGTCCGGTGCCTCGAGAGAACCTCCTAAAGGTCAGCCGGAGCCCAGGTCATCACAAAATCATAGGCTCATGGAAGTACATCATTGCATCCATATAAAACTTTCTCTATCATCCTTTAGATTGATCTAGGTTTAATTTCTATAATATCTAGAAATAAAAATTTAAATTGGAGATAGTTAGCCCATATAAGCAAAAAACCCAAGGCTCAATTCATAAAATTCAATCGTCAGTTCAGGCCATTGACTATCCCCTAACCCTTAGTTGCTAATCCGACTTAGAATTTTTTAAGGGTTGCGTTGAAAATAGAGTTTTTAAAGTTAAAAAGAATTTTTTTAAAAAAAAAAATTATTTAAAGCTTTTTTCAAAAGTATTTTTGGCCCCTAAAAAAAGTAATATTATATAATATATTATTTTTAAAAAAAAAAAAAAAAAATAAAAAATTTTTACTAAACAGATCAATTTTTATTTGACATAATTTTAAATATTTCTGAAGCTACGTAACCGATCCCAAAGAAGCTCTTAAACTAATAGAAATGAATTCCAAATAGTTCGGTTACAGGTCAACAGTCAAGTACATGCTATCACAATCAGCACTAATAGTTTTCAAAATTAAATTCACGACAATAAAAAGCAACTAGTAAAATCAAAATGAAAAAACAAATAATCTATAGCTCAAAGTATTAAATTATGTTCATCTAAAAAATAAATGCTTAGAACAAACGGAGAATAGATGATCATAACTGTCTCATGTGGCTTAAGTGAAATGGTTAAATACTTAAGCAAGTCTCTTTTTGCAAGCCAATTTTTAATAGTGAGTTCTATTTGAAATTTGTATTATTTGATATCAGAGTCAGCCACCACATCGAGTATGGAATTGGACTCAGCTAATCAAGTATAAAATCAAATGGGTTACAACTTTATGGTCGAATATAAGATCAAATTAGTTGTGACTTTATGGTCGAGTCACGAAAAGGGTGATCTATGAACTAGATTAAAATGACTTTATTAACTACTAATAAGTGATTGGAGCCGCTAAAAGAAAAAAATTGTCAAAAGTGAAAAATGACTACTATCGAGTCAATGTCAATAGAGGTTGGCCGTTCTTGACGTCGTACGGAGTGTGATAATATATTATAATCGTAAGTGTTACAAATGGAGGTGTAATCTTCATCTCTGAGGTTTGTACGATGATTTTATACAAAGCTGTTAAAACACTTTGTGATAATTTCTTAAATGTGCATAATTTATTTAATTAAAATAAACATTATTATATTATATTTTATATTAATTCTTGCATTTTATAGTTAAATTTAAAATATTGTTTAATCATTAATCTTGAGCTTAAATGATGTACTAATGCAATGAATTATAATTTGTAGGATTGATAGAATTGTTAGCCAAAAAAGTAAAAAAGAAACGAAAGAAAGGGGGCGTGACTAGAGACCAACAAGAAGGAAAAGAGAGAGAAAAAATGGTCTTTTAAATGAACCAAAACAAAGCATGTGGCCCCTCAAGTAGTCAAAGCAAAGGAAGGAAGAGAAAAGACAAAAATACAAAGAACAAGGAATTGAGCGTGAAGGTGTTTTTTTAGGTGCTGAGTACAGTGCTGAGAGAAAGACAGCCTCTACCCAACCCTTTTTTGAAAGAAAAATAAAGCTGCATCATGGAGACCAGCTTTTCAGGAGCAAACGGAGAAGCGTGATACCATGCAGTATAAGAGACAAATTTTGTCTCAGGCTCTCAGTAGATGCGTCTGAATCCAGCTACCTAGCGTGGGTGGGAGAAAATATGCAGCAACCGTGAGGCCAAAATGAAAGAAGAAAACAAGATCAAGCCAGCTGTGCGAAATTTGAGAAAGGGAAGATCATTTTTGGATGTTCTCCATTGACTATTTTGAATGTTCTTGAAACTATTTTATTTTTCTGCATGATAGTATGAATTTTACTTGAGTGTCTATCATTCTTTGTGGACCTTTGTATTACTTGCAATAACCTGCACTTAAATTTTACGATCTTTTTGACACAGCAATACTTGTCAATCTAAAAACTTGACAATTATATCAAAAAAGACTGTCCCTCTTATCATCTCTTACAAAAAAACGTGTCATCAAATATCAAATTTTCCGAAAATATGTTCAAGATGCAACATAGAAATAATCAACATCAGCCTAACCAAAATTGTCCTTCCACACACCAATTAACTAGGAACTTTTTCAACCATATTATTCATACAAGGCCTTCAGTACTGGTATTTTCAAAAGCCCCAAATATATATATATATATTCTATATTTAACAAATATCATATGAAAAGAAGAAAGAAAACAAAAAGAAGTTTGAAGAACATACTACTAAATGCGACCCCCGAAGATGCAACAACACATGTTTGGATGACAGTATTTTCTTGCCTGGTGAAGGGTTGCTTCAAGAAACCACACCTATCAAGCAAGGCCGTATAGCCCTTCACTACCGCAAATCCCAACAAACCTGCCGCAACGTTAAGGGACGGTATAACCCCAGTGGTTAGGTTAAGCTTGCACACAATGAAATTGAACACAATGCTCAAACCAAAGCTCGTCACCATAGACCTTATTGTTATCTGTTTTGTCCATGGCGGCACCTTTGTATCCTTAAACACCCGCTCTACCCTGTCACCGCTATCTATGATCTTCTTTGTATCTCGTTCGTCATCGTCATCGAAAACCCTGTCACCGCCACCATCTATGATCTTCTTTGTATCTCTCTCTTCGCTAGAGTTTCTCTCCATTGCTGCTGAATGGCTTTCCAACTCTTGGATTCCCTCTTGGCTTTCCCTTTCCAAAAGAGGCTTTCCAAACCGAATCCAAGGGACGCCTAGTAGGAATTTATGAGTTAATTAATAGCAAATATACTACAAATCTTGAATTTGTGACTAACTCCCGTAATTAATTGTCACTGGGAGCTACGTGTTGCATTTATAGGAAGTTTCACAATCTGTGTCCTACGTCAACTACTAGTCTACTATACATATAATAAGTTCATATAAAAATCTGTCAGTATTCCTAATGCAACACAACTTCTACTTCTCTTTATCAATCTTATCGTGATCTTCCGTTCCAATACCGTTACATGCTGTCACGTAAAATAGGGGAGTGAACCAATCACCGTTTACATTAATGATTCTGAAGAATCTTTAGAGAATCTGGCTCAATTTAGAATTTTAATAAAGTCAAAGGGGTCCCAAAATCGCTGGTTGACACTTGACACTGGATCTACATCATATCCTGCCCAACCGGAACAGCGGAAATTCCTAATACAGTTGTATTAATTGATTTAGGAATAGATCCAGTAATGCTTGTACATTAATTTACTCCATGTTCTTCTTTCTAGTACATATGGATTAGCATTTTTTTATTTTTCAAGTGGCCCCAGCTTTTGTTTAAAACATGAAAAAGCTAATTTATGTGTACTAGAAGAACATTGAGAAGGACATGTAGTAGATGTACTAGCATTACTCTTTACGTTCTTATCTCACTATTAATATTGATGTGGCAGTCTAGTCACATCAATATTGTGAAATAATTATAAAATAAAAATATAATTTTTAGCATTATTTAGGAATATACAATATGAATGATAGGTGTGTGAAGCAGATTGGCTTCTTGTGAAGTCACGTGCAAACAATATTCAAGTGTCATCCTATTTTGATTTTGAATTAAGCTCTACAAAATATGGAATCAGAGGTGTACAAGAAGGCGAACTTGAAAGAGATTGTCCCACCAAATTAGTGAGACCGATGACAGAATCAGACAATGTGTAAAGCTCCTAGTAGGAAACGTACATATAAGGTAAATTGGAATGTAACAGTGAATTTTGTCGGTGGGCATATTGGTATAGGCTAGGAATCATGGTGCAGATTATGAGGGATACGTGATTGCAGCCAAGAGTGTGACTAAAATGAGTAATCTAGAACTGGTCGTAGCAGAAGCTTTGGCAGCTTTAATCTACAAAAAAGAAATAATAGAAATCATCTTTTACCTTCATACTGTAAATGAGCAAATCTATCATTGAATTTGTGGAATTCATATGTAGGATATTTATGAGATTTTTTTTTGTTTTTTTAATTACTTTTTTCATTGTTATTGCTAGTTTGCTACAGCATTTATTTTTGTAATGACTGTAAAATGTTTCTTGAGGATAATGTCATGCGAATAATGTTATATGAATGCTACATACAACACAAATATCTCATAAATATTCCACATACGTGAGAATGCGTAGTAGCTATTGGCTCAATTCCATCTAAGCTAATGTGGTAGTATCTATCTTCCCTTTGATTATTTATTTATTTATTTTAACAAGGGCCAATGCCAAATCACAATCTCAACATTATATGACATTATGATTCAACCTGAGGGATTTGTGACAGTTTGTTGGATTGAACCTCCTAGCGGCAACTCACATCATTCGTGTACATTGGTAACAATGTGATAGGAAAAATAATGCTAAGGTACAACTTTTTCCCTTTATCTGTGTTTCTTAGAAGAAATGATATCACAACAAGATTGATCCTACCCTCAACAGATCGAAGCATCAAACAACTGATTAAAAAAAAGATCTGCAAAAATAAAAAGACTCAAAACCAACCTCTAGCAAATAATATGAGATACAAGAGCATGGCCTTACATCTTTGGTCTTTTGTGCCTGGTACTCTGTGTCTCTGTTGTTTTGTGGTAGAAGGCATATCTTGCATATCCTGATATCAGGATATGCAAGATAATCTGATATCGATAGTCAAAGAGGACCAAATGCAGCAAATGCATATCTTGGAGACTATCGATAGTCTCCAAGGACCAAAGGCAGCAACAAGACAGACAAAGAGGAGTGTGCAGAAAACGTGAGGCCACAAGACAAGAGGATGAAATTTGCTCTATCAAAAAAAAGGGACAAATTTTGTCTTTTTAGAAAAGAAAGGCTGAGGCTTGCTGAAAACGAAAAAAAAAACATCTGAAAATTAACCAGGTCTTTCAAAGGCAGACGGGCCGAATGGGTTTGCAGAGAAACAAACCAAAACTGATTTATCATGTAGCAGTTCGTGAAGACTGAAATATAGAAGATAATGGACATTCGGAAAACAACAAAAGCAAAAGAGACAAACTTTGTCTCTTAAAGACAGTAGATGATTCTGGAGGATTTTTTTTCTCTTGAAAAACAATGAGAGTGGTCCATACTTTTTCTCGTGAGGCTGGCAGGCTCATGACAGCTCATGATTCACGAGACTCCATTTCTATTTAAGAGTAAAGGGAAAAATGTAAAATTGGTCCATGTGGTTGGCCTAAATTACAGATGTGGCCAGATGCCACAGCAGGTGAATTCCCCGAAAAGAATCACCACTAATGAAGCCCGACGCCACAGCAGGTGCAAAGTCATTAGCCTTTTGCTTGTTCTTCTTCTGTCACAAGAAGAGAATCAGTCTCCCAACACACATGTCAATGGCGAAGTATCCACCAAGATAGAATGGGATGGCAGCTCGCTGAGTAATTTAGGGCAATAGCAGCAAAGAAAAATATAACAGCAAGTTTGACTCAATTTTTGAAAAGGGAATTGATACCTCAACTCCAGAAACGGCAATCCCAGAGTATGCTTTGTAGAAAAACTAACACAATGGCATAATTAAGCAACCAAAATATGATACCATTTCAACTGGTGGAAGATGAAGGTGCTATTTCAACTGGTGGAAGATGAAGGAACTATAATAATGGATATGGCTAATAGTTATTATAGAGTAATACTAGAGTCCTCCTAAAAGAAAAATCATCAATGATGTAATGATATGGCTTTTAAAATCATCATTAATGTAATCTTTGTGTGATATGTAAGGTTACTCTTTTGATTTGAATTAAGCTCCATCTACAAGATATGGAATCGGTAATTAATGAATGGATTCCCTCAAATAATGGAATCGGTAATTAATTAATGGATTCCCTCAAATAATGGGGTACATATATAGTACTCATATTTAAATTGTCCTATGCTAGCTAGGTAGTGATGAATAATGATGAATGATCGTGATTTTATGAAGTGGACCTTAATTTAACCCACCTTCCCGCTTTAACCCTATTGATACGAAGGTGAAGATTACACGAAACATTAAAGATCACTGGAAATTAGTTGATAATTCAAAAAAAAAAAAAAGGTTATAATAGCACCAAACAGAAAAAAGAAAAGTAATTAATAATGTTCATAGGTGCAACCAATAACCATGGGTGGAGTTTTTTTTTTTGGAATTAACCATGGGTGGAGTTAACCGTCGTTTTGTGCTTTGTTAGGAATTTTCTTCTTGGTGATCTTGGATACATTATACATAACTTTAATTGCTTTCGTGTATAGTTTATTTACTCCCCTTTTTTTTTTGGATTTTAAAGAAGAAAGAGGAAAGGGAGTCCTAGGGCAAAATTTAAAAAAGGTACAACTACCCCAAAATTTGAATCTTGATAGATATTTTAAGCAGGGTGTTTGGAAACGTCATTAGGTCCATAATGTCCAACAATAGAACCTTTTTCTTAATTAATTGAGGAAGAAAAATAAGAGACAAGAGAACAAGTAATTTTCAAAGCCCTAAAAATACCCCTCAAATCTCATTGTTTATATTGCCATATTTTTAGGATCCCTACATCTAATAAGTTTACCCAATGCTAATCCAACATGGTTCAAACACCATGTCACCTAGTTCAATTAGGACTAAGCTTCACCATCGCCCAAGTCAATTAGAATTAGGATTCATCACCAACATTCTCCCACTTGAAGATTGGTTTCTCCAGCATAAAGAAAAAGGCACCATGAAACAGCTGTACAAAGGTTTAGGTAAAATCAAGCCCAAGAGAAGCCCTACACTGACAAAGTTCTCTGATGAAACAAGCTTAGTTATCACATTTGCAACATGGTGTCTAGGCTTTAGTGTTCCACAAGTGATGGAAGCCAACATCAAACAATAACCAAGAAAAATACATACTGATTAATATAACGTTGCTAGGTCAAACTCGTATGTTTAATAAACTTTTGAATTATGTAGTAGTGTCTACAATTTTATATTTTATGAAAGGAAAATTCATTTCACTTTGGAATGCCGAAGAGGAAAAGAGATGCTATCAAACTTGTCTCACATGATTCATGTCCTCAAAAACTGAAACCACAATTGAGATACAATCGAAATATATGCGCATTGAATGAAGAAAATATGCTGGCAATGTACTAATCTTTCGAGAATAAACAAAAATGCGGAGATTTGTTGGATTGAACCTACTAGCGGCAACTCACATCATACGAGTACATTGCTAACATTGGTAACCATGTAATAGGAAAAATAATGTTAAGGTACAATTTTGACCCTTTATCTGTGTTTTTCTGCAAAAAAAAAAAACGACTCTTACAACAGTGTCCATACTCTAATAAGAAAGGATATGATCCCCTACCCTTTTCCCTGTTGCTTACAAAAAAAAATAAATAAATAAAAGAAGAAGAAGAAGAAGAAAGGATATTACAACAAGATTGATCCTATCCTCAACAGAAGCATCAAACAACTGATATATATATATATATTTTTAATAAAAAAAAAAAAAGACTCAAAACCAACCTCTAGTTAATAATATGAGATACAAGAGCATTGCCTTACATCTTTGATGCGGCTAAAAGGTCCAATTATTTAATAAAAGGCAACACCTCCACCCCACTCTCTCCTCTTCTTCCTTTCTTGCGGTTCTGGGTGCAGAAAATAAAAGATTGTATGCAACAGGAAAAACTCATTTCCTCTGAACAAAACACTTCCCATCCAAACATGGATCAATTACGAACTCCATAGCTAGTTTGGTTAAAGTCCAGCCCTTCGGTGTACATTCGCAATATGCATGCATGCAGATATGTGAGAGAGAGCAGCTTATACTTGTCAATGAACTTGGTTAAGCCCTTCAGCCATTTGTTCTATCTGGAAGCTTCTCTTCCCTGCAAACACAATATATATGCCCAGTTAATCATTTGAAATTGAACATAATTGAAAGCGATGCTGTTGCCTACAGGAGAAAGACAAAAAGAGAGATGCACACACAAGTGATGCCTCAAATGGGATATTAATCAATCGAATCATGTAATCAAGGTGACATGAGCTAGAAGTACTCAGGTCGGTAATAATCTATATCATGTCTCATCTGTTCTAGAAATGGTAACCATACCACTATGACGAAAGCCTTCCAAATAAGATCCCACTGAAAATAATAGCACCGAACCACTTGTTGGACACAAATCTGAAAGCAAGCAAAGAAGATTTGATAAAGAAATGTGAGTTGCTAATGATAAAAGCATACTTTCCAACCAAAAAAGAAGATAAGAATAAAAGCTCAACAGAGAAGAGAGAAGAATTCTAAAAATTAACAAACTAAATTGAGACCCATTGCACTCGTCAGGTATATAAAGTAGAAAAAAAAATTCTCGGTAAATGGATCTCAACAAAGAATCAAAAAGAGAAAATATTTGATCATCACCATATTTCAGCATTGTATTTGTCTAAGGTTGGGGATATAGAGGAAGTGGGGTACCTTGTTTTGCATCACATGTTCTTAACGAGTATTTAAGGGGCATTAAAAAGTTGAAGCAGTTCCATATATGATAGAATTTTTTTTTATAAGAACAAAGAGAATTGAAAAACAAAGAGAGCAAACATGCATCCAGAAAATAAAAATTGGTAGAGTTGAGCAGTGATGGCAGGTTGCCAGCAAACCTGTTCAGTGATTCCAGTAATCTAGATCTCTGAGAGAAGATCTACATATTGTCTGGTTATGATTTTACTATGCATCAGAAAGAATATAAACAAAAAACAGAATATATTTTTGCATTTGTGTGCATGCACTTATCTCTGAGCATCTATTGAAATGGATACATTTAGATTTAAAGAATATAAAAGATAATTTAAGAGGCTTCTCTTGATAAGAATGTAATTTATAGGATCCTAGGCATCACTTAATACTGTATTTTAGTGCCAATTCAAAACTAATGTACCAACCCTCTCAACTTACATTTTTGGCCAAGCTTTAAATCTATTGATCAATATAATCCGGCACTTACCAAGACACTTAAAAACATCATCTAGACAAGAATCACTCATAATCTAGATTACAAAAATGGCGGCATCTCTATAAGCAGTGCGCTTCCAGACAACGGAAAGAAGCTTAAGACTGAGGAATGTGATCTCAATGACATATCCAAAAGGAGGCCCCTAGAGGAAATACAGAATGGATTTATGCATCACATGAGCCAAAGTACAATCAGCAGAATTAACACAATAAACCTATGTTATACTCAAACCCCAAAAAGTAGAATAAAATAAAATTGCGCACTTTCTATTGCAATCAGCACGGGATGATAGATCAACTGTCCATATCTGCCAAGCTAATTGTCCAGATCCAGCTGCCAGAAATGCATAATATGGCCACCCTGCTCCACGTTTTTTTTTTTTTTTTTTTTTCAGAAAACAGATTACAATAAGCCATTTATAGTTAACAGTAAGTTGCTAACATAGGGACCAGAGTAAATACCGATCTCAGCATTAAATCCACCGAGGGCAAGACTACTAATACATGCAATTCCAAACCCAGTAATCCACTGCTTAGTCGAATCTCCAAATCTCAAAGCCGTAGATTTAACACCCACTTTCAAATCATCTTCTTTGTCCTGGATGCATGTTAACAATATTATTTATTAGGAAGCAAGAATGTTGTTAACATTATTTGTAACAACATTGTAACAACAGATTGAGTTCCTTCTTACAGATAAATAAATAAATTAGAGTTTCAGCTATATAATAATCTGAAATTTGGATTTGCTGAATGCTACATGAAAACTCACTAATTAGAGTTCTGGTGCAAAGTTGCTAACTATTATTTAAACATATCTTCCAGAAAAAGAATTGAAAAACATCTAATAACTGACAAAAACCATTAGAAAAAACTCATACAAGGAATATTGTTGTAAAAGGCTCTCACAAGTCCATTTAGTTACATGAAATCAGAGAGGCTAAGGCAAAAAGATATTCAATTATAACCTCCAAGAGATATAAATTGTACCTGATGTGCATATATTGTATCATACACAAGAGTCCAACATACTCCAGAAATGTACAATGGAAACACTATAGTTGGATCCAGACTTCCTTTAACTGCAGCCCATCCTAATAAAGCACCCCAGTTAAAGGTCAGACCTAGATAGGCTTGAGGCTGCGGTGACGTAGTTGCATTTAAACAGAATATCAGTCAAACTTCATTAAACTGCTCATCTAAGGAAAAAGTATAAACGAAATTTTACTTGCATATCTTAGCAGAAATGGACGGTAAACATCATTACCCAAAATGTCAACCTCTTCATAAGGGGATAGGAGAAGACTAGCAACAAGGATGAAGCCCCCAAAATACGGCTGGTAGGAATAGATAAGCCACATTAATTTGAAAGAAACACACACTTAATAGACTAAAGGTAAATGCTGATTTGACCAAATTTGCAAACTAAAAGAGAAGAATAACAAGAAAACTCATAGATTACACAACAAAATAGCGATAATTGAAAACCATCTATTGCAATATTGTTTAACTAGCCAAAAATAATAAATCAAAAGTAGAATTAAGACCTTCAACAAACCTGAAATCATTCTTATTTTATTCTTGTTATAAGTCATATTAGTTTGGCAAGCTGATAACCTCATCATTAGCTGCACCCAGTCCCAGAAAAGTGGCATACCATGAGAATGTCTCTATATAAAGGAAAATTGTCATTGCCTAGTATTGGTTTGCATTCACAAAGTACTACCTTAAGATTTGCATCAAGGTCCTTGAATGCTCAAAAGCATTGCAGATAATGCAAACAACAGTTTAACATAAAGTGGACCTCTTTTCCTGTCTGTGTGACACCCTTTTTCAGGTGAATTTAATGCAAATCTACAAGAAATCATTTAGCAACATTTGATGCATCACATAAAAACATGTATAGAATCAATATATGATTTAATAGAGATAAATCTGAGCCATCTTTTACTCAACATAAAAGGTTTGTCTGAATCTTAGCTGCATTGGGCCTCAATTTAATATAAGGGTGTGCATAGGCACACTGACATGATAAGGTGTCAGTATATGTGTCTTAGGGGCAGAAACAACAAGAAGAACTCCCATAAAGCAAAGAAGGCATCCTCATGGCCTCATTGCTATAAGATGTACGATTTTGAATTGAACGCCAAACCTTAAATTCCCACTGACAGCTGCTTTTAAAGTGGAAGCTAATTGGAATTCCAGAATTTTGTGGAATCATAAGGAACACATATTCAGCATAAGGACCGAGATTAAGTGCCTTGCATCTCATACAAACAAATGTCTCTAAATTATTTACAACACTTTCTACCTTCTTTAAATATCAGAGATCAAATTGATAAAGAATATGTAAATGCAAGCAGGCATAAAAGTACATGGGGGGTTGTACGTGCTTGCTAAAGTTGAATCTTGTTTGAACTTTCGAACTTGACAAAATGTTCATCAAGTTGAACCTTGTTTAAACTTTGTAACTTGACAATGTTCATCGCTTTGACAATGACTTTATGTTGATGGTGAATAAGACGTAAGATTGCATCACTTGCAACAGTAGTTTTATGCATACTAGTAACCTAACTATCCTGTGAATTGTAGTTCTACATAAATAAATCTAAAAGCTTCAAATAAAAATCAATTCTTAATTAGGAACATTAGTTGAAATAAAGAAAAAAATCCCACTGATTCTTTTCATGGGATCCTGCTCAAAGGATGACTTCAAAGCTCTCAACTCTAGTTCCAAAAAGTTGCAAATCTTGTTGATTTATTAGAGCAACTCAACAAGGGCAGATGAAAATAATACTAACCTATAATTATTTAATTGAAGGAGAATCCCAAGACCCAAAAGCAATTGAAACCCAAGAAAACAAAGCCCTTGAAATGGTGACAAAAGACCACTTGCAACTGGTCGCAACTTCGTACGTTCCACCTGCATTACAGAAAGTTTTTTTTTTTTACATAATTATGCTGGAGTCAAATGAAAAAATCATATATCAGAAATCAAATCAAAATATTCTTAAATTCATTGTTTTGTCAATCGGAGAAAGATACATGAAAAAACTATCCATGAAGAAGTAAACTTTTTCTCCAAATTGAGAAAGATTCCAATCACAAGTACTTCAATATGGCAAAAGAACAGTTGTAGGGATGGGAGAGTATGATGCTGCAATTAACTAAATGATTTTGACAAAGGCTGGGGAAAAATC
The DNA here is from genome assembly GCA_900184695.1 of Betula pendula. Classification (NCBI taxonomy): domain Eukaryota; kingdom Viridiplantae; phylum Streptophyta; class Magnoliopsida; order Fagales; family Betulaceae; genus Betula; species Betula pendula. The sequence continues at coordinate 250,483 of FXXK01001061.1, forward strand.
AGACCCTGATATTTTCCAAGTTTTTTTTGGATCTAATCATGTGTTTTAAATTTTCAAGGCACTAAATCACACACAATAAATTAATAAATTTCACTACTTGATCCGACCTTAAACAGATCATGTGTACTTCTACATGGTAAGTATTCAAAAAATTTAAGATGGGTCATTGATATTGACATGATTAGGAACATAAAAAAAGCATATCCTAAAGATGTAGTCATGCTGGAGAAAATAATTTTTTGATTTACCAATTCGAGTGCTATGGATACATCAAGTAGTGTCAATGGTACGTGAAGAACATAGGCCAACTATTGACTTCACAATGCATAAAGATAATAAAAAAATGACAGAATTTTCTTCCAAATTGGGTTGGACGAATTTCCTTTAACCTAGTCTATAAAAATGACATATGTCATTTTTTTTAATAGCATGTGAGATGCACATGTTTTAATAAAAGTTTTTTCAACTTTGTCCCTACTATTAAAAAAACATGTGCATCTCACATATTAAAGGGACATATGTCATTTTTTTAGATTAGGTTGAAAAAAATTCCTCCAACCCAGTTTGGAGGAAAACTCTATCCATTAAAAAAAAAAAATCAAATAATTAGGAAGAATGCAGATTGAGTTCAAACAATCATTTAAACAATGCAGTCACTGTTAACCTCTCACGCCAAAAGAAAAAAAAAAAAAACTGATTGATACCCAGGCAGGACATCTAATGGTGAAAGAGTCAAAAACCTTTTCTTTTCTTTTTTTGAAACCGCAAAGAAATAGGTGACATGAAAGCTTATGAATCCATTAGATAAGATATTATAAATACACACTTTTTGGCATAATGGCACTATATGATCATCAAAAACATTGAAGCTCCTACTTCCTAGCTATTGGAAGAAAACACAGAACTTGAAGTAGATCATGAGAAATCAGGTCTATAAACTGAAAGCAATAAATAATGTCTATTGCACTGCCAAAACATCTGTTTAGTGTTGAACGTAAAAAGTTCAGAAAAAATAAATAAATAAATAAGAAAAAGAAAGATATGCCAATTCAAGTTTCAGAACGTCCCAAAAATAGGTCATCAGTAATAAGATCTACAATACTAGTGCAACAACATTAAGCCAACAACAGCAGTCACAACTATGAAAATAGTTTTTCTTTAATGTCCATGAACAGCTGATCCAAAGCCCGATAAAGGGGGAAGGTTGGGGTAGGTTGATAGAAAACATAAAACTTAGTCACATCCAATATGCATGTATCCTAATAAAAATTAAATATATTATATATCAATAAATTTCCAAGATAACTCATGGCATTTAGTCTCATTAGCATCCAAAACAATTACACTTCTAGATGCACTTCAAAAATGACAACACTCAAGGTCAGAATCATCATAAAGCAAGCATAGACATATACTCACAAGACAAACTTTTGCAACTAAAATGAAGAATGTATTCATTTACCTGAAAGGAGTAGAAACCAAAAACTTACCATGGTATCAATATCCCGATCAAGGAGGTCATTTACAGTACATCCAGCACCCCTTAGAAGCAGAGCCCCACAACCAAAAAGCAGCAACATCTTAAAATCGGGGAGATGTCCTGGTGACGCTGCCAAGGTAATTGACCTAAAGCAATACAGATGAGTTTCAGAGAAGTAATATTGGTATATATAATGCTCCAGTGAATCACGTGTGAAACATCCTGTCCTCAAAACCAATAACATAAGAAATATTTGCAAAATACTTACCACCACTTTTCCCAATTTAACACATAAAACAGGGAAAACTTCACTTACCTTCCCCCCGGCGAAACTACCAAGTATTTTTCAATGTCCCCCCCTAAACTTCAAAATTTGCAATATAGGGTTCTTATTTGTCAGTCCCTTCCAATCATCCTATCCGTTAGGATTTTCTGTTAAATTCTAATTGAGGAAAAAATAACCAAAATACCTTTTTATAAAATAATAAATTCAAAAAAAAAAAAAAAAAAAAGGGAAAAAGTCCTTTTTTCTGTTTTTTTATTTTTATTTTTTATTTTTAAACTAAGGGCATAGTTGTACTTTTAAAAATTTTATAGGGGTAGAACGGACAATTTACATGCCAGCCATTTAAGTTAACGAAAAAAATTAAACGGTATGGGGTAATTGAAAGGGGCTGAAAAATCAGAACCCCATATTGCAAATTTTTGAAGTTTAGAAAGGACATTGAAAAATACATGGTAGTTCAGGGAGTAAGTGAAGTTTCCCCTTAAAACCAAGTCCACTTAGAGGTATACAAATAATGGAAATTAACAGGTTCAGAAGACATGAATGAGTACTCCCACATGAAAGTTTCTATATAAAAGGAAGATCGTACCAACACTGAAGCAAAGTTAAAAGGCATTTTCCTTTTTCAAGCAAGCAACCCATTGCCCAATCAAGAACTTCTTACTCAACCCTACAAGTCCAGGCCAGAAACTCGCGAAATGCTGAAACAGATGGAGTCTAAAAATCTTACAAAATCTAATTTCCGCAAAAGTAATTGATAGATAATTCTTTCAAATTTAGCGAGTCTTGACAAATCATGTGCTTTCTATTAAACATACCCCAATGCTCAGAACATCCCAGACCAAATGCACAGAAAGTTAATGCACAATCTACCATCTTGTGTGATATCTGTCTTCAAGAAATATTTGAAGGTATAACCATTTATTGCAATTTATCCTAGTCCATACTTCCCATAGTTTCCTAATTTCTAAATGTTCCATGCAAATCACTAAAAGCATTTTCTAGGGCTGGAATATTGGAAAAAAAAAAAGTGGGTTGAGGAAAACATTGTCCTTGGTACACTTGTTAAGCAAATATTACCAAAGTTGATTCCAAGTTCCTCAAGTAGGCAACAATTTCATTTCTTACAGCATATGCCTTCCACTTCCCTTTAAAATACCCAACCTCCTCCAAAATCCTTCTGCCCAGTATCTCTTATTCCAACATGACCTTCATATTGTAACTTTTCCCAAATGCCAACATTATGGGTTCAGGGTTCCCCAAAACTGAAAACTTCCTTGTACCTTCTCATAAAATCCCCAACATCTTCCAAAAATTCTCAGATTTAAAAACATTATTTCCAAATGCAGCTCTAACGTTATAAAATATGATTCGGAGATCTTTGCTAAATGTACAACAGGATATAGCCTTCAGTATAGCATACATTCATAGAGCAAAAAATAAAATAAGACTTGAATAGTAATTCACACAAGATGCCAAAACATACAGGAAGAAAGCTGAAGCAGATTCATCTTTAAACTGACAGGAAGCCACTCAAGAGCAACATAGCTGGAAATGCACCACAGGTGATATATATATACTTCATACTTCATTCATTACTATCAAAAAATTCTAGAAAATTACATTTTCCCACTGAAAACTCGGATCCTAACTTAAAGTTTCAATGCCAATTAGCCATTGTGCCCAAAATAGTCATTAAGTTGGACAAAAAAATATATGAAATAAATAATTGTCCCTTTATGTTAAAAAAGAGTCAAATGTTAAAAGAATTTTTTTTAAAAAAAGAAAAGCCCCATCAACCCCATTCGCAAATACTTCTTATGTCAATTTTCAAAATGAAAAGATAATATTTTTATAACTAAAAAAAGTAAAATAAGCATGCATATCAAAGGCATTTAGTCATTTTGCGTGCGTTTCCATCCAACTTAATGGCTGATATGGACGGAAGGGGCGATTGATAATTTGATACCGAAACTTCACTTCAAAATAGACTCTGAATTGCACCAAGTTAAAGTTTAAAGGATAAGTGACACAAGGACAGTTTATAGGGAAAGTTTAATTTACCTAAAAATGAAATTCCATGGCAAAGTAAAGCACCCAAAAACATCAAATCACTCCCATTATCATCTGAAAGACGAAAATTCACCAAAATCATTTCTCAGTAAGTAAGAAATAGAGAGCAGGCACACAAGCAAATCCACTCTACCATTTTAAACTGAAAATCAGAAATATTCCGGGAGAGCTCCTATTGGTTTTTCCAAATTTTTATAAATTCATCACAATTAAATCAGTGCTACTTACTTGAGTTTCTTGTTTTGAGATAAACTTGAAAGCTCAGAGGCAACTAGAAGCCGAAACAAATAATTTTCATTTAGGTTTAAAAATTGAAATTTCTTCCGCATTTCCCATATTTTCCCAGCAACCAAAACCAACTACCTTCCGGGATTTTCCAAGCAACCAAACAAAACATAATCCTAACACAAACACGCAGAAAAAAGAAAAGCGTACCACATACAAGGCCAAGCGAGTAGCCAGGTCCCAATGGGCTTATCGAGGCGAGCGAGACGAGCATAAGGGCGAGCTTGTTTCGGCAAATACAAGTCGATCCAAGACACCTCCGTCTTGGGCAGTCGTGATCCTCCATCCTTATCCTCCTCATTCTTCGAACTCTCCCTCACGCTCGTCGAAATGTGCGCAACCGATTTATAACCTCCCCAATCCAATTTCAAATTATCGCGGGACAAGTCGGAAACGGGAGTGCACCGGTAGTACTGCCTGAACGGGTTATGATAATCAGGGTTAGGGTTTGGTGCTGGGTGAGAGGAAACCGGTAAGGGATTCAAGATGGAGCGAGAGAGAGAGACTGAGGAGGAAAAGAGAGAGGGTCTCTGAAGCCTACGCGAAGCACGAGCAACCCGAAACCACGCCATTTTTAAATTTGAATAACCACCCCTCAATGACTCAAATTATATAATTAGCTGTGGCGGTCCCCGCTGTTAGAATTTCTCAATCTCTATTATGCTTAACAGTTAACATTAATTTCAACTAATTACGTTATTTTAAAAATTAAAAAAAAATAAACATGTTATTATGTGGTAAGTGAAATTTGAAGTCAAGTATAATAAAAAAGGGGAAAACATCATCACATATTACAATTGACCCATATTTTTGGCATTTTTAGATTGTACTTCCACTCAATTTAGGATGGAAAAATACAATCTAAGCCAAGATCTTTTATGTTTGGACAAAATTTTTTTACAAACTAGTTTGTAAAAATTTCCTACAATCTAACATCTAAAAATGATACGTATTTTTAGCATGTGAGAAGCACACACTTTTTTTAATAACATGTACTTCTCATATATTTTTTCAATACAATTAATAAGAAAGTGTATGCTTCTTACCTACTTTAAAGATACATATTACTTTTAAAAATTAATTTATAGGAATTTTCTACAAACTACAAACCAGTTTGTAATCATTGTCTTTTGCTACTAGACAAATGTTAATTCGATACTACTGCATTTTTTTCAATCTTCGGGAAGAAATGGCAAATATTGAATTATCTCACAAGCATAAACCGAAAAATGATAAATTAATCAGTTAATTAATATTTTAATACCATTCTACCTTTTTTTTGATATCATGTTTCCAATATTTACATATTTTGCTTGTGCTTAATGTTTTCTGATTCTACTAGAAATCATATAAGAACATGTTGTAATTGAAAGTTTATTGGATTGTTCCATCAACGGTATTGAGTCAAAATTCCGTTTCAACTCTGCATCAGTAATTTTACTATGATTAATGGACATAATAATGATTAGTGAAACATAATGGAATAATTCCTTCATATGTATAGAGACGGGATATACTTCACAAGGATAGAGTAAGTCTTGCTCTGGTCACCAATCGCCCCAAATATTTGAACTTACAAAAATCATAGATTTTATCAATTAATTAATATCCTAATTTTTCTCTCATTGTATAGCTTACATTTGAGATATGGGACCAAAAAATGTTAAATCAAAGTGAAAAAGATAAATATATTAGGGGGGAAAAGAAAGTATTAAGGCTACGCTTGTTCCGAAAAGAAGGGAGAGGCTGCAGCTGCAATGACATCACCTAGACAAGATATACAATTCACACTCGGAGTAACCCATCAACCACACCAATTAAACTCCAACATGTGATTGGAGTCAAAAATTGTAGGCATTTAACACCCTCCAATCAAATATTGACACATGTCAAAAGTTGTAAAAAAAAACTGTAAAAGAATTGTATGTCTAGCATTTTTATAATTTAAAAGCATCTTACACTAGCACAATCATGATATGGGATTGAGGCTCTTCAAAATTATTGAATACCCTATCATAAAATTAGAGAAAAAAAAAAAAAAATTGGGGGGGGGCAGTGATTCTATATATTCTATAGAACAGCTGCATTACATGACATTACAAAACAAGGCCTCCCTCTCATCCGCTTAAAAAGGATGAAGAAGAAATTTCCTCCTAGGAATACATCAACACTACCAGGCCCCAGGAAAAAGGAAAAAGAAAAAGTGAAACTAGACTTGGGGCTTTTCTTCCACAAGAATAAATTAATGGAACACCTGTAAAATTAGTCTCCGAAACCAAATGGTGATTTTCTCCTACTTCCACCTTCTCCATACTGTTCATTCCATTTCCTCAGCTCATTCATGCTGGCAGCATCATAGGCAACTGATGGTCCAACCTATACAGCAGAATGAGACCCAATTAATGTTTCAGCAATGATACTGCATTATACAGAAAACAAGTTTTTTTTTTTTTTATTCACTTTACAGAAAACAAGTTGATGCTGAAATGAATGGAACAATTAAAATCGACAAATGACGAAAAGGCGGCATACTCGGTCATTTTAAGAATATTCATAGGCGAAAAATGATTTGAAAAATAAATCAGACTAAATTTTAATCTTAAACGAAAGATCTACTCCAAAAGAACATACAAAGAAGAGTTTTGATTGAGCAATAACAGCAATATGACAACCACTATACGGAGATTTGCTTTAACACACACTCACAGCTGGGGGCTTAGGCTTTGCATGAGAATTCACAAAGTGATGACTCAAGATTACGTTTAAACCTTCGAAAAGTCCTCCAGAACCGGGGGGACAAAAAGGCAGATTCTGCATGTAAGCAGGAAGGGGGCAGAGTCCAAATGATAGAGGATATCCTTTATTTCTCTCATTGTCTCACCGTAAAAGCAAGTGAAAACTTTCCAGCCAAACTCTTATCACCTCGCTTAAACCATTCTCAACCCTTTTTGGCAATCAGCAGAAAATTCAAACTAAGATCATACAACAAAACCATTTACAAGAAGACGGTCCACATCTAGTGAACTTGACATGCACATAATGCTAGCTGAGATTTATCTGCTTTCCAATTATCATGTAATCCATCAAACAATCTGACTCAAAGTCCATTCATACAAAAAGGAAAAGCTACCTTTGGCAGTACGACACAAGAGCTCAAAATATTTATACACATAGGAAGGAGCCAGGTAATGTTTTGAACAATTGGGATAGTGACAGGCAAGGAGATCATTCAAAGGTAAACTAGAGAATCAACATGCAAATCATTTTACAAAAATTGCCATGTCTCTGTTGCTGCTCTGATAAAGGCTAGCAATGGTGCTACCACGGTAAATACTTTACTTGAAGATAGTGATATTGCAAATACATTCCCTGCTAATTAACCCAACTTAAGCTGAAGAAACTTATTGAGATTGGCTGTCAGTCCTAAATTATTGAGTTTTCTTTCTGACAATAGATGTTGATTACGTTTCTATATTTGTTCCAGTTTATGAGTAAATGCTATTTGGAGTAGTCCGTCTGGCCTTGAATCATAGACCTTAATCAAGAAGTAAATCTTCTCACCCCACTTTGAGAGTATATCCATTTGGACAGAGTTTTCCTCTAAACTAAGTTGGAGGAATTTCTTTCAATACAATCTATAAAAATAACGTGTGTCCTTTTAACATATGAGATGCACATATTTTTTTAATAATAGAAACAAAGTTGGAAAAAAAACTTATCAAAACAATATGTGCATCTCCCATGATATTAAAAAAATGGACACATATCATTTTTATAGACTAGGTTGAAGGCAATTTCTCCAACCCAGTTTGGAGAAAAACTCTGTCCTATCCATCTTAAAAAATAACATGTGTCCTTTTAACATATAAGATGCACATATTTTTTTAATAGTAGAAATAAAGTTGGAAAAAAACCTTATTAAAACAATATGTGCATCTCCCATGATATTAAAAAAATGGACACATATCATTTTTATAGACTAGGTTGAAGGCAATTTCTCCAACCCAGTTTGGAAGAAAACTCTGTCGTATCCATCTTAGCACTTGCTTTTTCGGAATTCACCTCAGTAATTACCTCCAATTCCTAACCAGCCAGATTCCTTCCATGCATGAGGATTATGTGATAAGTAGATAGGGATTTTAACTATAGTGCCTCTTCTGATTTCAGAAACTCAATTATTTGGTTTCTCTGTGAATGTAAATGCTTTCTTAGCATCATCTATATAATTGTATACGTCATATTTTTTGGCAAATTGCGCACACACTCGAGTTTTGAACCCACAACTTCCATCTACCCTGTTCCTTACAAAAGAAGGAAGCACCATTTCAACTAGAGCTTATTGGCAATGAACTTCATAAAATTAGATCACCAAGTAGAACAACTTCTAAAAGATACTCAAGAGCATGATTTAAATCTGAGAATGCCAGAATGCCTTTATTAAAGATAGGCAGATCCTTGACTCTGTTCTTTTAGCGAATGAATGTCTGGACAGTCGTATCAGCTCGGGTGTTCCCGGGGTCATTTGCAAGTTGGATATCGAGAAGGCTTTCGATCATGTCAACTAAGGGTTCCTTTTGTATTTGTTGAGGAGGTGCGGTTTCGGGGTGAAATGGTGTTCCTGGATTGCACAATGTATCTCTACAGCACGCTTCTCGGTTCTTGTTAATGGCACGCCGTCCGGCTTTTTCAGTAGCTCTCGTGGGTTGAGGCAGGGAGACCCATTGTCTCCTCTTCTGTTTGTTATCGTCATGGAGGCCTTAAGCAGAATGCTTTCTTCTTCTATTGACAGGGGCTTTCTGTCAGGTATCTCTATGGGTTCTAGGCTTTCTGAAGAGGTTATTATCTCTCATCTGTTTTTTGCGGACGATACTTTGTTTTTCTGCGAAGCCAACCCTGATCATCTTCGCTTCTTGAGGATGGTTCTTTTATGTTTCGAAACTGTCTCGGGGTTAAAGATCAATTTGGCAAAGTCAGTTTTGGTTCCTGTGGGTGATGTGGATAATGTGGATGAGCTGGCTGGCATTATGGAGTGCGGGGTTTCCTCTTTGCCCCTGAAATACCTTGGTCTTCCCCTTGGTGCTTGCTTTAAGGCCAAGTCTATTTGGGACAAGGTTCTTGAAAAGATGGAGCAGCGTCTGGCCGGTTGGAAACGGTTGTATCTGTCTAAGGGTGGGAGAGTTACCCTTATTAAGAGCACTCTATCCAATCTTCCTACTTACCTTTTATCTCTCTTCCCTATCCCTGTCAGTGTGGCTAATCGCATAGAGAAGCTCCAACGCGACTTCCTTTGGGGCGGCATAGGCGATGAATTCAAGTTTCATTTGGTTAGCTGGTCCAAGGTTTGCTCTCCTATTCCTGAGGGAGGGTTGGGGATTCGAAACTTGAGGGTTTTCAATAAAGCTCTGTTAAGGAAGTGGTTGTGGCGTTATGCGCATGAGAGAGAGGATCAAGAAAAAACGCTTGAGGAACTCAAGTCTTTTTTCTTTTTCACCCTTTTCTCTTGGACAGCTGCTTATCTAGCTCCTTTAGCAATAAGCTTTACTGACTTTCTTGTTCTTTTCTCTTCTTATAATGAGTCTTGACTCTTGTATACTTCCTGTGTACCAAGGCTGCGCCTTGCGCTTTTTATAAAATTTCTACTTACTTATCAAAAAAAAAAAAATCTGAGATGCATACCATGATGAATAAAGTTATGCAGAAAACTGAAAACTATCCATATCACAATAATAATAACAACAACAACAAAAGTAACAATAATATGATGATAATTATAACAATAACAACAATACTAATAGACACTTATAAAAAAAAATAATATATTCATAATAGTAATACTAATAACAACAACAACAACAACAACAATAATAGTAATAAAGTTCAAATTTTAAATTAAACTTCCCACCTTGGCTTTTGACTGAATAAAGTCATCCAAACTAAGTGATCTTAAGCCTAGAGCTACATCACTTTTGCCTCCCTGTAAAAAAAATTAAAACAAATTCAAAAAGTGGACAGAAGAAAATTAGAAATTTTTTTAATACATTGGAAGAATCACAGAACGTAAGCAGCATAAGGTAACGGGAAATTTTGTGGGAAAGGGGTAAACTTTCTGATTATGGATTCACAATTGCCTAAATGGTAATTCAAACAACTAGATGGAACCATTGACAGTGTGGTTTAAGGGGCTTCACAAGTCATCTAGGTGGAAGGACTTTAAACCAACTTTTGAGATAACATAACCAAAGCACAAATTATAAGGAACTATTATTCCTATTCAATAGAGATGCCAAAATAGTGAAATGGAGGAAAGGGGGGAGAAAAAGAGTGGGAGAGGGAACAATGTGGTTAATCTGAATACATCTTTCATTAGGAAGTAACACATACAACTAGTGGCTGTTGAACCCATGATCACACCCTCCATCATGTTCTTACAAGGGGACGAGATGCCAATTGATGTAGAGCTCATTCTAATTACGTTTTACAGAAAGATCATTCTACATGCATCATGGTATAGTACACACTCCCCAGATAGATAGAAACCCAAACTTTTCATAACATCCATGATCCATCCAGTTTCAAACTTCACCAAGATTAGATAATATCAATGAGCTCTTACTCAAATCGTACTCTCCCACAAGAATGGGTTGGCAGGTAAAGTTTTGAGTTCAAAACCCATTGAGTGCATGGAACTTATCAATTCAAAAAACAATTATTAAATCATAAGGTTAAATTCAGATTACACAAGTGCAAAAGATGGAAAATAGAAGGAAAACAAACAAGTTTGATTAGAGCTTGGGCACAGGCTACAGAACCCATAACCATCTTGTAGAGAGAGAGAGAATGAAAGAAATTTGGATGAACATTCCATATATACTTTGAGGCCAACCAGAGCCAAATAATCAATTGTATCATAAACATTCAGTATATTGTTCCTCAAATTCATTAAGCGTATTGTCGGCCTTCAGAAGCAACTAAAACACAATATTCTCCACAAAACCCAACTTATCAATGAAATTTTATCTTTCACTGACACAGATTCGTGACTGATGCATTTCTAATTCGTAAGGTTCATCCTAGCATACAGTTTGAGGTGTAGGTTGCCCCACAGATGGATGGAAATGAGAACTTAGGTTGAATCTTAAAAACTTACTCAAGATCACATCTAAAGGCACATACCTTCTTTTCTTCCTCTAAAAGTTCTTGGACAGGTCTATATGATGCAGCAATACAGAGATTCTGTGGCAAAAAAAAAAGAATGAAGAAGAACAGGTATGAGACATCCAACATTTTGGAATTTCTGAAAGAAAATTAACTTCGGTGCATTACCTTCAAATCACTACCGGAGTATCCCTCTGTTGCGTAAGCAAGTTTGTCAAACTGAAAATCGGGTTCTAGATTCTCTTGCGAAAGAAAAATTCTCAAAATCTTCATACGATTTTCAGCATCTGGTAAGTCCACATATATCCTAAATAGAGTGCAAACAAAAATCACTTAGCACCTTGTTGATTTTTTACTTCTTCCTGAACACCAGGGTCTTTAGCACAAATATATTAGCTAATAAAGCATGTGTGGCTCATATGCAGCGCGCAAGACTTATTTTGATCCACAAATAACAGAACAACTAGCCATCTATAGTCCTTCAATCTCAAAAAGCATTTTTACAGAGCAATCTTACCTTCTTGGTAAGCGACGAATGACAGCATCATCAAGGTCAAAAGGCCGATTTGTGGCACCAAGAATGAGGATTCTTTGGCTGTCTTTCGACCTCAATCCATCCCAAGCCGCCATGAACTCATTTCTCATTCTTCTAGTCGCCTCATGCTCAAAGGAACCACCACGAGCACCAAGCAGACTGTCAACCTACAACACAAAATGTAATATCTAAAGGAAACAAAAAAGAAACATATTGAACAGATTTTTACTGAATCGTTATCTGAAAAATCTACGAACGGAATAAAAAAAATTCAATAATTATTTCTTTTTTTAAAAAAAAAAACGTAAATAGACTTAAGCATATCTCATATAATTTTAAAACATCAAATTGATTGCATACAGTAGACATGGGAAACAGTACAAGATTAAAATTTAACAAAAAAAAAAAGTATGCAGCTACCAGAAAGCATTTTATAGGGCACTTTTGTCAATCTCAAGTACTTAGGTTGGTTCAACATTCCTCCCGTTTCTTTATGGAGGATTCCTCATTCCAAAAAGTAAGTACTTTGATACATAATTAGTATTTTTGAAACTTCAAAAAATAAATCACAAATATCTTGAAGATTTTGCATTATTTTTGTTGTCAGCCATGTTAGCAAAATTACCCATATCTGTTTCAAACATGTGTTACATGATGTTAATATCTTGTTTAAACAAAACTTTTGCAATTTTTTTTTAATAAGTAATTGGTCACAAGGGAAGAGGGAGGTGGAGGGAGAGAGGGGAGATTCGAACTAGTGACCTCCGCTTCATAAGCATGGCCCCTAGCCAATTGTGCTACCCCTTGGGTTACTTCTGCAATTTGAACGAAAGGTGAATGAAAGGGGCATAGTGTTTGTGACATGAAAAAAATACTGAAGACTATATAAAATATCACAAAACAAAGATATTGAAAAACTTTTTTTTACAACTAATAAAGTTAAAAGTCTATGCCATGTGGAAGATGATACCCTATTGCCTTTTGTGGTGCCTTTGGCTTGAAAGAAATGATCGAAATTTTGAGGACCAAGAGAGGATGTTGGAGGAGCTTAAGTTCTTTTTTTATTCAATTTATACTTGGACAGCTACGTTTTTAGCTCCTTCGATGATTACTTTTAATGATTTTCTTGTTATTTTTTGTCCTTCTAGTTAGGTGCTTCTCTTGTGTACTGGGTTGCATTTTCAATGATATTTCGATTACTTATCAAAAACAAAAAAGCTATGTCATCTGAATGTTTGTAAGACCCCACCAAAGATTTCATTGAGGGCTAGTGTCGGATGGGGCCACAGGTGCATTCAAAGAAGTTATGTAACATCTCTCAATCTATCTGAAATTTTCATTACAGAAACCAACCCCATCGTTTCCTGCATGATTTTCATAAGGGAAACTCACCTCATCAACAAATATTATGACAGGAGCGAGCTTGCTGGCAAAGGAGAACAGAGCCTTGGTAAGCTTTTCAGCATCTCCAAACCACTGTATCAGTAAAAGTTACAGATGTGTAAATATAATACATAGACAGATACCCCCCCCTCCCCCCCAAAAAAAAAAAAATCCTTTTTTCTTTACATGGCAATTTAACTCTTGCACTGATGGGATTAGAACCACTGGGTCTCACCCACCACCCATACTTGAGGGGTTGCAAGTGCCATTTGGGCTACAGCCCACTGGCAAAAGATAGCTCATTGACATATTCATGAAACAAGATCATTTTCAATTTGTGAATAATATTACAGCATAGGTTTCTTCAATGGTAAGTCTCAGGCTGCCAGGCGCAATTATGCAGGTCCGAGTCTTGAGAGTGGACACTTCATGCAAAAAATGCTGAAGAGTAGTACCATAGCCAAGCCACCCCTCCCAAGACCCCACTTAAGTGAGACCAACATTGGATAATGTTTAGGTTTGTTCAAAACACATGCTGCCTTTGGTATTTTTATGAAGCCAAGCACAGAAAATTTCTGCTCAATTCTCTACAAATTTCAATCTAAAATTACAATATATCAATAGATACAAAAAATCCTATAACATGCAAACCATGAAAAAGGAAAAAGCGCCAAGCCTTCTCATCCCACACCAAAAGCAAATTATATAATCACACATGAAAAGCAAGAAATAGTTTAGCTCATGCAATAATAGTTTTTATAACCAGAGATAGTGAGCATCCAAAAAAAATTAAAGGAAAGAGTTATCAGTCTTGTCATTGTCATGCTAGTAGAACCTATTTCCAGATGCACAATTGTGCATTTCATCTACATACAACCGGAAATCTCAGATAATTTGTTCACACAACTTCAAGAAACCGTCCAGCTAGTATGCATTACTCAAGCTACCACATAAAAGTAACAGTATCACCAAGAAAGCTAGTAATCGTGATTTAAAAGGGGAAAGAATAATAAAAAAAAAAAACACGAATAATTCACCTCTTATGTCAAGTCAAAGTCAAGCAATGCCTCAGGCTTACAATAGGCAAGATGGGCTCCAGGAGGCACAACAGAGAGATTAAAGACAGGCAAAATTTTTTTATCAAAGAAGTTGCCTCCAGAGATTTCATTAATTGAAGGAGGTGCCTTTCTTTTTTCATTTATTGGTAACTTAAGCAAATATTTAAGTGGATCTTAAACGCCCAATCTTACTCTCCACCCCATTCTTATGGAGGAAGGTGTAATTTGAACGTATAAACTTGTAAGCTATGAAAACTGGTTTGCTGAAAACTGAACTTTAAGATAGACAAGCATGCCTTCCCCAAATTAAACATAACAAAAAAAAAGAAAGTGAAAAGTGGACCACACGGAAATACGAAGATTGAAAAGAATTTCTTAAATGATCAATGAATTTACAATTCCCCCCACGGTATCAGTAAATCCTTATATCTTCAATCGTTCCACCCAATACATGTTCATGCAACTGAAACTAAAACTTATTCAAAAGATGTGTGCTTGTCCCTTTATAGCTTACACTAAAGAAGATCAAAGTACACAAAATCACACCATCAGATTTACAATCCCATGGGAACAAGTTTATGCTTAAACAAGCCCTCCTATGGTTTCATTTTTAGCAGATATTATATCGAATGGCTGGTTTAAATTGAATGACACCATTTATTAGAAATAATTTTGTTCAATAACCTGGATAAAGGTTTTCAGGAGGCAAGAGAAGACGGGGTAAATAAACTCTATTCATTATTCATTTCCAAGAAAACAAAAGCAGCATCCTTCAAACAAAACACACAGACATACACATGCAGAAATACATTTTAAATACAAAGCAATTTAAGAGAGAATGTAACTGTAAGCTATTCTTGTACAATCTCCAACCTGAATTTTATAGCTACCATGAGGTTGAGGATTGTGTGAGCTTAGTTACCCCTTCACCCACCCCAAGAACAGCTAAAACAGCCAAGACAAAAGGCATAGAGCATAGCAATGAAATAGAACTTGAATACCATAAATTTTCTGAAGCATGACTAGTGTTTTGATCCTAAAAAATCTAGTATAATGGATCCAGAAAATCCTTTCCTGCGTACCTTTGATGTAAGAGTCGAACCAGTTATGCTGATAAAGTTTGCCCCAGCTTCTGTTGCAAGAGCCTTGGCAAGGAGGGTTTTCCCAGTTCCAGGAGGCCCAAAAAGTAATATTCCTTTGCAAGGCTGAGAAAAGCATTTTCAAAATCACATAATGAAAATGCATACCACCAGCCCTGATCAAAATGCATACAAGCTAGGGAGAAAATCAATACCCGCAACAAGTTTCCATGAGAAAACAGCTCTGGTCTCTTCATTGGAAGAATGACAAGTTCATTTAATGCCTTCTTCACATCTTCCAAAGCACCTATATCCTGAAACTTGACACCAATTTCACCAGGGGGTACCACTGCTGAAATAAAGTTGCTCTCATATTCATCCTTTGCAATGTTCTGTCATAGTTTGTACGTCAGAGATATACATGACATACAAAGCCTCTAATATTTCTTTTTGCATATTGAATGTGAATAATGAAACATGCCTTCAAACTTTGTGAGGGCTTTCGAGATATAGCTTCTTGCTCTTTCAACCTCAAAATTGATATTTCAAGGCTTCACACACATAAGAACAACAGTCAGCTTCAAGGTTCCATCAAACCTTAATGATTTTTAGTGAAAGAAAGAATGCATATACCTTTCACGTGGTAGATACAATCTTTCCCCCTTTATCGATGGAAGCAGACAGTTCGACAAGCAATGATTTTTAGCCCAGCCAACAACTTTCTCAGCTTCTGCAAACAAAGCTTATAATGATGATCTTAAGACATAACTGGATCTCAATTGACAACAAGACATCAGTGACCATTCTGCATGTGAAACTATCCTGAGAGCTAAATTACAAGCCTTACAAACACTGACTGCAAATAACATCTACATTTTTCTAGACTTGGACAGTTTAGTCATACACAGAGGGAGTTACCAAATGCCAAGCTAGCCTCTAAGCTTCCCCATTTCCTTCCCTTTTTCTTTTCTTTTTTTTTGGGGGGGTGGGGGGGGCAGGGTTACGGATAGGGGAGCAATTAAAGTTCACATCAAGAAACAAAACTCTTGTAAGGTCTTGCATTCCAACTATCAACTCATAGATTTTTTTTTTTTTTCCCTATTAACTCCATCCACGGTGAAGACCACCTTCCTTCTTCAAGCTAGTGCTGCATCTGATTCTAATAATGTAAAGTTCATCTCTCATATTATCTTTTACTGTCTTACCACGTATCCATCTACTATTGCTACATGAGCACTCTCATGGTGTAAATGGAGAAAACTCAGTATTTGACATCAACAGGATGATACTTGCAAATAGGAATAAAACACTGCAGTTTCTTAACAAACGGCAACTACAGAAAAGCTATGTCCATTCAAGTTTCTTACTTCTTTTTGTCAATATCACACCATCGGTATTTACATGCAACAGGTCCATGCATGACAGTTCATGTTCTTCAAGAACCTGCATATACAACATCAGCAGTCAATCACACAGGTCCAATAGGTTATAATATCAAAAACCTTAGGCACTACAAAATTAAAAAATCCAGAAGTGAAATAGAGTCCATAAAAAATTACAAGTAAATATATATCCAAAATGCCACCTTTCACTCAAAACAACTTTAGTACTAGCTCCATACCTTATGCAATTCATTCAAATTGCTTCGTGTTATCACAATCCTTCGGTCTTCTTCAACCTGTTTATTGAATGTTCTAAGGAGATCCTCCTCCTGAAAATAGCAGGAAAAAATGGAAAGATAAAGATTGTGACAACCACGATAAATTGTATGCATGATTTGAAAGAACCAGTTAGATTAAAAAGTTGTAGTAACAGATGAGAGTTGAGAGCTGAAAAATAAATAAGTCCAAATGGATGTGAAACATAAATGCGTATAATTAAACAAAGCATCAATTCTGTCAATTGTGGTTTCACTTGATGTATATACAAATTCTGGAGGGACTAATCAAGTTATTTAGATATGTTTCATTTTCCAAGAAAAAATAATGTCTTTCTATGACTGGAAGCCTTCTTTTTTTTTTTTTGTCAAAGCAAATATCTATGAAGAAGTGGGAGGACTAACGTACACAGACAGTGCTAAAGGACGCCCTCAAAATTAAAAATTAATGCATAAAAAATCCTAAAATTCCAAAAGAAAAAGAAAGGCATACTTCTGTAGTAGACATCCAATGAACCAACAATCTCAAAACCAAAATACAAGTCCAAGGAACCTAGCTAAATCAAAATAAACGTTGAAATGGGTCCAGCAGGATATACCTAGAAATAGCAAGCACAAAAAGATACCTAAATGCTTTTATTACAATTACAGTGCTCCCACATATTCCCTCCAAAATAGTTTCTCTAACAAAACTTTTTTTTTTTTATGATAAGTAATTGCAGATCATTAATAAAGCGCAAAGGGACGCAACCCTGATATACAGAAAGTATACAAGAGAATCCCTAATCTAAGGAAAATGAACGACAAAAAGTCAAAAATCTGCAAAATTAGAAACAAACAAACTATAATGTGCAGCTATCCAAGTATATAACATGTAAAGCATAAACTTCCGCAACTCTGTCACCGATATCTCTACATCTTCAAAGTTCCGAGCATTTCTCTCATGTCAAAGACACCACCATAAGCACAATGGAGCCAACTGCCATACAATGATTACCAATTGCTCAAGATACAACAGGCAATTGGGTATTATTAGATTGGGTACCAATTCAATACAGGCAAAAGATGAATTTCAGTCCTACACAACTTGCGGCATCTCCATCACATATTTCAAGTTGATATATGTTGAGAGTCTAATATTGTTAATTTTTTCTTGTGGTTGCATTTCCATTGGCCCCAACTTCGTCAAACTAAGATTCTTGGCCATAATAGATGACAAAAATTCTATGCTCTGATCTAGTTTCCTTGGTAGTTGGTGCATGAGGGAAGTATCAGCATTATCGTTATCAAAAAGTGGGGTTCTGTTTTCATAGTTGATCAGAGATGGTTTATGAGGGTTTTTTCTATGTCGAATCAAAAGGCTTTGAAGTTCTGTTTGAAAGTGGGAATGGCAGTATTCACTTGGCCGAGAGGAGTATAGGAGTTTATCGAGCGGTGCTACTGGGAAAGACAAGCATGGGGTGGCTGTTGAATACGGTGAAGAAGTTGAGCATAGGAGAGTATTTGCGAGAATTTTGTAGGAATTTTAGGGTGGGTAGTATAGCGTACGTGGCGCAAAGGCGTATAAACAGCCATGGAAGATTTTTGGAGTTATCGAAATAAGGTGCAGGAGGGCGGCAAAGTTACATCATCATTCCAGAAGGCCGAGAAGGGAGTGGGTGGGGCAACTGTGTTGTTCAGATGAGGAAGGTGGTTAGCTTTTTCGAGAAGAAGGTTGCAGTTGGGAGTATCGTTAGCGGAAGGGGGCATGCTGCTAAGGTGTCATCACCAAGGCTAGAGGATCAAGGACAGCGGTTGTATATGGATGTCCTGGTAGGGAAGGGACATTCCCAGAAAATAGTGTACTCTAGCAGGGGTATTGTGGGTATTTTGGGGATTCAATCAGTGAGGGATATGGAAGATTCTGGAAGGAAGGATGAGCAGTCGTTACCCGAAAACTGTGGGGTGCAAGTTGTGTTGGGGTTAAAGAAGCCCATGAGCTTAAATAGGTCCAACGAGATGAATGGGAAGAAGCCTAACAATGTTGGGGAGAAAGAGCTGGTGTTGCTCAAGGCAGAGGGGAATGCAACTGTTGAAGCCCAGACATTTTCGAAGAGCCTTGACAGGTCACAACTGACAATCGGCGCTGTTTATCATCAGCGATCTAAACCAACATCAATGTTGAAATGGAGAGTGAAAGGAAGGTGAGGTGGGTGGTGTAGTGGGTTCCATTGTTAATATGTAGAATTAAACAGTAATATAATGCAACGAAGGACCAAAAAAAGGCAAGGAAGCTATGAATAAGAAAACATCACTATAGTACTTCTCAAACATATTGCAATGACCATTTCATTTTCTAGGATGTTCAAGAATAAGTCAAACATTTACCTTGGGGGGGTGTATGCACAAAACATTATTGAAGAGCTTATATATTTCGTTATCATCAGATCTCTTTGTTGCCTTAAGGCCCTCGGTAAGATGCTTTAATGGGAGAGGCTGGAAAATACGAGAAAGTCAAATTCAATGTAACAATAGCTACAGCAAATAATATACATGGTTCACAATAATAACAACGACAAAAAATAATATTAGTACACAGTAAATAAACAGAATTTCTAACATGGATTTTAAAGACAAAGTGGTGGAAATAAACCATCTAATATAACAAGACAATAAATATGGATGTGTGTGCAAATGGAAAGTCCCAAGTGACACAGCTATAAGCTTATTATGTCAACATAATATGCTACCTACACCTAGTACTCCTGCTTGATTCGGTACAACTTGGCTATGAGAACACGAATTACTCAATCTGCCTCATTGGAGCTAACATGGGTTCCGACTAGAGAAGTCATCTTTGGTATTTTCCTTTGCTACAGCTGATAAAAATTGTTGTTTTGGACACGATAGATCTGATATTTAGAAATCCTATTTTCTAGTATTTATTAGCGGATTTGCTCTTTCTTTTCATTCTTTTCCTGAATGTTTATAAATAGAACTGGTGGTGATATTCTTCTCTTTTCTATTCTCTCTTCTTCTTTTTTTGTATGGGGGGCATCTTGGCTAATGCCTACCGCAGCAAATGCTCTCAGAGTGATTAAGCGACAAATTTGGCCATCAGATTCTGCGTCCCAGACTCCCAGCACAGCATTTCAGGCCAGATGACCAAGAGTGTACTTGTTTGTACTATTGGAAACCCTAAACCCTTTAATACAAATGTTTAACAAATATCAGCATAGGGCAAAGACGCATTCTTCAAATGTACTCAATGTCTGATTCCAGAAGCTTGCGTGTGCACTAGAGTTTTAACCTCAGCAACAACTAAACCATTTAATCAAGACTATAAAAGAAGTAAAATAACAGTGACAGTTGAACATGAGAAGTCAACAGCCTCTCTATTTAAGAGAGTTTGTCGATTGCAGAGGGCTCTTAAAGATTAGCACGCATTACCAGCTTAGCAAGGCGCCCAAAATTTGGAAGTATCATCGTCTGTTAAACATCATATAAAGAAAAAATATAAGAAATCATAGCCCACAAATCATAAGAAGACTTTAAAAGGCAATATATGTCCTTAACACAAGCACACATTTGCAAAAATATATAAACTGATAATCAACATTAAACTCATGAAGCTTACAAATTTCTCTTTCTCCTTTGACCCCGATTCAGCTTTGTTCTGCCCACAGATCAAAACAACTGGACCTGATAATAAGTCAAACATTTCCTGCACCTTATGGACAAACTCCTTACGCTTTGACTTGGGAACTGCCCTAGACAACCATTCAGAAGAGTCTGGAAAATAGACAATAAGGGGTTGCATGGTTCTCAAAACCTGAAAACAAATTAAATAAGCAAACATCAAGTGTGTAGAGAGCATTGCCTGAAGCATTATCATTGAGTTCAATATAGTTTCTTCTCAATATTATTGTTCACATCAGACGGTAGATGTCAAACTTATTTTAACATTATACCTCACATAAAGCCTCTATTGCAACATAGCAATCTTCTGCCTGAGTGTCAAGATCATGCTCTATCTCCTTAACTGTAAGTGAACAAAACTTGTCAATTTCTTTAGAATGAAAAGAGCAAATACACAGGCTAATGCAGACAGACAAATCAGAACGTTAACATCTCTGAGCATACCTGCTGCTAAAACTTTTTAAAAAAAAATAAACCAGAATTAAAAACCATACTATTTGGGCAATTAGTTCTTGAAACAAACACAAAGAGAAAAAAATAATAATAATAACATACATCATACGCATAAATCCTAAACTAATGTTTTTTTTATATATATATGTTAAATCCTAAACTAATGTTACAATGCAAATATACAAATTGCATAGAAAAATAATTCAGGTGATACTCAGCATGAAACTAGGACACAAGCAGACAACTTAAGCCTTGGCAACTAAAAGCATGGCATCTTTGCAAATGAACAGCTACAACAGATAATTGGGTGAATGAAAGAGACAAGATCAAAGATTGAAAGAGACATTGAGAAATTCAATTACAGCTGGAGCTGACAGATTAAGGGCTAGTTGATGGTATAATTCCTACTTCAAAGTTGACCATCTTCCATAGAACAATTGACTCCACAAGCTTGGAGAGAGAAAAGCAATCCTCTCTCATTTATCAGAGGACAGAGAACTAAAAGAGATTACATAGACTCACACGAAACAACATATTGCAGACTAACACAACAATTGTTTTACATGGACCTTTGTACAAATGGAACGACAAATTGGTAACTGTAATGCAATAGTCAATTGTTAAAGCTCGGATTATCTTCTGTCAAAGAAACAGACCAAACAATCTCCCAATTTTAAACAAGAGAGGAACCAAACTGTCAAAAAATCTATGCATGGGGAAAAGTACTGGTGCAGGTGATGGTATTAGAAACCACAACTACTTAGTATGCTGAACTCATATCATTTACCTTCCTCCAGGAAAATAATAAGCGCTCAAGTTTTTTTTTTTTTTTTGCATCGATTTTATTATTTTTTATTAGTAAATGATTTATTTATGATAATAGAGAACCGAAGCACAGAGGACGTGTAAATATCTCCCCAAGAATTACAACCTAAAATTCATACAATAAAGAAAATCCAAAAAGAAGGGGTAAAGAAAGAAGTGAAAGTTACACTGCCTAAAGCAGTCATGGAAATATGCTTGTTCCAAATTTGCAATCTACTTTTCATCAGTTTGATGAATTCAATTGGTCCTCAAAGTTTTGCATTACTAATCATTTAATCATATACATAAGTCAACAGAACCAAAAAGGTTCCAGCTAAACAAAATAGGCAGAAAACATGAGCATCTTATCTACACACTCAAACTGCAACTTCATTCACATTGAATTGAATGATATTTTCCAGCCAAAGGAAAAGAATTGAATAATAAACTTCTCTTCAATAAGAACAAAGTACCATCTAGCCAATGAATTGGAGGTTTTGAAGGCTCTTTGAGTTTATCCTCCTCTCCTTCATTAGCATTTTTTTCCTCAATATCCAAAATGACAGCAACTTTATCACCATTCACCTCATATACCTCTCCACGTTGACCATTTGATAAAGGCCTGAAAAGATGCCAACCTTTGATTAATAACCAAGAAAATTTGATATTATGAATATACTTATAATAACAATGCAAACATTTGAATGTTGCTTAATTCTGCTGCCTAAAATGAAAAACCCACATTTATGATAATGTATAAAACAGCTCAAAAAATAAAAAGAAGCACAGACTATCTATCAAGTTTCAACAATAACAATAATATATCGGCATCTGCGAATGTAGACATATCCCCACCATATAAGTATTCTTTCTTCTCAAGATTCTCTGTATCAATCTATCTGAAATGCAATCATACCTATATCCCGTATCAACATCCACGCTTAACTAAAAGTATTGTTCTGCTATGCAACATGTCAATATACACACAAATTACGAATTCACACTTAAAAAAGCTCATTTGAGATGTTTTCATTTATAGAAAGATCATATTAACACATATCAGAATTGTCATATGCATAAATATCATGTGGGAAAAAGGAATGATGATGGCCAAAACCATAAAACCTTTTCGGAGTCAAACATATCACAAGTTCAATCAATATACCAAAATGTCAAATACAAAAATAATGCAATTACAATCTACTTATCAGCTAGAAATAGATCAGAAAATGAAGCCAATATACAACCACTCAAATAAAAACATTAGAATAAGTATACATAATGCTGATCTACAATTCTGATTTTTCAATCTTAAGGTTGTAACCAGCTAGATGCTAAAGGTTCCATCAAGTACATGATTCTAAATCTCTCTATACTGCTTCTGCATTATGTCCCAGTGGGCCATTACTTCATTCGCATAACCAGGGTATAAATTTATACCATTTAGAAGTCAAAAGCATTTCGCTGAACATATGCCTTTGAAAGAACATCAGCCACAGATATCACTTTTCTCATAGCACAACAAAGATGATCCAACAGGAAATTAAATATCTTAAGATAGCTCTCAATTCAAAACCCAGCCAGTCACCTATTTAAAATGAACAGGATCACTTCATTATAATCCAGCAAAATATATTAAAAATCTACTATCGTCCATCAAAAACTCCGACAGTGTCTTGTGGTGGCGGTTTTGTGTGAGGGGAAGGAGGATCAGACAGTGGCTCTCATGACAGCCATTGAGGAGGATGATTCTCGGGAGGTCAAGGGTGCATGTTCTAGTTCCAGAGGTAAAGAGAGCTTTTGAACTTAGAATGCTCCATAAACTATGATATCTAGGCGTGGGAAAGGCAAGGCTTGCGTTTTTTTTAGCGTGAGTGCATTGAGTCGAGGGCTTTTGGGTGTTTTGTGGGTTCGGGTTTGAAGGTTCAAGCGCTTGCTGTTTTGTGGGTTTTGGGTGGGTTGTTTAGTTTTTCTTGTGCTCGCTCCTATTGTATACTGCCTATATACTTAGGGGCGCCTTACACTTTTTATTAAATTTCCTTTACTTATCAAAAAAAACAACTCCAACAGAATCAACCCTCCATAAAAGCTGTAGTAAATTGCTACCACCAACTTGGTGCAGTAACATTGAAGTGACAGCTACTGCACTAAATGCTACACCAAAATTATGCTTTGTTTTTTGGTTTTATGTATTCTAAATCCAGAAAGTCGGTAGAATTTCTACAAAAGCAAACAATTCCTGCTTATTAAGTACTAATTAAATCATTAAACTGAAACATGCATTTTAGCTCTGAGGTTTCTTACGTATTCTACTACTACAATGCTGCTTTCTGACTATAATGGATTACAGAAATCATAAAAAAGTCTCTTTCTGCAGCTTCAAGAAAGCTTAGTTTGCTACTTTCTGTTGAAGTTGTGTTGTTGCTTTGAAAATCAGTGAGCAAAAGTACCAATTCCAAAATTATTGACATGCTTCTACATCACAAGGTGATTTGAAGAGACTACAAAAATA
Source organism: Betula pendula (assembly GCA_900184695.1). Lineage (NCBI taxonomy): Eukaryota > Viridiplantae > Streptophyta > Magnoliopsida > Fagales > Betulaceae > Betula > Betula pendula. The sequence goes on from FXXK01001061.1 coordinate 274,921, forward strand.
GGAACACCTCTCTTTTTTTTTCCTTTTTCAGGGAGTTAAAAACAAGTTTTGGAACTGTCAGACCAATCCCAGATAGAGTAGCAAAAATGGGAAAACAATTTTTAGTTAGTCAGTAAATTTTAGGGTTTAAGGAAGGCACTGCACTGGAAATAACAGACTACAAAAATATATAACAATTTACTAACTACTGATGCACACAAATAGCACAAGAGCTAAAATTTCTTAAAATATTAGAGCAAATATAATCACTGGTTAACAGCTAAAGACCATGGAAGAGACAAGGAACCGGCTTAGAACCTCACAAAGAAAAACCATTGACCCAAGCAGTTTTAAGAAAATGGCAAGAGTAGAGGGGCATCCAAGAGTTTTTCTTCTATACATTGGGATGACTTACCAACCCACCTGCCACGAATAATGGTATAAGCATTTGTCAGACCATCAGATGTTGGTATCTTCCCCAATATGATCCTGTTATGCATTATATACTCTGATGTCAGGTGAGGGTGAAGTCACAGTTCACGGGGCGAAGAGATCATGCTAAAGGCTTTCAAAAGATAGATGACAAATATGACCCTTCCACACAGCATGCTTGTCATTTGTCACAAAATTAAAGTCCAACCAATTAGTAGCATAGCACTCTCTTATTTCCACAAGTAGGCTAAATCTCCTAAGACCGATGTGCTACCAATTACATGCCCCTCGAAAACTAATTCTAACCACGCATTCGAAATTCGGAACTAACTTATGGTAGCATTAAAAATAATAATAACTCAGAATTAAGCAAACTCCTACAGACAAGCAGCCTAGAGTAAAAATAATGAAAAAAATGAACAAAATTATACAAAAGAAATTGCATAAAGTGACACACACATTGATCATTAATGCTAATGCAGCATCAAACAATTGAGCAACTACAAAAGGTTATTGAAATCCAGAGCATAACATACATTAAAAGGTTCACATTCCATCAAAAAACAACTCCTTGAATTGAACTTGAAACTAATTACACTTTCATAACTTACTTTGCCAGCCAAGAGTGAAACTAATCCTGGGGACGATAGATTGTCTACATCTTCACTGTGACATACTAAAGAATCGTGGTCCTTAGTGTTTGGGCTGTTTGGAGTTTTGTGGGTTATGCCCAAAACAGTTGTTCATTTATTGACGTTTTGCAAGAGAGTTGGAAAACATCATGGTGGCAAAATTTGGAAGGTATTGTGTGTCATGCGGTCTATTTGTAGAGAGAGGAACACAAGGAATTTTGAGGGGTGTAGATTACCTATACTGAAATTGAAGTTCCCAGTTTTGTGCTCTCTTTGACTGGACATTGACTACGAGTTGCTTTTCCCAACAAATTTGTGGGAGTTTTTGGATCTTCTGAATTTTAGATGTTACATTTTCATTTTTGGAGTTTTTCTCTTGTATTGCATGTACTAGGGTTGCACCCCTATACTTTTCATGTACCAGGGTTGAGAAACAAACCTTAGCCAATTATAGATCACAAAGGTATCTGAAAGATGTTTCATTGTTTATGTTCTTTTCTCTTTTTGTGGAAGGGAGAAGCAGGGTAGCAGCCCCCGCCCCAACATGTTTTTATCTCGGTTTCCCCAATTTTTTTAATTATTTGAAATTGGCAAATGTGTCTACATACTAGAGCATCATTTGTTCTGATATCTTAAAAAAAAATAAGTTTAAAGTTGGCAGTCCATAAAAACACTTCTCTTTGTTGGTGCTTCACATTCATTTATAAATTACATGGGCATTATGCTTTCCACAACAAAGGAGCTCACGTAAGCTGATCAAAGCCTTGCGTTTCATTACAACTCAGCACCAGGGATCTATTATATCACATGAATACAAAGGTGCAAGTGCTGCTTAAAAGCCAAGCAGACATAGGATACAGGAAATCCTACCTCAAAAGCTCATCAAGGCAAAGGAGAAGGAGTGTCAGTTTTACGTTTGGTTGAAAGGAGCAGAGTGGCATCTCGAACAGTGTATATGGGTAAGGTTAGTGTATATGGTTGTCGCCACAGTGAAAGGTGGTAATGGATTCTAAATATGGCAATTCATGAGGTGGGTGGTGTTCAAATGAGGTTCATGGGTCGTATACGGTGGGGTAATGGAAAAATATCAGGAGGGGCTAGGGGTGTTTCTATTCAAAGTGCAGCATTGTACAAGAGGTCAGTGTGGCAGTCTTCAAAGTGCAACAATGTGGAAGAAGGCTTTATCCTGCCTAATGTAGAGTCCTTGGAGGGAAAGAAATAACTGAAGTTTTGAAGACCACGAGAAGACGGTGGTGTAACATCTTTTTTCTTTAATACTCTTTACCACTAGACAGCTGCATTTGACTACCATAATATGTCTATCTTTCATGATTTTCTAAATCTGTTTTATTTTTCTAGCTATTTGTATCTCATATATATTGTTTACTTCTTGTAAACATGGGTTGTACCTTTGCATTTTTTTTCAATAATATTTTTATTACTTATCGAAAAACAAAAAAAAAAAAACATTTATCCTTTCAATGTATAGAAGAATCATCAACTAGATTCTAAAATGAACGCTACTATTTCAATTTAAGATTAACCTATTAAACCTTAAATGCTAAAATGGAGAAAACACAAAGAAGAATCAAATTATGACCTGTTATCTGCTTCAAAGCATACAGAAGCCCCAATATATCTCACCCGATCACCTAGAAAAAAACAACGAGCAAAAAAGTAATCAATTAATGCCACACAGAAAGACCAAAAGCTTTGATAAGAAAAGGAAATAATAATTTTGAAACTGTAGAAAGCATATAATAGTCAATGCAACACCGAAAACACCACGAGCAACCAATACACATCAGCACTGGCACCTCCAACTTTCAAGACAAGAACACAATCAAGAGTGGTTCTTCACTCACAACTCAAACATTCCAACACCTCCACTTATACCAGTATTACAAGCTCCATGTTCACAGCAACCTACACTTTCACAAACACATCCTTTGCGACACATTTAAATGTGAGAAAAGAAGTATGTAATGGAATGCTCAAATGTTCCGCAGATGGATAACATGAGCACTCAACGAAAGAGATTCTAACTTATTGTATTACTTGAAAAGCACACCAAACCAAACAGAAAAAGCATGTCTAAGGGATAATAGACTTCCTCCCCATATACAAACATAAGTATCTCTTCCATACTAAAATATAATAGTAGCACACTGAAAAAAAAATATATATATATATATATAACCTGGGTAGAAATTGTGGTAAGTAAAAATTTTCCTCTTTTTTTGTGGGTAAGATAAGAAAAGTGAATCTAAGCATGTAGTTGTTAAAAAGGGATCTGGCTGAAAAGCACTAGCAAAGAAAACTGTCAATGCACTGGTTAAATAGATTTTGATTTGAAAAATCATTGGATCCAAAAGAATGAACGTGCAAGTCTTGCACGCCCTCTTCAATTTCCAATCTATAGCAGTTGTGCACAATAACACCTTAATATACATAACAGAACCATTCCTAAACAATTATCGATTTCTAGAAACCAGCTTCCTAAGCCAAAGAGACAGAGCCAGATAAGAAATACAAGATATCCAAGGAAAACAGGAACAACAAAAAGGTAAAAGATACTAGCACAAACACAAATACATCCATATAACATAAATATAAGCAACATGATATGCATATAGACTTACATACTATACACGTGTATGTGCATATGTTTGTGAATCCCATTTATCTTTAGGATACATATATGTATAGCTATGCATGTGGATAGATACATCCATAAACATATACACCTCATGTATGCATGTAGATATTTGTGTGCCTGTATGAGACTATTCTGGGGGAAAAGTGTCAGCCTACAAGCTACATGAATCATAAACGTCTGCAAGAAAGCAACAGCATGAACATTCAAAGGTTGGTTTGGCAAAATTTTAAGAACCAACTCTCAATTTCCAAACACCAAAAACACTTCTCAAACAAATGTAACCCCCACCACTAACACACTTTTTAAGACAAACCACAAAACACTTTTCAGAAAATAAAACACAAGCACAATTTTTTTAGGTGTGAAGGTTGCCTTGTTACATATTAAAATAAAAAAAAGGGTAGAGGTTGGCCTTCACGGCTAGAGGCTGACAGATCTGCATGGCAGCCAACAATATGTGTGGCGGCCCTGCAGTGGCCGCCAAATTCACGTGCCAGCCACTGCAATCTGTCTGTTCACCCCGTGGTGGCCACCAAATCCACCACCCCAAGGTCGCCGAATCTATCAGTGGCTACAACCGCCATATCTGCGTGGAGGCCACTGAGGTAGCTACAGATCTATTTGACGGCCTCCACTAGAGACTATCTCCAACAAGCATAATTTTCTTTTACTTTTTTATTTCTTTTTAAAAAAAAAAAAAGAAAACAGAACACTTCTCAGTTTTTTACTTTTCAAAAACACTTCTTAGTTTACCAAACGAATTTTCTTTTGTGGACTCCACAAACAACACTTTTTCAAATGTAACCCCCCCCCCACCCAAACAACACATTTTTCAAAAAAATTGCCAAACAGACCTCCTCAAATAAGGAACGCTTAAAGCACCATGTGTCTGTATGTGTAAAGACATGCCATACGACATGAGAAAGAGCTATAATATAACATATTACATACATCTTAACTGCATGGTTGCATTGAATTGGAACTCAAACAAACTAAAAGGTAAACTTTAAATATCAACTGACTCCACTTTCTTTCTTTCTTTTCTTTTTCTTTTTCAATAAGCAAAGTAATTCAAAAAAACCGCAAGGGTCGCAACCCCCAAGTACACAAAAGTATACCAAAGAAAAACACCCAGCAAGTCAAGAAAGAGAAAAGCACAACAATCTACAAAGCTAGAGATATTGAGAAGGGTGTTAGCAAAGTTCCACTCAAAGAGGGACTTAAAAAAAATAAAGTTGTAGATCCGAACTCATCTTCTCTCAATCATCGAAACTTCGAGTATTCATTTTCACCAAACGCACCACATTGAAAAATAAGGGATAACATTCTAAAGAATATTAATATCATTCTGGTTGACCCTTCCTTTCCAACAAACTAGAAGATCCACCACTCATCTAGACATGACCCACTCTATTCCAAACATCTAAAAGACCATATTCTACAAATCTCTTGCAACATCACAATGAAGAAGGAGATGATATAGAGTTCCCCACTCATTTTACACATACAACACCAATCTATCACTATGATGTGACACTTGCAAAGATTATCCCAAGTAAGGATTTTAATTGTCCAAGTGAAAAAGTCATCCTCAAAGGAACCTTAGTCCTCCAAATGCTCTTGCAAGGAAAAGAGGAGTCAACGTCGAGAGTCCACTTTTCTACTCATTGAAGAGACAAAGAATCTCCCTCTCTCCCTACAAGAAACTCTCTCTTTTCTTTTTCTTTCTGTGGTCATATTAACAAACAGAAAGAAGGAGAGCAGCCACAACATATCATCATTCAGCAGGCCAAGACCAAAATAAGCTTCCAGTATGAAGAGAGATTTAGTCAAGTTATAATGCTAGATTATCACAGCCAGCCTTCATTAGGGTCTTATTACCAAATCCCACATGCTCAGAGTATTGGTTTGCACTACGAGCAGCACCCACCTTTGACAAATCGATAAGCATTTATGCGTTTAGTGTTTGTGTCAAATATCATATTCTTAATCCCCCACATGGAATAATGTATGAAAAAAATACCATACCAAGTAACAGAACAAACATATTGCAACACATAGAAGTTCTAATACGAAGATCTTACGTAGTTGACATATATTACCTTTCTTTAGCGGCTGTTTGGATTTATCAGAAGACTCAACAGCCTCATAATTTGAGGACTCAGAGGAACTCTCAACTTCTCCAGAGACCCTCTGCAACATATGTAATTTTCAAAATGACAAATAGATCAGAGTATGTGGCCCATATCAATTACTGTAAGATTCCCTACATAGTTGTGTAAGTGTTTTAAGACCATCCAAAAGTATCACAAAGAATTCCAGCTACAACAAAAAACCGTGAAAAGAGTATCCAAGATTATTGCTTCAAACTAACCGACTAAGGCATGAAAGCACATATGTTCTGAATATTTGCAGTAAAGAGATATTATATGAAAACATTATCCCATTAATATTTCTTCTTAGTTTGCTTGGGTCCTAAATTTAAAAGAGAGGGAGAGAGGGATGGCAAGCTAGATATGATGTGAGCTAAACATTCTAATGCACAATTGACCCATGATCTCTTCTTTAAATAACAACAACCATCAACACTTAAAAACACCCTCAAATTCCACAAATTAAGAAATCTTCCATTCTTTTAGCCCTTACAACAGGAAGAGAAAAAATTTACCTAAAACACCTAGATAAAGACATTGTACAACAACATGATGAACTTGATATTTTATGTCAAGTTACATTTTCCGCTATGCCAAAATATGACTCCAACTTAACATCAAATCCCAGTACCCGAAAAGACCAATACCTTTTCAAATTCTTCAATGTTGTCGGGAATAAGCTTCTTGAGGGCCGCTTCAGTTGCTTGCACATCAACTTCGTCATTATCACTACCATCAGCACTTGCCTCACCACTGCTAGTCCACTCTTCTTCATTGCTCACATCATTCTCATCCTCAACCTCCGATTCCGAAGTACACTCCTCCCCAGATTCTGCATCATCATCATCTGATTCACAATCATCACCAAAATCCTGCTCCACAATCAACAGATAAATAATAATCACAACCTTACCTTCAATGACAATAAACAGAATAAAAACTTGACTAGTACAAAATATTAAAGTTATAACCAATCTTACATAAGGAGCGAGAACGTTGCTGTCAAGCACCAATAGGGGAACTTGTAGATCCCGTGCAAGTGCTCTCACAAATCTCTCTCGGTAAAGTTCAGTGCCTGTAGAAATATTATTTCCCTTCTTCTAATAAGCACAAGTAAAGATAAGTATGTGTCTTGGAAAATTGGATAGGGTCCATGACCAACCTGGAATGCTCTGAAGCAATATTCTCCCACTTGAAGACGTCAACCGAGCACCATATGAAGCAGTGAACTTCTTATGTTTCAAATGAGAAGCAGCACATTCAACCAAAATATTTTTGGTGTGTTCACTATAAGATAAAATAAACTAAATAAAACTTCCAATTGCTGAAAAAATCTCATAATTTCAATGATAAGAGATGTGAGCAAGTAGTAATTACTGAATGTGGTAAGGAAATGTGTCCCATGATACTGATATCTTCTCCCACGGAACAATCCTCCGCGAAAACTCATTTGTGAACTTCTCCCGTCTGGTCAGAAAAGGCGATTCCTTCTTCTTACTCTCAATAGCAAGCTTCTCATTTTTAAGCCACTCTTTCTGATCCTGTTCCCCAAGCCGAGCATGCGCATCAGAACGCCTCACATCTTCACTAACTTTTTCTCGCCGAGTCTTTCCCTTATCAAAGTTACTCCCATCTTTAATGGGTATATGTTCATCCTTGCTTGTGTTCCTTCCATCGCCTTTAGAACTATAGACACGTAACTGACTGCTTTTTAAACATGTTGTAAGCCTCCCATGGAAGCTACTGTAACTACTACCACCAGAAAGACCCCTAGGTGTAATGGAATCTAACAAATGTCTTCTAATCAAACTATTATGTGAAGAGTGGCTCCTCGCTAAAGGTGTATGACTCAAAGATTGAGAAGAAGCACGTTCTACACAGTTTGGCCTACTCAAATCTTTGGAAGGCTGAAAAGCTAACCCCCATCTCTGATTTCTGCACTTTATTCTCCTTGCATACATTGCCACCTCTTAATTTCAACTACCTGCACCGTTGCACACCTCAATTACTTCACACTCAATGTGTTAAATAATTATTAAAAATGCCACAATCACCCCATTACTCTAATTGGTTCAAGTGAAAAAAAGGTTGTTCAACTGTGATTGATTCAACTCTGTTAATGGTAATGTGTGTGTATACATTTTGTGTATAAGGGCATTTTCTTATACATATAAATGTGTGTGTGTGTGTGTATTGTGTGCGTTCATCACATAAATGAATAAGTAAAAGAAACAGCGCACATTTAATGTATTTTGTGTTCTCTTTTTCCAAAAAAAAATCCTTATATTCTAAATTCACATATCACTTACGAATTTAATCACATAACCAACCATATGCTTTCTCTTTTACCTTTTCTTCTATTTAATGTTTTTTGATGAGAGTGGACATCCAAAGAGTAATTAAAGTGTTATCAAAGAATTTGATACATTTCCAAGACTGTCTCCAAGTCGTAATCGGTTTGAAAACGTAAGCATTAATCAAAATGTTTTGAATCTTCAATACTTGTTTCATTCCTCGGCTTTCTTATCCTTAAAATTTACAACAGATAAACAAATTCCACCTCTTTCTCTCATTCCATCGCAAATGAAAAGAAAGAAATTACGAGCTCAATCCGTTTTCAGATAAATCACCGTCCAGTAGATGACACAGAGAGAGAGAAGGGACATACCTTATTTAATAGGTTCTGTGAAACCCTAGATTTGGACCGTGCCTAAAGAGAGAAAAAGAAGGGTGAAAGAGGAAGCCAAGCTAAAGAAGGTGCGAGAGGTCCATTTAGGACGGAAGGGAGATAAGATGGGCTTCTGTGAGTGACAGGGGGCGCTGGGCAGGGACTATGGGAGGTGAAACCGTGCGTCCGTGCGCGAGTTTTATGTTACTTTAAAGTTGAGCCATGTGTAACGTAGGTTTGATATGTGCATAACTTCAGTTTGGAGATGGCCAGGGCCTTTGTTACGTGCATTGATCCACTCTAAAGGCCCATCGAAGGTAAAATGTGGCCGGTCCACCTTTTTTGTTCTAATTAAAAAAGAAAAAAAAAAAAAAAAAAGGGTAAAAGAGAGCAACCAACTGTAAGTACTCTATTTTGGCGTTACCATAGTAATATCTGTCCGCTGAGAATTGCTCATGAAAAACTTAAACGGCATAAACCGCATACACTCTTTCAAAATCAATTGAGTCATAGCGTGACTCAACCCCACTAAGACATTAGTGCCGAGGCCTTTTTTTCGTCTGCCTTTCGCAAAAAGCTTCTTAGTCTATATATTCTCAAGGCAGCTAATATTAATCAAACTTATGTAAGTGATTTTTCATTGCGAATAGTCAAACCCAGCCCAGACAACATGAGAATTTTCTTGAAACAATTGAACCATCGCCAGTAGTGGTTAGTTGGCCCACCTTGGAAGTCCCAATATGGGTTCATATGTGTCTTTTTTTTTTTAACCTGACCAGATTCACCTTCTTTTAAGATTCTACAAATTAGTTTCAAAATTCGATTACTCAAAATTTACGGCATCAACCTTTATCATATTTAATATAAGAGAAATGTTAAAAATCACATTTTTATAAATAAATAAATAAAAATAATAATAATAAAAATAGAGACCAATTGACAGTACCACATAAGCAAATCAAAATAAAATTATGATGTATAATATTACTCTTAATTAATATAATAGCCATAATAAATCCTGAGTTGGTAAATGTATTATTAAAAGAGTAATTATATATGTCACCTTCTATATTTACTTTGTGTCAACTAAAAGTGATGTGGCTTTTAAAATCACCATTAAATTTATGATTGAACATTATTGACTTTTGATCTAATGGTGATTTTAAAATTTACTTCACTTTTGATAGACACAAAATAGACATATAAGGTGACTTGTGTATTTTTTTTTTTTTTTTTTTTAGTGAGTGACTTGTATTATTACTCTTATTGAAAATATTTAGAGTACTATATCCTTTACTATAGTTTTCTTATAAATTCACCTTACACCTCTCAAATATTGAATATTAAGTTAGTAAATATGATAAATAATGAGTTGGAAAATTTAAGAAAATAATGGTTAGGATTACGAGAACACTATAGTATAATGTTCCTAAAGAACTTCGGTGGATCCTGATTTTCCCTATGATGTGAGGATATATATTTTTTCGTGATTTTTTACTTAAAAAAAAAAATTGTTTTAAATCTTCTTCTCCTTCTTTCTTTTATTGCAATGTACCTTTTTTGTCCTAAAAAATATAAAAACGTCCCTAAAAAGTTTTTCAATGAGACAACCATACCCCTATAAAATAAAAAAATAACAAAAAAAAAAAGAAGGAGAAGACACGGTGAACACCCACGACAGTTGGTAACCCGCGGCGGTCGTGGGTCTTGAGAAGACTTGGGGTAGCTGTGGTCTTGTGCACCTTTTTTATAAGAAAAAAATAATTCTTTCTTTTATTAAGGGTATTTTTGTCATATGTGGTCCGTAGCAATATTTTGGTAGTTTAAGGAAACATAAGAGCATGTGTACTTCTAAAAAAAAAAAAAATTATTATTATTCTCTAACGAAAGAGACTAGCATTCTTGCATGCGGTGCTCAGAAATTAAAAAGAGAGGGCTTTGTCCTTTTGATACGGACCTCTCAGATTTTGCATTGCAAAGTAGAGTTGTAAGTTGTAACACCTCATAGTCGAGAGGGTCTAGTTTGATAGAAGCGCAAAGGTTACCTATAAAAACTCATAACACTAACGTTATGAGATGATTGTAAACACAAGAGAAGCATATGTATGCCTTGATCTTATTTAACACCGCACTTAACTTAATGAGAATACTAAAAGCAACTTACTTAAATTATATTATATTTTTTAAATGTAAGGAAAACTTTTCTTTTAAAAAAAAAAAAAAACTTCGACAAACTTTCTTGGTATTCCCTAAATCAAGATAATCAAAAGTACTATCACAAATCTTGGATATCACTTTTATTCGTAACATTATTTTAATATAATAGTACTTTATCTTTCATTTAGCAATTATTTAAAAGAATATTTTAAACAATTTATTTTTCATAATATTTAAATTTATAAAAAAAATGATAAGAGGAGTTAGAGTTTATTTTGAATATGAAAGTAAAAAACTCATTTAATTCTCTAAATTTTTTTTAAAAAAAAAAATTATAAAAATATTAAAATAGATTTGGAGTCCATATAATGAAACATCTATGGAAGAATTATGGTTAGACTTAGTCCGATGAAGACCGGTAACCATACAAGAGGAATTCAACCAACTAAATTACCATTTTATTAGATAATAAATCAGTCTAACCAGAACCACGGACTAGACAATTCAACCAAATAGCAACACCCAACCCTTTGAACAACAACGAACCAATCCAAGCAGAAGACAAATGCACGCGCACACATGCGTCAGATAGACGGAGAGAAGAGACAGAAAAATAAAGAGAGACACAATTATTCACATTATCTTCCAGACTTCACCATCCTTTCTAAGGCTTCCAGAGAAGGGTGGTTTCAGCAATCATGGAAGTGACAACATAGGGATCCATGTTTGAAGCTGGTCTCCGGTCCTCAAAGTAGCCTGCCAATAATAACAGGAAAGAATTATTATTATTATTAGCAGTAATCAGCAGTGGTGTGAGAATAAGAGTGCCGCACGTCATTTTTTAATAGCACGTTTCAAAATCGTAAACTCAAATTTGAAAAGAAACATTGAAGAAATGGAAGTGAAAAGTATCACAAACACAAATGCGGACCTTTTCCAGCTTTTTCAGTGTCACGGCCAACACGGATGGACGCACCTCTGTTCGCAACACCCTGTTTTTTTGGATGAAACACGGATTAGAATAAACATTACTAACATAGAATGCAATGATTGTGAAACCAAGAAAATATTAAACTTACCCAACAGAAAGTGTTGATGTCAGCAGTCTCATGGCGACCTGTCAATCTCCTCTCATTGCCTTCTCCATAGGCAGCAATGTGCTTCTTGTGGCGCAAACCCAACTTTTCTATGGCCTTCTTGATCACCTCAAAGCCACCATCATTTCTCATTGACTTGGTGCTAAGTATAAAGAACAACAAACCCAAATAATCAAAACTTTGATTTATAATAATCTTAACAAGTTTTTATAACAAACCCAATTGCAGAAGCACGTTGAATTTGGTAAAGCATCTACCTGTAGTTAGTATGAGCACCAGCACCATTCCAGTCACCCTGTTTATTGAACAAAAAATAAAAAAATAAACATTAAGCCGACAACATAAAAGGACAAATCACTTTGAAAGTTTCAAGCCTTTGAAAGACGCCATCAAACTAGAGATTATATATATAGCAAAAGTCGCCCGCCCAAGTGATTTTGTTGCCTGAGCAGAAATGGATGGTAATGATATATATATAGATAGCATCACTAGCATTTGAACGGAAACTCTTCTAGTAAAAGATACTGATGTTTTCATGAAATTATAAAACAGTAAACTTTAGTGCGAAACTAGGCTCATCATAAATATAAATCCAGGAAGAACAAATGTCAGACATGCATGAATTTTGGACATGATGGGGCTTAATTGCAGTATCTCTATCAAACCCAATAAAACACAAACAATCTTTACGTGTTTGATGATGAAGATGCATGTCTTTCAGCTAACACCCGTTGTCAAATACCAAAAAAAAAAAAATCCAAAAAGAAGAAAGAAATTAGTCATAGTTGCAGTGGCTAAACAAACCTGGATTGGTTTTGGGTCAAACGAAAGAACAACTCCTGCGATTTCTGTGATCCTCTGTTTTATCAAGCAAATTGAAAGATTAGAAAGAAAGCAAGACACATAATGCCAACTAAACATTCACTAGTCTTAGGAACAAACCTCAAGAATGTATCGAGCAACCCATAATTCATCCCCAGCAGAAATACCAACAGCAGGACCAACTTGAAACTCCCACTGTTTCACGCCAGCACATCACAGCCATTTTTACAGAAAAAATTTGTGAGGATCAATTTCACAACAAAAAATAAAATAAATAAAAATAGTGGAGTTGGAAGACAGAAGGAAAGGAAAAAAGAAAAAGAATATAGTTTGAACTGAGCTCACCTGGCCCGGCATAACTTCCCCATTAATTCCACTGATGTTAATTCCAGCATAGAGGCAGGCCTTATAGTGTGAATCCACTATATCACGACCAAATGCCTTGTCTGCCCCTACACCACAATAGTAGGGACCCTACATGGATACAAAAATAGGAAATATAAATTTCTTCGGTTGATCAGCAGAATCTTTATCAGGATGAACCAGAAATTTTCATTGGGGCTAAAGCATCATGGGTGGCAATTCGTGATTAATTGTCTGGTTCGACTCATTTAATTAAACAGATCAGTTTCTCGATTGTAATTCGATAATTTCATGTTAAGTTTGTAGATTGTATAAAAAATTATCAGCCATAATTCCAATCCTTTGGTGTTGCTGGATGTACTAAGATCCCAACTTTTAGATTCTATAAGATGTTAATGGACATTAGCATGTTTTCAAGAAAATCATAAATAGCAATACAAATGAATAATAGTAACAACAATAATACCTGAGGGCCAGGGTAGCCACCAACTGGCCATCCAAGAGGCCACTTGATATCCTTTTGAAGAAGAGTGTACTCTTGCTCAATGCCATACCTAATCACAAAATCGAACACGTTTTTCAGTTGAAAAAGTCAGTAAAATAAGAACATGCGTGCATTTGTAGGCATTCAATAAAAAGGACAGGGGACAAAATGTTCTTGTTAAGCTATAAGCACCTAAACACTACCGCCAAAACTTAGTGCAAGTGAGATATAAACCCAGTGGAGTAAACATACGAATCAAAAGTTACCAAATTCCTAGACATGAACAAGTAAATTTATTAGTAAGTTTTATTTGATAATATATTCACTAATCAATATTTAAGTTGATGAAATAACAACAGCTTCTCTTACAACACCCCCATACTCACATTGGGAAGAAAGCAGTTTATAGGTGCTAAACCTTATATTGATACCTTACCAGATAAGGTTAGACTTTATAAATAATTTTAAAAAAGCTATAAATTAAGCAAAAATGTGACAGACACTTATTTGTCGGTCGCTACATTCTTAACGTCCAATTGTGAAATAGGAGCAAAGGATATCAAAGTGATCACCTCATTCACTGTATATAGCCACAGTTCACCAGTCAACGTCTCTATTTTTCCAATGGATTGTTAGTACGTAGTTGAATTCTATGTCAGCTTAATATTGAAAGGATATGATATCCCCCAATGGTAAATGGAAAGGATTTGGCTTCCCCCAAAGAAAAAAAAAAACTAGAGTTCTCCTCAAATTTTGTAATTTTTTCCCTTTATTTTTTATAGAAAATTTCTAGTAATTTTTTTTTACTGGACACAATGCAAATCCAAATGAAAAATAGGTGAAAATGTAATTACCTTTTGTCTTATTTTAGTTCAAGAACACCAAGCCAAATCAGTATGTTTCAACAATCTTAATAGGATTAGTATTTCCAAGTTTGTTATTCCAAATTTTTTTCCCCCGTTATTTATCAAAGGGAAGATGGAGCGGGCATGGGCTTAATAAAATGTTGTTGCGCTTACAATTAATCACACAGAAGCCTACCAATCCACCCACCTACTACTCAATTACTTTAATGAAGTGCTAAATTATTATTATTATTATTATTATTATTATTATTATTTTGTAGAAATATAAAGCACTATTATAAAATAATATTTGATCCAAAAGTTGAAGCAACGGAATCCCATTGGTCAAACCGTCAAAGAATAACATTGAGCAAAGCACTGCTTAAAGAACTTCAATGCAAAAATAAAAAATAAAAAAATTAACATTTAATTTTCTATAAACACCAACTAAAATTGTGTGACGTGTAGCTCATGTTCTACCAATTTTTGCAGCCTGGCCGACCCCTGTGCCTGCCTATCGTTCATACGTTGGAAAGTATATGGAAAAATTCGAAGACTAATTTTTTGCTTTCAAATCTTTGACTTGATATTGGGCCAATCCACCTTCTACCAAGACAACTTAGATAAGCAAACCCCACAACACCTAACCATTACCCTCGGGTAGTTGAAACTCCCCTATCACGGCCCCTAACCATTATTTTCTATGATTATGACAATTTTGTTTTTCCATTTTGGACCATCGAAAAAGACACTCATGTTAATACAATTGTTATTTTCGTAACAAAAAAAAAAGAGTTGCGTTCAAAAACAAACAAATCAGAGCATTTTTTTAGTGATAACGTTCAAAAATGTTATTGCATAGCACGTGACGTAAGTTCTGTCCAAGAAGATGAATAAAATTAACAATGCCGCATGGTGCTAAGCATAGCATCACTTTCAGGTAATTTACAGGATCCAAGTGTCACTTTAGAAGTACAAGTGTCAAAGGGACGGACGATACTTTAGGGTAAAATATATTTTTCTAAAAAATAAAAGTAACATTTTCATTCTATATGCATATAAGAATGTATTTCTACCACAATCACAATGGGCATGCCTTCGAAAGGAGAACAAACTTATTTTATTGTTCATATTATATTTTAAAGATTTTATGGTAAAATATATTGTCATATCATTTAAAACTTTTATATGATTTAATGTTATATATATACAGTTAAATATAATAAAATAAAATATATCATAATCATAAAAATAAAAAAAAATAAAAATTCTCCTCATTTCAATTAAGATCGTATTGAACTAGTGTACGTACATACACAAATGGTTGGATAAAGAAATTAATAATTGTATATGAGTGTAAGTACCAGGGCTCCTCAGCGACAACATCGTGGTGGCTAAAAATCTTGGCAGCATCGAACCGTTTGTTGGTGGGAATGGGCTCGCCGCCTGGTGTATATGCATCGCACATCACCTATTTTCACGACAAAAAGACATTATTACCCCTGGACTTTCTTTCATATCAAAAAAAGGTAGATCCTTTATAACACCGAAAATCACGGAGCAAAATGGTATTCACGTGGAAGACCAATAGATACCAGGATGTTGTTTCCTCTTCTGAATGGGTCCTTGAATATAGCCTGGGGACTGATTCAAGTCAAACACGGAAAATCCAAAATTAGACACGGGATATTCCGTAACGTAAATAAAGAATCTTGGAGAAAGAGATTCGAGATACTCTCGATCAGGGCCGTTCATCGAGATTCTAACAAAGATAAATAACAACATATGCACGATCAATGGGCGGCACATAATAATGGGGTGGTTAGCGATGCATACTATATGATGACTTCACTGTCCTCTCCGGGGGCTTGCCCTGTGCTTGAACCGTCGTAGTTCCACTTGGGGAGTTGGGCTGGGTCTGTCACCGGTCCAGGCAGAGTCTGTAACGCATATAAATTAATATAAATTATATGTGACATAATTTCATAAATATTTTTTCTTCCCTCAGTGTAAAAATAAGAGATAAACAAATATGATCATATATCCAAAAAAATCTACAATCACTTAAACAGTAAAGAAATGAAAAAGAGCCTACCCTTGCTTTGCTTCTCAAGTCCAAACCAGATCCGCCAATCCTATATATATAATAAGAAAAACAGTAAAATTTTGCGTTAAATATTTAAAAAATAAAAATAATATTATGAGTGTGGGAGAGATAGAGAGACAGAGAGAGAGAGACCATATGTACTCAGCAATGACCTTCTCGGTGGTCTCACTGAGGTTCAGGTTGATGAGATCAGAGAGGACAGACATGGCTACTTTGACGGGAGAGAGAAGGGAATTCGTAGGGATATTGCAGGAGGGGTTCTCGGTTGGTTCCTTAAATAGTGGTGCATGTATAACTCTTACCACCTAACCTTTTTTTTTTTCCCCAATAAAGGGGCGAGAATATTCAGGCTAGTAAAACGACAGCCTGGCTGATTCCTCCAGGCATAGTACTGATGGTGCGTTTGTGCAATTTTAAACTAAATTGCCATTTAAAACTGCCTTGCGGCCTCTATACATACCTGGCTTGTTATTGATTTTTTTTTAGATTAATAATAAAACTACTGTCTATTGTTATTTGTTTATTTTTTGCCATTTCCGTTCGGGTTATGTTGTTAGGGTATCCACCCCTTTGTAATTGTTTCATCCTATGTAACCCTTTCCAACTTTGAATAAAAAATTAAATTAAATTAAATTGTATAAAATAGATTGTTAAGAATTACGATTTGAAAAACTTAAAAAAATAATTTATTTTTCAAACAGCAGGCAGCCATGTCTTTTTTTAAACGCACAATTTTAAAAGTTAAACTGTAATTTTAAAGGTTATACTGTGATTTTGCCAAATACTTAACTGCATTTTTTAAAAATCACAAACCCAAAATGACCCTTAAGAAAAAAAAAAAAAAAGATAACTTAATTTACCCTTCCTAAATTATCACTCATTTTGCAATGTCTCCTAAAGTTTAAAACATTTTAATTTAGTATATCGAATTTTGAATTTTTTTCAATTTCCCTCATTACTGCAATGATGGATCTCTATTTTTTAGGAGCAACAAAAAAAAAAAAAAATATATATATATATATATATATACATTAATGGGAAGAGCACTAGGGTTTCAAGGATTCACCTAGTATTTTATTACGTATTCCTAAAACATATAATTTTTTTAGGTAGATAATCAATTCACCTAATAGAGGATAGAGCAATAAATCACTAATAAAAAAATAAAGTAGACTGAACATGGGTTGATTGAGAATTTGTCAATTTAATTTCAATAACATGCTACAATAAATTAAGCATTCAATATAGTTTTGACTCATAAAACATCAAAGTAAACATTTAATGTAAGCAAAAATCATAATGAATCACAATAAATTTGTCAGCATGCAACTACTCTCAAATTAAAATCATTTCTAAAATTTAATAATTAATTTATGAATAACAAATAAAATAGTCTAAAAAATACATAATAAAAATTATATGCTTCACCCTTAGCCTTAGCTAAAAGATTAGCCACTCATAATCATGAAAATAAATTTTATAATCAAAATGTTTAACGTAACAAAAAAAAAAAAAGAACAACAACAACCGAAAAAAATTAGAAGCTCCTCCATCTGGTACGGTTGTGCAGCGTCCTCTTTTTAGAAGGGGTAAAACAAAACCATTTCCTTTACGATTTTGTACTGCCCAAACACATATTCTACTTGAATTAAGATCGCATATTTTTGTCTCCCACATACAACCATGATTAATGGCTTGTTTGAAATTGTTTTATAAAGCTTAAAAAATAATTTTAGTATTTAAAAAATTGCATCAAACAAAAAGCTAGCCTATTTGATAAAAAATTCCAAAAATAATTCTTTAACTTTTTACTCGAAAAATTGTCAAAATGCATTTTTTGAAAAAGCTTAAAAATGAAGCTTTTGCTAAAAAGCTATTTTTTACTTTAAAAACTCTATTTCCAAATACAATCCCAAACATGCCATAAAAATGTTTAGAGTAGCTTCCCTAACCCTTTTCATTTCCTAAAAGTATGGAAAATTTCAAGAAAACATAAAAAGTGACATACAACAATTTTTCTATTGGTTTCCTAAATATTGGGTTTGCTACAGTTGAACCCAATACATAGGGAAACTCTGAGTCTTTGCTTCCATATATATTATTTTAATCCAAAATGCATCTCTCTCATCTCTCGTCTTTTTGCGTTTTTATTGGAAATTGTGTTGAAATTTCGTAAAAAAAAATGAGGGTAGCTAGGGAACTTGTATTTTGTAAGGAAATAATATTTTAATGGTATAAAAAAATAAGAAAATATATTGTGAAGTGTATTTAAATAGGAAAGTAAAAAATAATTGTGTTCAGTAAATTAAAAGAAAAAAAGAAGGTGTTGTGAATGCTATAAAAAAAACCCCTCATTTCCTCTATTTCAGCCTTTCACATTTGGAGCCTAGCTCTTCAATTTTCTACTCCTTTAGTTACTTGTCTTCCATTTTTTCAAATTCATGGATGGGCTTGATCTTGATCTTGTCTTCCATTTATTAGTGCTTGCCAACCTAGAATATCGTTGAGACTTGTCCAGGACATTACTAGGACCAGCCCGAGACATTTATGAGACTCGCCGTGACCTGCATCAGACATCGACGGGACCCTTCCATGACATCGTCGAGACCCGCCCGAGATATCGCCATGACCCGCCCAGAGCCGTTCGAGACATCACCCATACCCACCCGTGACATTTTCGAGACTCGTCCAAGACATTTTCTGAGACTCGCCGGAAACATCGTCAGGACCCAAATAGAACATCTTCGAGATTCGATCGAGACACCGTTGGGGCCTGCCAACACCCAACTAATACCCGGTCAAGACCCCGACGGGATATCGTTGAGACACCACTAAAACCCAATTGTGACCTAGTCTGGACTCCACCAATACCTAGTCGCCAGCCGATGTTTTATTAATATAATATATTAATAAAATTATATTAATATTTTTAAGTTGTTAATAAAAAATAATTTTTATAAGATAATATGAGTGATTGAAAATATAAAAAATATTTGGGATTTTTCGAACACGCCAAACATCGAAAAATGTTTTCAATGGAAATCACTTTCCTGTAAAATGTTTTCAATTGAAATTATTTTCCGACGGAAATCAATTTACGTCCAAACAAACGGAACAATAGTATATATTAAACTAATATGTATCTTTAGAACGTTTGATTCCCACATACATTTTAAATAGGATTAAGAGAGCATGTAAGTAAGAATCATGTGCTCGATGACATATGTCAATTTAATTGACTGGATTAAAAGATATGAAGCAAACTTTGTCCTTGTATAGGACAATAGATTTTTTGGGCTTGACAAAAAATTATCTAAACAAAAACTATGATCTACTTTGTTAACCATTTGATAACATTTTATATCTTTTAACAAAATATATACTTTATTAAAAAAAATTATTAACAAACAATTCAAAATACAAATTTACTTTTCAAAATATAGAATACTATTTAAATGTAAATCCTACAAAAAACAAAAAAAAACATGTCTTATCTTCATATTACACACACATATAAATATATAGTATAAGAAAATAACAAATGTCCTTGTTTGGTTTGTTGACAAATTTCACAATCAGGATTATTTGAATAATAAATAAAATGAACGTCCTTAGCCAAATTATGCAAAGTATGATAAGACAAGTGTCCAAGCTGCCAATGCCACAAATCAATATAAGAGTTTTTAGTGGCTCCCATTGTCGAAGCCGCTTGGAAATAATATAGCCCTTCATGAACATTACCTTGTCCAATCTCATCCTCTTCATTTTCAGGTCCTACAAAAAAAAAAAAAAAAAGTAGGAGATAAAGTCACTAGGCAATTATTAGTTTTCGCTAGTTGACTAACAAATAAAAGGTTAAATTTAAATGATGTGATGAATAAAACATTCTCAAGTTTAATGGTTGATGAAAGATAAATAGTTATAATGTGTGTAATAGATGCATTTGACCCATAAGGAAGTTGAACAAAATATGGAGTTAGATATGCTTTGTTAGAAGAAAACAAAGATAAAGAATGAAACACATGATTAGTAACTCCTATATCAATAATCCATACTAAAGCAGAGTGAGCAATAAAGGCTATACCTGCAATAAAATCACTAGAATTGATGCTATATGAAGAAAACATAACTAGTAATTTGTTGTACTGTTATTAAGTGATGGGTGGTGGTGACACCATGGCACAATTTCCAGTTTTAATTGGATTAGTTGCAGCATCAGTTTTCTTTTGAGGATACTTAACAAGCTTGAAAACAACGGCCTTTAGTGTGACCGTTACGGCCACAATGATCACAATGTTAGCGTGGCTTATAGTTAAGTTGGCCACCAAGATTTGTGGGCTTGGTGATAAAAGTTGTAGCATCTGGATTTGGAAATAATGAAGAATGTATTTATGGTTTTTTTTTTTTTTCTTGACAAACAAGTGAATAAATTATGGTTGTGATGGGAAATGAGAAGTATTTGGTTACGAAATGCAACATATTCATGAAGACTTTGTAGAAATTTCATCGCCCTATCTTGTTGGAATTATTGTGCAATAGTTTTCTCATGTCCACAAATACATAGTTGGATAACTATAAGAGAATTTAGCTCATTCCATAGTGACTTGAGTTTTGTAAACTATACAAAAATAAACGTGTTCTCTTGTTTGAGATAATAAATTGATTGCTTCAAATGAAAATTTTGTGGAACATTTGATTGGGAGAATTGCTCCGAAAAATCTAATCATATCTTGCTGGCAGTATCGATATATAAAATATAGCTACGAATCTCACTTGTAATGGAATTGAGAGTCAATGAACAGACACGATTATTGCATCTTTTCTATTGAGAGAGATCATTAGGTGAATTTGACTTTATCAATGTGCCATCTACAAAATCCAGTTTGTTTTTGGCACATAATGCCATAGTAATAGCATGAATTCAAGTGCCGTAATTATTTTCGAACAAAAGAGATGCAACAAGCACCATGGTTGAATTATCCGAGTGATGAACATAATGAGAATCATTGATTGATCTATGTGAATCATTGCTTTCAAATGAAGAACTCACTTTAGGTGATGTTTCAACCATTGTAGAATGAGTAAATGAATAAGAATAAGTGAGAGAAAATCGTGTTTAGAAAAATCGTTGCCTAATGCTCTGATCTTGTAAAAGTTGGCACATGATTAGATATTGTTTTCTCACTTGCTTACCTTTTTGAGTAGGCTTTCACTAGCTTAATATCCCAAATGACAAAAATATTTTTAATAAAAAAAAATCGAAAACAAAGGGCTCGCCCATCCCCAATCGGTTAGAGGGGTGGCCGAACCATACCTTTTTTTTTTTTTGCTGGTCTCGAAGGATATCTAGAACTTTTTGATAATTTGGGGAGTATTGTCTCAATTTTAAAGTTTGGAGACATTATCAAATTATTGTTCTAATTTTTTTAATTTTTAATTTTTCCAAAATTAAAAGGAACCAGGCCTAATGAATCCATAATGTGACTGGGCCCTCCTATGTAATACGCAGTGGACGGTGCAGATGAAAGCACTCAAAACGCGCGGCGAGTGCGCATAAATAGCGAGTGAAAACTTCTACTACACTCGCGGCCATGCGCAAACCCTAACCCCGCTCAAACAACCGAACAACCACATATAAATACAGCTGCGATACTTGCTCACTTCTACCGCTTCCCTCAAAACCCTACAAACCAAGAACTAGGGTTTTGCAAGCTCCTCTATCGTTTTCCTTCTTTTCTTTCTTTTCTCAACCCTTATCTTCCTCTGCAATTCCCGTCCTTCAAATGGGCAAGTCAAGCAAGAAGTCGACCCCCAAAGTACGGTTCCTTGGCTCTGTTTTTCGATTTTTCTGCAATCTCTTTCAAAAGTTTATTTTTTGGTTTTATCTGATTATGTTGTAATTTATTTTTTGTTTTCTTTTTGTAGGTTGACGCAGCTCCCGCTGTAGTCCCTCTGTCCAAGTCTGCCAAGAAAGGTACGAGTTATTTCATTCATCTGTTTTTTAATTTTTGTGTCCTGGTTACTGTTTGGTAGAAATTTGGGTTTGTGTTTTGGTATTTGATTTCCTTTTTTGGGAGTTTGGTTTCGTGAAGCTTATGATTTTGAGTTTTCGGTGTTTTTAAACTGTTCATCGTCCAAGCTTTTATGTTCTTTGGTTCCTAATTCAATAAAATTTCTTCCTGTGCTTTCTGTGTTTACTTTGAGAACATAAAATTGTGATAATATCGAACGTTTTGTTTAATATTAATGGTATGGCGTTGAACTGCGACCTAATTGTGTCTTGTTTTGATAAGTTTGTGTGGCATAAATTAAGCCTACCTCAAGTTTTAAGTGATGCTTTTGGTTTATTTTGTTTTTTTTTTTAGAATTTTGTCAGTTTTTGTTTTTGTTTTTCGTAATGAGGTTGTGACATTCTTTGTTTTTATCTTGTTGAAGGCAAGAGAGAAGCTGTAGATGAAATAGAGAAGCAAGTGAGTGCGAAGAGGCAGAAAAAAGATAATGGTGTAGAGCAGACAGTTCTAAAGCAGAAGATTGAAGTGAAGACACCAAAGAAGAAGAAAGTAGAAACCAGTAGTTCAGATGATTCATCTGAATCTGAAAAAGAAGAGGTTAACTACCTAAGTCTTTAGTTTCATGCTATTTATGGCCCTGAGTTTTATGTATGGCACTCTATTGGGCTGGTTAATAAATATGCAATTTTTGTCAATCAGGTGAAAAAGAAAACCAAGAAGGGAGTGGTTGCGCCGAAGCCTCCAGTGAAAGTGTCTAGTTCTGAATCTTCTGATGATGATTCGAGTGATGAATCTAATGATGTGAGCAATACGTTAAACTGTATTTCTATTTTGTTTGTTCATTTTTTATTATGTCACATTTTCAACAGCAAAAGGTTCATAAGGCTGAGAAGAGGTCCCTTGTCCAATTACCTTGCTTGCATCATTTGACATTTGGGTTTACATTGTCGTATGTTAAGGATATTTTTGTAAACAAGGCTTTTATTTTGGTTATCATTTTGGTTTCTTTGGTGACATAATTTTGGTGTTCCTCTTTCCTCAGATTTGCATAATTTTGATGTTGACATGTAATTTTTTGCCCGAGTTCTAGTGGTTGCACTTTATTAGGTTAATAAATATGCAATTTGCATCAATCAGGTTAAAGTAAAAACCAAGAAGGGGGTGGTTGCGGCAAAGCACCCTGTTAAAGTGTCTAGTGAAGATGAATCCAGTGATGAATCTTCAGATGATGTGAGCAGTAAATTAAACTATATTTCTCTTTTATTGTTTTTTCTGACATGCCACATGGAGAACAATGCTTAATTATTATGTCATCTTTTGGCTCAGGAGCCTTCTTCAAAAAAACAGGCAGTTGCTGCTAAAAATGGTACTGTTGTTTCCCCTGCTAAGAAAGGCAAGGAGGCCAGTAGCTCGGATTCTTCAGATACAGATTCTGATGATGAAGTGAGTATACAAGATATTTGAAGGGCTTTTACTTTTTGCAATTTCTAATCATTCTTGGCCGTTAGATCTGTCCCAAATATCTCTGTGCTTTTTCTAAATATGTCTATTTGTTGTTTTTATTTTCCTTTCTTTTAGGAACCAAAGACAAAGGTAACTGCATTATCAAAAAAGTTGCCTGCAGCTGCTGCTAAGAATGGTCCATTATCTGCTCTGAAGAAGAAAGAGGACTCAAGTGATAGTTCAGATTCAGATGATACGGAGTCAGACGAGGAAAAAGTATGGAGATACCAACTATATTGATTTTATTCTTTTGTTCTTGGATGTGATTGTATTACTTATGATTCCATGCTTCGCATGTATATGGAACTCCAGCAATTATTTCCGTTTGATATATCCAAATTTTATTTTTACTAGCAACTTTCTTAAAGTTCCAACAAAAATCTTTAAATGGTGTGATTTGTTTGTATTTGCTTCCTTCTAGTATGGTTACTGGACTTCTTAATTCTGTCTTGTACAGGACTCCACAAAAGGTGCTGCACTTACTGCTACAAAAGTTCAACCATCAAAAAAGATAGATGAGAGTGAGAGTTCTGACAGTGACTCTGATGAAGATGATGATGTGAGTTATTTCTACATTGAGTTGCAATTATTTGGGAGTGTTGTTTTGATTATATTCCTTCTAATAATTTTGTGATTGATTGAAGGAAGTATGACATGATTTATGTGGAATCTTAGAATCCTATATTACTTTTTCCTTCAATTAGAAACACAAGAAAAATGAACAAGTGTAGGGATTCTTCATTTTGCCTTTTGAATTCCTGACTTCTGTCATGATTGCTGCATGTTTATAAGTTTTTGGGCATTTTAACTTTCAATCCTTCGTACATTACTGATCACATTTTTAGTCTTCAAGTCTTAAGGTTAATGTTAGTTTCATGTTGCTGTTATAAGATTGCTGATGTGGCAGCAGTGGACTTAACTGAAATATCTGCTTCTGGTACAGGTTGAATACTTGTACATGCCATTATTTTGTTCGAAAAACATCTAATCTTAAATAACTTCACATCAATGATTGGCTCAAGTTTCATGCACACATACTGGTCATGCAGCAGTCTGGTTCAAACCTTTCTGTCACCTTTGAGGCTTGTGTCCTGTTTCTGCGAACACACCAGTTGTGCATCTTGGACACATCACACGTCCAGCATGTGTCTTGTTTGCATGCATAGGACACAAGCCTGACTCTTCTGTGTCAGATACAATAGTTTTGGTCTAAAAAAACTATTGTATCCAATTTTTGTTGGATTTTTGTGCTTCTTTTAGTACTTAAAGGGAGTTACCTTTTGTGTAGATCATGTGTACTGGGGTTGTGCCCCTATGTGCTTATTAAGGATATGCTCTACTTAAAAAATAAATGGTTTTGGTCTAGGTAGTTGAACTGTCTGCACCATAACTAGGGGCCTAGCAACCATATGATTTTTTCATTATATTATTTGTACTCTGCTTTGTCTACAAAATTACTAGGGGTGGGAACCTTCCAGGTTGGTTGTCAGTGGTTTTCACTGGCCAAACTGACTGGTGTTGGCTGTCTGAATTGAATCCCTGAATCGACTGGCTACTTCAGGGCTTCTGAATTACGTGAATGGGTGCCGTGCTACCCTTCACCAAATCTGGTGGCGGGGTGGTATTGGGGTGCAAAATATCTCACCCCACCTCCATTAACCACCACAGTATATGGTATGGTTTTTTCAGATAAAGGGGACTAAGTTTTTTAAGAATCATTACTCGACAGTTGGCCCATCCCCTGTTGGATATCCATTTTCCGCACCATCTCCTGCCCGCTAAACATTAGAAACTGACTTTTTGATCGTTTTGGTGGGTTGGGAAGGGTGGGTATTTTGCCCAGCCCTAGAATCACACTAGGAAAGCTAGTCTGCAACTCTAGTAACCTTTCATATCAAGCTAATCATGCGAAGGTTTTGGTATTTTGCCCAACCTTAGAAATTACATTATGTGAAGCAAATATTGCAGTTTTACTTGTTTGGATTTGCATTTTCTTATTCTATGCCTTGTGAATTGGAAATGACGACCATAAGATTGCTTGAGTTGCTGTATTTGGGTTAGTTTGGGTTTTGAATTTTTCTCACATCATTTGATTTATTAATCGATTCTGCAGGTCCCTGCAACAAAGGGTGCTGCTGGTTTAAAAACTGCTGCAACAAAAGAGGTCTTCTCAAGCCCGAATCTTTTTCTTCTCCATGAATCTTATTATATTTAGGGTATTTTGGTGGCTGGCTGTCTTTGGTTTAAATTAATTAAAAAATAGGTACTAATGTAAGTATAAAAGAGATTTTTTCTTTTTGTGTGGTTGCAATGGGAGCATGGAAGGGTGTATCCTAGTACTAGGGTGGGTGTGTACGAGGATTTGTGCATTTGTGAGACAGATGGCTCAGTTATTGACTTTTGTGCACTGTTTATTTCTAAGTATGTCTTGGTCAGACAGCTAGAATTGTGGTTAACTGTAACTTCATTTATGGGACTAAAATATAAAATGACCAAGTTTACATGGAAGGATGGGAAAATTTCCTAAAAAATAGATGCAAAGAACAAAGATTTTTAATCTGCTTGCATATTAACCTTGTAATTTTAGAGAAATATATATATACACACTTATGAAAACGTGTTATATACATCTATTCATTATTTGTCTTGTGGGATTGGTCACTCTGTGTTTCATCTTGCCATATAAATCAACAAACCATACTATGTGCTCAAGGGCCAAGTTTTGCAATGGAGTATATTTACATCGGTTTGAGCAAGTTTTGTTGGTGTTATTTTCTTCTGGAACCAAGGCAGAAGATGGCTCAAATTTTAATCCAGCTGGTGTTATGTTATTTTCGTTGGTCTATGCTGAGTGATCTGAATTAAACTGTTTCCTTCTTTTGGGTTCTACTGTTAGATTATATTCTGAATTTTATCTTTGGAGGACAGATATGTTGGAGACATTTGTTTTTATAAACATCAACTACAATCTTTTATTGTGTGTTTTATATAATACTTGTTCATATTGTTGAATGGAACATTTTCTGCTTTCAGAATGTGATGCATCGAATTTCATTCAAATTTCTAAATGCTTCGTTTGTCTTGTTAGCTATTGCCAGTGTAGGTTCAGTGATTTATGCTGTTTGGATGGTGCAACTCTTCTTATGGTGTTTGCTACAATTTTGTGGAAGTGTTATATTGGTATGATTATTTGAGGAAAATTTGAATGCTGAGTCGATTGTGTATGGTGTCCACAGAAAAAAATGGATCTTGATGAAGATGACAGTGAGGATAGTTCTGAGGAATCCGACGAAGAGCCGCAAGACAAAAAGACGAAAGTTCCGGTACATTTTCTGGCACGCATAATTTTCTTTTTTACATGTCCTCTCTATATTTGGCCTTTGTTGTGTTTATGTTGAACTCATTCTCTGATTTTTTATGCTGCAGCCTAAGGTTCCTTCAATTGGTGGAAAACCAGGTGTAAAAATTGCTCAAGGTGAAAGTGATAGTGATAGTTCAGAGGATGAGGAGAGTGATTCTGACGATGATAAGAAACCCACAGGAAAACAAATCACAAAGACGGTGAGAAGTTTAGAGATTGCTTGGATTATGAAAATGTTCTACAAATTTTGGTTAGCTTGGCATAGTTCTTACTGTTGTCACATTGCTTGTTTGTATCCCTGCAGCCTGCTCAAGATTCAAAGAAAGGTAATGGGGTTGAGGAAGAGTCTGAGGAAGATACAGATGAATCTGATGAAGAGAGTGAGGAAGAACTCTCCAAGACTCCAAAATCAGAAAAGAAGACTGTAATTGGCCGTTGTGCACTTTTTTTCTGAATTGCATTATCAATTTCCCATTTATTTTGTGGTGATCTTCTAGTAATTTTGTGCAGCCCCAAACCCCTGTCACTCCTCAAGGTCAAAATACAGTTAAGACCCTGTTTGCTGGCAACCTCTCGTTCAGTATTGAGCGAACTGATATGTAAGTATGTTTTTCTGGAAATCTGATAGACTGTTTAGGTGTTTTGAAGCTGATTAATGTCTCTCTATGCAGAGATTATTTCTTTAAAGATGCTGGAGAAATTGCTGATGTTCGTTTTGCTTCTGATCCTGAGGGGAAGTTCAAGGGCTTTGGACATGTTGAATTCACCACAGCAGAAGCAGCTCAGAAGGTACGCTTTGGTAGTGTTGTCTAGTTGACATTATTGTAAGGACATGATGGAATTTGTAAAAGTTCTGCCAGTAGCCCCAAAATCATGGTTTGGATGTTGGAACCATAACACTTGATTCACTGCTTCAATGTGCGGTTCCTTCAATTTTCATAAGCCTTTGGTTGGTGTATCAACTCTTTCGGTTCATATGTAATTGACCAGGTATCCTATCCTGAGTAGTTGACTTGTCTCTGATATGTTTAGTTGTTATTGTTCACTGTTTTCAGTGATTATGCCTTTTCAATTGGAATTAAGATCTGTTTGTGCGCGTATGTGAAGATCACCACCTTCATGTGGATTTAAGCATTGCCAACAATCTCTCACTTGTACAAAAGTTATTTATCTCTGATTTTAGACAAGGGTGCAAAATAGTTACTCCAATTAATACTCTAATTTAACTATATCCTCTTATTTGATGGCCTCTTCTCTCTCTCTACATACTCACACAAATATAGATATAAACTGCTGAATAGCCAAGTACCCACTCCAATTTCACCCATCATTATCTCTCTCTGTTTTCCAAGCTCTGATTGGTTGAAAAGCCCCGGCATAGCCCAGTAGTCTTCTCTCTTTTTGTGGCACCTTAAAATTATGCCATCATGGATTCAAGTGGTTGCTTCGTTCTACTTTGTTTTTGCCTGCTTGAGATTGCAAACTTATATTAGCTTATGGTCAAGGATTTTGCTGAATCATTTACATAAAAGAACTTTTGTTTTGAAGATGTTGTTTCTAGTGATTCTCTTTGGCTCTCATTGAATGGTATCTGAAACACTGCCCTGCATTTCCCAATGTCACTTGAAGATTAGTCTCTAATTTTAGTTTTGAAGCCAAAAAGCCAACTTGTGCGGTTCTTAGTCACTGAAGATCAACTGATGCAAATTTTTTCCTCCATTGTTTCATATTGTTGATGCAACTTGAGTGCAGATTCATTCTCAAATTTTTTAAATCTTTATGAAGCCAACTACTATCCCATTAATCATTGTTTCTCATTAGTGTTAAAGAATTAATATGCTGCTGCTGATTCATGGGGTTTTTATGTCATTTTCTTGATTATGCTCTTTAATCATTATTTGTCATCTCAGGCTTTGAAATTGAATGGTAAAGATTTGCTTGGTCGTGCCGTGAAACTTGATTTAGCTCGTGAAAGGGGGGCATATACCCCGCACAGCAGGTATTTCTGATCTTTTCCACCAGCGTATGAGTTCCTGTTATTCAGGTATTTAATGAAATTCGTTTTGCCTTCTCCCCTGCTGTCTAATAATTGTAGCAAAGAGGGCAGCGATTCATTCCAAAAGGGAGGAAGAGGCGAGACCCATACAGCTTATGTGCGAGGTTTTGATAAATCTCTTGGGATGGATGAGGTACTGTTATGTTAGCACCGTATCTGTAGTTTTAGAATACATTTTCTATACAATGCATTTTATCAAACACAAAGTCTTAATTAAGTTAATGAAATTGCAACACGTTTCCGTTTTACAGGTCAGGGGTGCCCTGGAACAGCATTTTGGTTCTTGTGGAGAGATTACAAGGCTGTCGGTTCCAAAAGATTATGACACTGGTGAAATCAAGGGGTTTGTACTTTTTCCCTTTTTATCTTTTATGCTTTCTTTCATTTGCTTTAAAGATCAGATAAACTGGACATAAGATAGATTTGACATGTAAATTTAACTCTTCCCCTCTTTTGACCTACATTTGATATTTCATGTTATTTCTCATTATGTCTTTTTGAATTTCGATAATGAATTATTTTTTTGGTTTGATTTGATATTGGCACTATGCTGCTTTTTAAGCATTCAAGTTTTTGGAACATTTTTGAATCATGACATGTCATATGTTCTTGTGTGGTATAAGAACCTTCTCCCTAATGGTCCTTATTTTTACTTTGGAGCTTATTTTGTGGGTATATGATACTTAAGCACGGAAGTTTTTTTGTTAAGCTTATTTCAGTGTGTACATTAGAGATCAAGTATATTATATATCAATATATACCTGTAATTTTTTGAAGAGGTCACCATGGGTTCATTCTACACTGTTTCATTATATTAGCTTCATCTTGTGTTTCCCTGATAAATTATCTAATAGTATTTTTTTCTGCTGCAATACTGGTTTTCATCATCAAGCCACAATTTGTTTGATGCTAAGTTACCCATTCTTATGGGGAAAGGATGCCCTTTGACCAGTGCTCGTTGGCCATTGTCAAGCTACATTAATCAACCTATCAAGTTGACTCTTAAATTATTGAGGATATTTTGGTCATTTGGTTTCTCCAATGTATGGTCCATGTTGCTGTCTGACCTTGTCATTGGTTTTGCCTTTCTCCACTAAAAATTACTTGCTCTTATGAAGGAGCCAGTTTTCTGGCTGTTGCATTACCCATCTTTGCTTTGTTATCAAAAGTTTCATCAAAGATTAGTCTCTCTAAAGTTTATTCTTCTTAGAATTCTTTTGAATAATTCCTGAAAACTTCACATTTTGATGGTATTTTCATGAACCTTGTCATTTTATATTGTGTGATATTATTGTGAACTGCTGGAATTGGTCATTTAGCTTGGTCTAAAGAATGAAAGCAATTGCAGGTTTGCTTACATAGACTTCAGCAATGCTGATAATTTGGGCAGTGCTTTAGAACTTAATGGATCTGAACTTGGAGGTGAATACTTGACTGTTGAAGAGGCAAAACCACGTGGTGATTTCCGTGATGGTGGAGGCAGTGGTAGAGGTGGGAGGAGTGGTGGTAGAGATAGCGGTGGTCGGTTTGGTGGAAGACGTGGAGGTGGCCGTTTTAGTGGTGGTGGCCGAGGTGGCCGTTTTAGTGGTGGTGGCCGAGGTGGCAGTTTTGGTGGGAGAGGGCGTGGAAGCTTTGCTCCAGCTGGTACACATTTCTTGTTGATCTCTTTGCCTGAGTTTTTCGTTGCTTAACTTAGTCTGTATTCTTGTGCTCAAGCAGGAGTTGTAATAGTGCAAATATAATAAATTTGCATCTTTCTTATGAATCCAAATGTTTTTGTATTAATGCAGGGAAGAAGACAAAGTTCGATGATGAGTAGAGACAAATTTTGAAGTTTTATTTTTGTTTGGGCCTCAGCGAGTACTTTATATAATATTAGTTGAATGGTTTTGACTTGAATCTATTGATTACAGCGCTTTAGGACACTGTAACGCAGTGAATTATGCGTTACCTGGACTACTTTTTATTCGCTGTGTATTGTTCGCTTTGTTATTCAGAAAGTTTCATTTTCTTTTTCTGTGGTCATTCCTATGGTAGTTATTGTAGAGAATTCTAGCATCATCCCCCCGAGTTGGCTTTGTGAGCCACTGCCAATTTTGTCGGTGGGTTTGATATATTTTAATGCTTCTAATGATAGAAATCTATTGGAAAAGCAAATCAACCAGCAATTGCCGTTATTGAGCAATGCTAAATGTCTCTTGTTTTCTTCCAAATAATAATAATAATAATGTGGCTTTTAAAATTAATGTTGAGCTTGTGATTGATTTTGATAAAATTGTAATTTTAAAAGCCAACTAATTTTTAGATGGAAATAAGAGGGATTTCTAGAATTAATTTAGTTGTATTAAGTCCAAATGTTTTCAAATATCATTATCGTGCGTTGTCTTATTAAAAGATGAGAAATACTTCTCATGTTGTCCATTGTTCATTTCTTGATGTGATTGTAAAATTTTTCATTAGATGTTATTTGTGCTTTCATTTGTTATTTAATTCATTAGTGAAATTCATGGTGAGTAGCGCTTCTCGTAGATTTTCTCTAAATTTAGGGAAATAAACGTCTTTTTTTTTCCATTAAAAAAAATCTGCAATAGTTTTTTTAATATATTTTTCGTACTATTTAAATATTTTTTCAAATTAATGTGTGGGGGAGAGCAAACTACTATTTTTTTTTTTTTAAAAAAATAAATGCCAAAAGAAAGATAAGGCTTTTTTATATTAAAATAATGTTAAGGGAAGCAAAAACACTATATTTGATTTATGGTAATACTTTGGTTCTTTTAAAGAGAGATTATTGCAGTATTTTTTGAAGAGTTTTTCTTACTTTTAGGGAGTTGAATAAGATTAAAGGAATTGTTAAAAAATTTCTACAGCAACTTCTAAACTATAGAAATACCAAAGGAATAAAAAATTGTTCCTTTCATCTAAAACTAAAAGTGGTTCTCTTTGATTATTTTAATATAAAAAATTTTCTCTCATCTTTTTTTTTTTACCATTTATTTAAAAAAAATATTTAAATGATTTATCTTTCGTCTAACATTTAATTTAAAAAATATTTAAATAGTATAGAGAAATGATAAGGGAAGCTATTGTGAAGATTATTTAAATAGGGAAGCAAAAAGTAGTTTAGTTCTTTACATTGAGGAAAAATCTTAGGGAAGCTCATTAGCAAATAAATACTACAATACATTTTTTTTTTATTATTTTCCTATTTTCTTTAAATTAAATGTTAAGAGAAAGAGAAATCATTTAAATATTGTTTTAAATAAATGGTAGAGGAAAGAGAGAGGAGAGATAAAATTTTTTATATTAAAATAATATTAAATGATCACTTTTGGTTCTTTATATGAAGGGAATAACTTTTGGTTCTCTTGATATGTTTTTAGTTTAGAGAACACTAAGAAAAGCTAATGTATGAGCTTTTCTAACAATTTCCCCTAAATTAAGTAATAAAATAAGTTTTAAGGAAAGTTGTTGCTAATGCTCTTATATAGCATCATTATTATCACTTTTCCTAGATGAAGTTTCCTAATTTTTAAGAAAAGGAAAAACGACTTTTCTCCGTTCTTCACATTTGCCTATTGGTTAGGATCTTACGAAATTGAGCCTAAGATATTATAATGTGCAAGACCAATGGGTGCTGGTGTTGCTACGATTACCTAGCGGGAGTTGTTGTCGCACGAAAATGAATTCTAACTTTGATAAAGACTTGATTCAAATCGTAGTTCAAATTTAAGTTGGTTCAGTGAGGGCGACCGCGAAAGTCACTGAATGGGTCAGTCTTTTTATTCTGTTTTTCTTATTTTTAAAATAAAAAAGCGTGAGAGGACGTTGTAGATGTTTGTCTCGAACACTTCTTTCTAACACCAGATGACCATTGAAGGCACCCTAGGACCAGAGCATGTTGTGAAAGAAGCACACTGGGCTAGCATGTTTTGATTATGTCTTTGGGGGCACAGTTGAATGTAGATATTATGAACGTGAAGTGCAGGATACTAGGCCAAGAAACCAGGGCAATCACTCCCCTATATTTCGATTGCTAGGGCATTTAAGGTCGTGGCACAACCCTCAGTTCAATTGAAGAGGCCTAGCTTGATCTGAGAAGTATCAATTCGGTTTGGAGATATTTCATTCATAAACGCGCCCGCCCTTTGAATTAATAAGAAAATAAGTGCTAATTTTAAGATCAAAGACTAAACCAAAACAAAATAAGAGACGTTTCTCGCTCGACGTCTAAAGCGCACTATGCTTCACTTCAACAAATTAGAGACCGAATAAGTTATGGATTGCTGAATTGTTCTCCATTTTGTCAATCACCTCATTAGGTCAATTCAACAAAGAAACCACCCCATATGGGCTATAAATATTCAAGGAAAACGTCCGCCATTATTGTGGACGGGCAATTTTTGACATTTTATAAACATTACCTTACACACAAGAAATGAATTATCAATTATGTTGACCGGTTCTTGCTTTATAAGCTATTTACAAATATCGCTACCTTCTCATGAAGTGCAAGATATACAGTAAAAAAAAAGTTATGCAGAAAGACAAACTCTTAGATATTTACGCTTTGGAAATCACAAGTTATGTAGAAAGGTAAAAAGTAAATCACTGGATGAACCTATCACTAACTCTCAGAATCTTAAAGAGTCTATTTGGTCTAGCTGGGTGACGGCCAACTTGATAAAACAGATGAACTTTTGGGAGCTGAGACGGCTGGGTGATTGCTCTTGGGCTTGGGGTAAACTATTGAATATTAGAAGTTTAGCCAAGGGAAAAATGTTGGAAAAGGTTCACAATCGAGCACGTCATACATGTGAGAGTTGCATGTAAAACCGCAAACTTTCTCAAGAGTGGCATAAAGATTTCCTTGCATACCGCGAGAGTGCGAGTTACAATAAATAGACACAAACTTCAGAACTAGATTTATTTAGTGGAAAAATATTTCAGAACCCTCTTGTCCTTTTTCGAATCTTGCGTGTTTGGCTTGATTTTTTCAGGAGTAATGCTTGTGCATCTTTTTTATGTTCTTCTAGTATATGTCAAAAGTTAGGCCTATTTACTCTTCAAAAATATGAAAAAGATAATTCACATGTACTAGAAGGACACTGAAAAGGACATAAAGTAAAAGCACAAACATTACTCTTTTTTCAATTTGGCCAATTTAATAAATTTTTTTTTTTTTTTAAAAGTTACATGATTTTAACCCTTTTTTTGGGGGGGGGAGACAAGCCATCCACTGTTGGTCAACCTTCTAATTAACTAATTTTTTATATGAGAAGTGCATAATAGTCTTTTCAAGTTATTTTTGTTATATAGTTGAGAAAAAAACGACTAAAGGTTTTAGATTTAAAATATTTGTAAACTCTAATTAAATTGGCCAAACTGAAAATTCAGGTCCAAAAGTTGGAAAACTGGACTCCAAACTGAACCCTCCCTCTCGTAACAAAATTAATTCAATTCAATTTGAACAACACATTTTTAAGCACCTAGCATTTTCTCTCTTCATTGCGTTTGTGGGGCTACCCAAAATGTTGCATAGGTTACATATGTTAGGGGCAGACTCCTATCACAGTCTGGATTTTTTTTTCTTCTTCCTTTTTTTTTTTTTTTTTTTTTTTTCACATAATTTGCAGCCAGAGCGAAAAGCTTACAATGCATTAATTATTTGCACATCACTAGCAACCAAATTCTAGATATTCTTATAGACTGACTGAATTTCATAAAAAAGTTCGCCGAGCCCAAGATCAAAAAAGAAGAGAGTTGCTCTATATCCAAGCACTAAGAAGCTACCAAACAATTCCAAGATTTACAGTATCCAACTAAATTTTCATGGCAAATTTTAAATCAAAGAAACATTGCACCATGAAGCCAATAGTTATCAAAATACTCCTTGAAGGTTCGCCAAATGTTCTATCGCCCACTGACTCAGCTGCTCCTGCTGTCTTTCTCACCAGCTACATCAGTACCAGTCCCTGAAGTTTTCGAAGGAGTTGGTTCAGAACATGCCCTAAGGACAGCCTCATTCTGCAAGATAAAAAGCATTTCTGGCACTTCAGGCATTGACAACTTGAAGACAATTAAAGGCATTTGCAGGACTTTAGGAATTAGTGATTTGAAGGTGATCTCAAAATATACAAATCAGAATACAAATTTCAAAATACAGTCAGGAAACGTAAAGGAATATGAACATGTATGCTCCACAGATATATTGGCAAATGGAACAAAGCAAACTATGTAGGTCTCTTAAGCCTGATTTAATAGATTTGCTTTAATGCTAATTCATACATGCGCACCCAATGTGTCTTAGACCCCATAACTTTACCCTCCACCCTGTTGTCATAGGGGGAGAAGGTGTCATTTAAGATAGAACTCATTGACTCAAAAGAAAAAGCTTCATAAGAGCCACCCAATAACACATGTTCTTATAAATGGAAGAAGACACAACTTAACAAGCAAATGGTAAAGCTAGTAAAGTAAGTATGACAGAAAAAGAGCATTCCCCACTGAATCGGCTGCCTTGATTCATGAGAAAGTCAACATGCAACTGAACTAAACATTGACACCATGATTAAGTGTTACACAGACAATAAATGCACATGAAGGGCATGTAGAAAAGAAATAGATAAGTTTCTTCATAATCTATTTATGGGAAATTATGGAGTGAATATAGCAATTTATAATGATGTTATACATAAGTTTTTTGTACATAAATGTCTGAGCCGACATCCAACATTCAAAGTTAACATATCTAGTACCGTAGTACGCCCTTACCTCTCAAATGAGAGTCATTAGATGCTAAGTTCCCAATGCCTTAAAATCAAATTGCTAAGAGCATTAGCAGCAGCTTCTCTTAAACTCCATTCCCTTCCCTAGTGTAGGGAAAACTGTTAAAAAAACACAAAAAAGTTCCTGCAGCAGCTTCCCTAAGTGTTCCCTAAACTATAGAAACACTAAGGGAACCACTTTTGGTTCCCTTCATCTAGGGAACCAAAAGTGGTTCCCTTAGCATTATTAAAATATAAAAAACTTTCTCTCTTCTCTACCATTTGTTTAAAACAATATTTAAATGATTTCTCTTTCCTCTCTCTTTCTTCTAGCATTTAATTTAAATTGTATTTAATTCATGTAGGGAAATATGAAGGGAAGCTGCTGTGGAGTGCATTTAACTAGGGAACTAAAAAATGATTTTGTTCCCTACATTAAAGAAAAGCTTAAGGGAAGCTGCTGCTAATGCTCTAAGAAATTGAAATTTGTGCCGATTTTATTAAGGTGATGTTGGGATGACAACACACTTACAGAAACAAGGACCCAACAGTACTGAAGCACTGACTATGAGAACCAAAACTAATTTTTTTTTCTCCCTACGATGTTAGCGTGAGTCTTTAACATCTGTCTCCAGTGTTTAAACCCTTATAAAATGGCCTTCCACCACTAATCCCAGAGCTAAACTTAGAAAATAACCTAAATTCTCAAAACCCAGTTCATAAAACCCACATAGCAAGCCATTTTTTTATTTTTGTTTTCTATATATCTCCAGCATTAAGGATCCATGAATTCACAGTGATGACATTCTGCGAGAGAAAGAAAATGGCAAATAACCTCCCCGTATCACAAAGTAGCTTAGATACATGCGAGCAATATTGTAACACTATTGAAACCCTGATTAGGAGCTAATCATTGTACAGAAAAACCCTAAAGAAATAGGGGAGGGAGAGAGAGTGAGAGAGAGAAAGGACCTGCCAAACGCGGAGAAGGCGCTTCTTGGCGTTGGCTTTGCGAGTGGTGGTGAGCTTGATTCGCTTCCACACTAGACCTCCTGAATCGTGCTTCTTCACTATCTCCATCACTCTCGTCCCCCAGAAGGCACCCCCCATTTCTCTCTCTCTCTCTCTCTGATGCAGTGGAACGACGTTCGGTTCTTCGTTTAGAACATCTTCTGTGGAAACAAATAAAACCCTAAGTCTTGATGGCCCATGGGCCCGCTTATTAGAACATCTTCTCCATCTGTGGGTGGGCTAAGATGCTTCTTTTGCTGTCCCATTCAAATCTAGTCATGCCAGTTCTCTGTGGCCCTCTTTATTTGAATTTCTCATGGGCTTAGCCTGAACTAAAGCACCCTTCTTTCTTTTTGTCTTTAGCTTTTTAAAATAGGAGAATTTCTTGCAAGAAATGAATGAACTTACAAAAGGGGTAATGGTGCCACGCTGTGTGCGTCTAAAGTGGCATACTCATATTTGTAGAGTCATATGTAAATGTGAATGTCCTTCCAAATTATCAATTACCTCAAGGGATATTGACATTTTTTTTTTTTTTTTTTGGAATAGTTTACGGAGATAATTTGATAATTTGAATAGCTTATTGAAAATAGAGCGGTAGGGTATGTGAAATTCCCGGGAAGAAGAATATTTAACTTAGGCCTGAGATATAGTAGCAGACGATGACAATGTCCTGGGAACTTCCAGGCGCGTTTTCTTCACAGGAGTTGGGTGCAAGTCAATCGGTTCAGGGAATACGGAATAGTTGGGTGCTCAGGAGTCAGGACCGTAAAGTCTGTAAATGTAGAGCACTCTAACGAGCTCGCCAAAGGAAATTTTTCGCCAAATTTTGCCGAGCTCCGTCAAAATACCGTTGCAACGAGCTCGGTAATGCTGCTCGTCTGGTCTGCCGAGCCTCAATGTTTCGCCAAATCATTTTTTTGGCATTTGCATATTCGTTCGCGCACTCTCTCCCAAACGAAGGTTGAAGCGGATACCAAAAGTTTGCGCCTCGGCCTCAGCCTCCTTCACTCCTCAGCCTCAACGAGACTTGCAAGCTTCTGAATCTCAGGTTCTGCTTCTGAATCTCTCATCTGTTTGATTGTTTTCTTTTATGGGTTGAATTGGGGTTTGATTATTCTCCTTAATGGGTTGAATCTGGGTCTGAATCGTTTTATTGATCTGGGTTTGAGTTTTTTTTTCCTTAAAGATTCAGGCTTTAGTAGCATAGCAATTTGGAGCTTTGAAGCACAAAAAGAACAGAACAGACCTTTGCTACTATCTTTTTGCCTTTGCGTTTGCTCGAAGCCCCGCCATGAAGGCAACTCTTTTCAGCTCGCATCACTTGCATCTCCGACTCTTTCTCAAAAAACCCACAAAAATCTGAGTTCAGTTTCCACCTTGTTTCCTGAGAAAGCTCAGGACAAGTAAAAAAGATTAGAAAAGAAAAGAACATAACTTCCAGTACATTTGGGGAATTCTCTTGGGCTAGACTTGTAGGAAGTTTGAAACTACAAACTAAAACATGAAACTACAAACTAAAATATGAAACTACAAGCTGATGTTAAAATTTGATGCCTGTGAAATTCCTAGAGTGATTTGGTTTTTATCCCCATTCATGAAGATTATATACTAGTTACTTTTTGTTAGGGGTTTCATTACATTAATTAAAAAGAGAGAATGTGGGATCCTAAATTAAGAATGTGTCCATTTACCCAGAGTATATTGCTTAGATTTCGTGCTGTTGTAGTTTGTTCTGGTTGTTGAGCTTGACCTTCTGACTTCAGTTTGTAGTTTCGATTGTTCCTTGTCGTTTCTGCTGTTTGAGTTTTCCCTTTTAATATTCAAATAAATAAATGTAGTATATATTAATTGACATTGTTCTATCTCTTCAATATTCTTAATCTGTTCCATATTTTGGTCCCCACGAAGAGTACTTGTTTAGGATATGTGTTCTTGTACGTGTGGTGCTCTTGTTTCTCCCATTCTTTGTACATCAAAGGCGGTTGGGTTATAGTATTTCCATTTGCATCTATTAGTATACTTGTGTGCCTCGATGATTAAGAGCAAAAGGATCATGGAGAATGTCTATGACTTGATCTCTTAGAATAATGCGCATTTTGATTCCATTTCCACCTGCTAGAGTAAGGAGTTTGAAGTTAGATCTTTTTGTAAGTCATTTTGAGCAGCCACAGATGGTTGTTTCCCCTTCCTGCTATAATAACCTGAGACCCATCAGGCAAGAAAGATGCCTTTCGAATGGGGCAATCATCAAGGAAGAACTTTGTATCTTGGTATTGCATTTTCCTTCAATTTGATAAAATCTAAGCCTTTGATCCAATCCTGCAGCAAGTAGCAATTGAGCATTTTGGATGGAACTGGACTGAATTTATTGGACTCTTCGAAGGATCCTCTACATTTGCATCTACAGGTCTCGAGTATTCAAGAAGTCCAGGCAACAATTTTGCATTGCTTTTCACCACAAGGTCTTCATTTGTTCGAAGGATATCTTCAACATCCTTGTAACCACGGGTCCACGGGTCAGTTCTGCCCCATTTTCTTCATCTGATGACTCATCATCAAAAGATGAATTATGCCTTGCCCGTGAATCAAGTTGGGCCCTCTCTTTTCTGGGGTTCAGCTTAGCATGTTGAGCCCTCAATCTCGACAGATGCTCTGAACCAGAAATCAAATTCTCATCCTCTTCCTTCCTCAATTTCCTTAATCTGTTAACTTGAGCAATATTTATGTTGGTTTTTCCTCCTCCTCATCTGCCCAGACAGGTTTTCTTAGCTTAGTTTCCCCCTCCTCATTACTTCGCTATGGCAATTCTCCATCCTCTTCATAAACAAAGAGCATACTATTTGCATTATGTAATGCTGTACTCTATTTTTTTTTTCCCTTTACTGTAATTCTGGTGAATCTTGTATAGTCTTGCAATGATTAGTCAGCCTATAGAAACTTATTAACTTTTGTAGTCGTGTAATGATTTTAGGGATGGATTCATCAGATGTGACGTCTCACACTAATACTCAAGATTCGATAAGTCTGGGGGAAGATGAGGCGGCCTCACATGGAACTTTTGTGGACTTGGAGCGACCAATAGGCCAAAAAGCCGAAAAGAAAAAACGAAAGACTAAAGAAAAAACGAATCCAAATGTTGTTGTGATACTAAATGAGATGAAAGAAGAAAATATGAAGAAAATAAAACTATTTGAGGAAGCACGTGATCTTGACAAAGAGATGTTTCTTCTTAAGCAAGAGAAAGTGCGCCTTCAGGGAGAGGAAGTGCGCCTTAAGCAAGAAGAAGTGCGCCTTAGGGGAAAAGAAGTGCGCCTTAAGCAAGAAGAAGTGCGCCTTAGAGAAAGAGCGCTTCGGTTGGATCAAGTGAGAGAAGAAAGAAAACTTATGATGATGGATACAAGTGGCATGGATGAAATGCAACAAGAATATTTTCGCCGACGCAAAAAGGCAATCCTTGAAGGCCAAAATATCACTCTTTGTTCTCTTTTCTAAGAGAATGTTAAAATGGCAATCCTCAATATGTAATGTTCTTTAAGAGCTTGTCACGTGGTGCTAAATGTAGAGAATAGTTGTGGATTCTCATTTTGTTAAACATTATATATCATGGATATATTTCTAGTTGTGACTATTGGAAAAGTGTCGCATGTCGAGAATTATTATCTAATTCGACTTGCTCTTATTTTGTGGCAGAGATTGTTGCTTGAAGTATGTATTTTGGGAAACAATTTACAAGCAAGTGGTGGTAAATTCTATTGTAGTTTGAATTCTATGGTACAATTTACAAGCAAGCTAGGGCTCTATTCTTTTCTCTCTTTTTTGTTTTTGTTTTTTTTTTCTTTTTAATTTTATTTGATATTTGCAATTGCTAGTTTCAATTTAAGCGTAGCCATGTTTTCCAAATGATGCCACATCCACAGATCTATCAGCTACATGGCAGATGGAGTCGGACTTGGGGACGAAAAATTTGATGCTTATGGATTGATAAACTTTGATCATTTACAGTAATCTTCTTCACTTTCCCGGTGAAATGCAGGTTACATATACCAAAATAACAATCCTATGAGAAAATTGAAAAAAGAATAAACAGGCCCTCTCCATGTATTCAAAAGTTTACATTCTTTTCAGCTTTCTTGAAATGGTTAGTGGTAGCTTAGAACTGAAACCACAGCTTGAGGACCGCCTTGAATGTAAACAAAACTGCACTCTGAGCCAGGGTTTATGACTTTTTGCCACTGAGGAAGCTCGTAGACGTTCTTTACATTAGTTGGAGAGAGGCCCCATAGAGGGCCTGAGAGTTTTCCAATCACCAGCTTAAGATCTGTAATTGGCTTCTGAGATGTGTTTTTTATTATCACCCTGTGGCGATAATAAGTCGTTTTTGCTAGAGTCCATGTGCTAGTTATGGAGTGAAGAAACTCAACCGGGGCAACTGCAAGAAATTCGGAACATCACACACACACTTTTGAAAAAAAAAAAAAAATTGAAATAAATCTGGGCCGTTCCATTCCAATTTGGATCCAATTTGTTGAGTCCTTTATGAATTGTCCCTCAAATCATAATAAAAAGTAGAAGGTACGAGGCCAGCGTTGTATGCAGCATATCCATGGTGTTGGCACCTATATTACAGTTAATTATTACCTTCATGAGTTTTGTCTCAGAGAGTCACTAGAGAGGCTATTAGATTATTAATACCGTTGCCATAATTGATTATTGTGATCATTTTCTTATTATGATCTCTTTGGTAAGTTGTTTGTCATACAGAAGCAACATTTTTTTTTTTTTTTCATTTATATAATTATCTTAGGTGAAACTTAAGTTCTAGTATTCACCTGATGATTTTGTGTTGCGTGCAGGAGTTTTCTGGGAATAGGTACCTGTCAATTCAAATTAAGGGAAATAAATTAGTACGATCGAGAGTATTCAGAATCCCTTTCTTAATACTTTCTACGCACATGTTTGATAATTGTTTGAAAAGTTGTTTTCAATTTTAATTTTTTAAAAAGTTTTTTTTTTTGGTAAGTAAACAGGGAAAAAAAAAGAAAGAAAATATTTTGATGTGATGTGAAAAGGTGTGTTTTCGTTTATTTATGGAGAGAAAAGTTGAATTATATTACTCACTTGGTGTTGTTTGGTGGACCACTGGTTGTTTTGTAACTTTTGTTTGATAGGAATTACCTGTTGTGTGAAAGATGATCTCATCAGATTCAATCAAACGATAAGAGTATATTTTACTATAAACCATCAGATTATGATCATCAGAAATTAATGGGCATGACATGATATTACCAAGAATATTAGATGATCCTTAAATCATTGCTCACCTGAATTACCATTTAAACCCTGAAGTTTAGAGAAGAGGCCAATGAGAGGGGCAGAGCCAGAGAGTGTAGGTTCGGTTTCTTCATAATTGGAGCGGTCATCAGAGAAGTTATCATTCTTATCCGGACCACCCACCAGGGCTCCGTAGATGACATTGGGATTTCCCCCGGGGCGATAGTACCATGTCTCGAAACCTTGTACGCATCCAACCACAGAATGAAGAACTTGTATTGAGGTAATAGAAGCACCTCTATGGTGAACATGGGTCGGATAATTTTGTCC
Source organism: Betula pendula (assembly GCA_900184695.1). Taxonomy (NCBI): domain Eukaryota; kingdom Viridiplantae; phylum Streptophyta; class Magnoliopsida; order Fagales; family Betulaceae; genus Betula; species Betula pendula. Next base: position 317,632 of record FXXK01001061.1, read on the forward strand.
GTAACCAACCAGGTAACTCATGGACTTGGGGTTTTTACCAAGAATGTAATCAGCCTGCAAAAGCAACCATTCAAGAAATCAATATAGAATATGATTTACAATTTTTGACACAATTTACAAACTTGGCATGAATCTAACACAAAATTATTAAGTTAAAATTGAAGGATTTGACCATTTAATATGTGTGTACCTGTGACTTAGCGAAATTGAGGAGGTCCTGAGGTTGAAGTAGGCCATCTGGGCAGGTGGTCTTGGCGTTTGCTGCAGAGAGGTAATCAGAGTACACAGCAAGAAGAAATGCTGCCGATGAGGCGTATTGCATGTTGTTCCATTCACGTACGTATAATAAGCCTCCTGCAGATTATTGAACAACAATTATATACATATAGGAGTTACTTTTATATAAAACCATTAATTGAAATTAATATCTAGAAAGGGTACGGTTCATAGAAACATTCTAGTTTTGAGTACAAACCAGGAGTTGTGACGACATTGTAGCCACCATTTTTTTGGAGGCAAGAACAGGCAAAGTAGTCCGCCTTGGCCTGATATTGCTTTAGTGTGTTTGTGTATGCACCGCCTTTTCCCTCCAATAGTACCTGCAAATTAATGACTTCCAGTCTTTTTAACACTCCTTTTTTTAATCTTTTTTTTTTTTTTGACAACATTGTATTTCCAAATTGAACTCAGTCCGTACGTGTTTGTTTGTTTTTAAAGAGTACTATAAATTTGTCTCTAAAATGAGGTTCTTGGATTTTATGTACCGTACATTTGAAAGAAGGATTTGTACACCAGCATATTTGTTATCCCAAGAGAACTCCTTGACCGCCCATCCAGTTCCACCAAAGCCTACAGCGTTGTCCACTGCATACTTCAAGTAGTACTCATCATTGGTTGCTTGATACAGCCAAGCAGCAGCCCACAATAGCTCATCCTTCACCAAAAGATAAAGAAAATGATTTAGAATATACAAAGAAATAATTGGACATGAATGGAGATGAAAAAGAGCATTAATTTGGCCAAGGAATCATTTTTCTAACCAAATAACCAGATGATGTGTAGAATTGCTTAGCACACGAGATAGAGTCATCATAGAAACCTCTGAATGTGTCCGCAAATGAGAAAAGCTGCAAGAAATTGAAGATTATCTGTTAAAATAATATTAATTTCTTTTCCTTTCATATATATCCTAATGTTCAAGATTACAGGAAGCAACTCTAGGAAAAAGTGGCTTCTAATTATACATGTGTTAATGTTTAACTGGATTAACTTTAGGAAATTTTATTGTGGATTAACTCATCCTTTAATAACAACATTATTAACTATGCACTGACCTGTTTGGCGTGAACTAAAAGCAGATTGGAGTAGGAAGAATTATAAGGCTTGAAAGCTATAGCAGCCGCAGCCAAGGCAGCAGCAGTTTCACCAGCAAGGTCCGAACCAGGATGATTTGCATCAATCTTGTAACCATCTCTTGGAGTTGTCATGTCTTCCGCTCGCTCCCAACAATAGTGATCAGATGCCCCATCGCCCACCTGAATTTTAATAGCTTCCTAATTAGATGATCTTTCTTTTCTTTTAATCTCTTTTTTTTGGATGAAAGTTTAATGCATGATCATATCGATCCAAAAAGTAAAAAACCATTTTTGCCTATTGCAACTATTAATCAATTTCATCGTCTCAGGACAAAATAGGCTCGTGGCATATGAAATAGGTGACCAAACACTGTGTATGTGTGTGAACATTCATTAGTCTTACCTGTCCCCATAGAACATTAGGCTGTGGATGTGCTTTGATGAAGTAATCAGTACCCCATCTAATGGCCCATAATGTGTTTTCCAATTGGTTTAAATTTGTAATTTCTTTCCTGAACTCGATAGCTCCCCATGAAAGCATTGTCAAACTATATGCCATTGGCAGCCCAAACTTCACGTGATCTCCTGCATCGTAATACCCTCCAACCAAGTCCACCTGCCAATTCCCCACATGTCAATCCCACGTACAATATACTCGCCTACGAGGCTACGAGCACGTAGTACGTAATAGATAAGAGACGACTCTTAATTACTTACCCCTTGTGAATATCCATCCTGGAGTCCCGAGTTGGCCCGCCATGTGACTCGCTGAGTTGATGGAAGTTTACCAGATCTCTGCGCCTCGAAGAACAACAAGCTCTTGTCGAGGGCCTCACCATAGTTGAAGCCCTGCCCTGTGGTTGTTGCGATGAGGAGCGTGCCAACCAGCAACGCTAGGAAGACGCACGGTGTAGACTTCAACTTCCTCATGACTCTGCCGGTTAATTGGCTCGGAAATTCAACAATTGCCTAATGGAGTAATGCCTATGCTTCTCAACGTTTTTGCAGTACGTAGCACATCTTAAATAAGAAAGGATATGACTTGTATCATTTTGTGTGTGTTAGTAGCCCTCACGTTATGCTTGATAAACATCAGGCGGCCGACCATTAAGGACGTACACGAGGTTGAGCTCCCCACGTTGTATTATCGTGCATATTTGACGTGAAAAGATATGGTGCTGCGCCTGCATGGTACTGGAGATGAAATGGCGGACATATCTGCCCATATCAACCGTCGATCACGTACGCGTAGTTATTTATCTACGTGAACACCGTAGCCACAGGTAACCAACCGGAGACTTCTTCCAGAGAATATAAAAATCCTTTGTTTCTTTGAGGCTCTTAATTGGTTGGTGGTTTGGTAGGCAATATTAGAGGGAATGACTTTTAAATGGTGCTTTGAATCCCCACGTGGCGACCTTCTAATCATTGGATCTTGGGATATTGGAATGTCAGACTTTTGGCATCCATTTCTATGCCGCGGATTCCAAATATGCATGACAACAATTGTTAATTTAGAGTTATTTTGTTGGTTTTGGTGAAAGGCAATATTATTCTATACTTTGAATTTTTATTGTTAAATGAAAGAATGTTGTTCAATCTAATTTATAAAAATGATAAGAATTTTTTTAAAATGTGAGATGTACATATTTTTTTAATAATATAAATAAAATTGAAATTCTTTTTATTAAAATAATATGTGCATCTCACTTGTTATTAAAAAAAAGAAATACATATTATTTTTATAGATTGAATTAAAGAAAAATTTTCTAACCCAATTTGAAGAAGAACTATATCTTAAATGAAATCTGCATATGTTCATAATCTTAAATACATCCGAATTTTTGGTGTCATAAACCCATCGTTTGTGTCACGTAGATATATATATATATATATATATATAAAAGAACTGAAATTAAAGCATATCCACAGTTTTATTCCATGTCTCAACTCTAGAGGCTAGAGCTATAAGCATTATATTTGTCTTTATTTTTTTTATTTTTATCAATGAGTGAGGGGTCCAAGAGGATAATAGAGTTGACTTAGTGATATGGGTATGCTAATATTCGACATTCTGCATATCAACCCGCTTTCGACCCTTGAGGATCAGTAAGGTTAATTTAGTAGACTACCTTTGACAATATGCTTGCTTTTGTTTCTTCACCCTTTTTATCTATTGATTTTAAAAATAACCCTATTTTAGACCAAGATGTTACACCCAAATGTCCGACCAACTTGACTAGTCGAGCATGGGAATGTGGGGTTATTGGAGTTACTAGAGGAGGCTCTTGTAACCCCAGTCGAAGGCAGTAATTAACTAAGGCCCATATTTACTGTGTGGCGTATGGACGTGTCACATTGGATCCTTTCACCCCAAACTTATGGCCCCAATCACCTAGCCATACACAAGAAATTAACATCTATGGTCCCCCTTAAGAAAAGCAATTAATTGGGATGCGTTGCATTCTACTTTGCCCCCCTTCCCTTTGGCGCTCACCTTGTTGAGCCCACCTACCAATCAGTGGTGTGGAGGACTATATAAAGGTAAAAGGACTATCATCACAGTACACACATTTTTTATTTTTCTCTTTCTCACCTTATTTTCATTGGGCTTTATCTCTCAAACATCCAATAATCCAACTGATTTGAGCATCAAAGGTTTCTCACCGACCTGCATCACCCTATGGTATTCCCTTGTTTTGCAAGAGGCCCATTTCCGACATGACCCTTTGAAAAGCTGAATTAGTAGTAGTTAGGAACCCATTTGAAATTTTTTTAAAGCATAATTTATCTCCATCGAATTAACAATGATCATTTCTAAAACAGAGAAATGATATATCCTATAGAATTTCATTAATTCACATGGTAAGTGAAGCATAAACCACAAATAAATCATATCTCCTTGTATTCGTTTATGTTATTAAGATTGGTTTAGTGTATATCTAATATGATTATATGATACTCAATACACGCTTGCATAACACCCTAAAATTTAGATATATACATTGAAAGAATGTCACTTAAACAATACACTTTTCCCTTTGGTTTTGTGTTGGTGATGGCAAATATATATTTTTTCATTGCCTAAATATTCGACAAATTACCTTCAAAGCCTATGGATTTAATACCCTTTTTTTATAAGTGGATTTTTGTCCCCCCTAAGAGCATTAGCAGTAGCTTCCATTAAATTTTTTTTTAATGTAGGGAACAAAACCATTTTTTAGTTTTTTATATAAATGTACTCCACTGCAGCTTCCTTTCATCTTTCTCTATATGAATTAAATGCTAGAAGAAAGAAAAAGAAAAGTTTTTGTGTTTTTTAACAATTTTTTCTACACTAAGAAATTGAATGGAAATTGAATAAAATTTAAGAAAAGTTACTGCTAATGCTCTAAGCAATACAAGGACAGACACGTGATACATCAAAATAAAAACAAAGAAAATGGGTGGTACAACATAACAAAGACCCTAATTCAACCAATAAAGTTTGAAAGATACTTAAAAGCGCTATTGAAATTGGTCAAATAAAAGGCCCGGCTTAGTCGATTCTTGGCTCATTGGCCAAGAAAAGGCCAACTATAAATGGCAGTTAGATAGGGCAATCCCATAGGTGAAGATGCCTATAGGAACACCTATTGTAACAACAAGCAAGCTTAGCAATTGCAGCAGGGGAGAGTGCATTGGAGATGGTTGAAATAGAGCTCGACGAAAAAGGTAAAAAGGACACCAAATATGAAAATTTTCATAGACAAAATAGGAGTACCAACTATGAAAATACTACTCCAACTATGAAAATACAGACAAAAGAGAACAATGTAGCCATAGATTTGTAGAGGAAGCAAAAAATGATGAGTGGCCGTGCAGGCCACGTCAGTAGTGGCGGCGCGTGCTGCCCACCCGTTGTGAGGAGGAGAATCTTCTTCATTTCAAATGAATGGAGAGCATCTCGTCTCTTGCTTTTTGAGAGACGAAATTGTTGTTTCACAACTTTATCCCTCAAAAAACAATGGACCAGCTTCTCTCCATTAAATGAAATATAGAGGATCCGTTTCCGTGCTGTGAAGGGGGTCGTTGGCTGGTGGATCCAAAGGCAGGGAAGAAGGTGCCGTGGCGCATTGAGAGCAGAGAAATTGGGTGCACCGCAAATCTGACTCTCGAGATGAAAAGAAAAAAGGAAAACAGAAAAAGAGAAAAGGAAAATGGAAGAGAATAAGGAAGGAGGAGGAGAAGTCTCCCGGCGACACTCAAAACAGAGAAAACAAATTTATGAAGAGGGACAAGAGAGACAAGAGCTCTATGGAAGTTAAATAATGGGATTGCTTTTTTATAAGCGGATTTAACACCCTTTTTGTTACTCTAGCCTTTTGATTACGTGCCATGCACATAAGATATTTGATTATTATGTAATAAACACAACTTACAGTTGGTTAAAGGAAATAACTCAAGTCATAAAATAATGAAACAATTAAATAAAATAAATTTACGATTTGTTTTTTTTTTTTACATCACTGAAGTGTAAAGGACCACAAAAAAAGGGAAAAAAAAAGAAAAAGAAGAAAAACACAAAAAGTTCAATTCACTTGATTATATGATCTAATATGGTGGTAAAAAATTTTTTTTATAGACTTTATCAATCAATTGGGGATTATATGCCTTTCACTTGGGTATACTTTTCCTTTATTTATCTTCTTTTTCAGATTAAAGGAGGAAGATATGCCTTTATTTTGGGGGGAGACGGAGTTGATGGATAACACTTTTTTGTCACACAGAAAAATGTCTTTTTCTTTTTTGTCCAAACATCATTGTATGTGACCCAAAAACATTGAATTAACTTAAAAAAAAAAAAACATTGAATTTTGAATTTGGACCTTTTGTCTTCATGAGAAACTTCTCAATTAATTTATTTTTAAAACATTTTTTTCCCAGAAATTAGCGTTACATTTTTTTTTTAGTGACAAACTACGAACTGTAAACAAGTCTTACCAATTCAAGAGCGAGAAAGAAAAGAAAGCTCACACGAAAACAAAAAGTGGGCTCTCCCTTCATCGGTGCATTCTCTCCAAACTGCCCACCAGGGCCACCACGGTCACACACGATTCACGCAAATCTCATCAGGTTCTCCCGTGGTTTTAGCTTCATTCCGATGGTCTAACCTCGGACCCTTCCCCTGAAAATAAACTCACGAAATATTCGCCGGAAAAGAATACAAAGATGGATTCTCCGGCGACGCCGGAGTCAGTCTTTCTGGAAGACTTCGGTCAGAAGGTTGACCTCACCCGGCGGATCCGGGAGGTGCTGTTGAACTACCCGGAGGGGACCACGGTCCTCAAGGAGCTCATACAGAACGCCGACGATGCCGGCGCCACCACTGTCCGGCTCTGTCTGGACCGCCGTGTCCATGGCTCTGAGTCGCTCTTGTCTGACACCTTGGCGCAGTGGCAGGGCCCGGCGCTCTTGGCCTATAACGACGCGGTTTTCACCGAAGAGGATTTCGTTAGTATTTCGAGGATCGGTGGGAGTAGTAAGCATGGGCAGGCGTGGAAGACCGGCCGATTCGGGTAATTTCTCCAATTTCGCTCGTGATATATATATTTGTGCCTGTGCGTGGTTGTATTCGTTGTTTGTTACAAATTCGTTCAGTTTCCTTTATTATGTGTCCTTGTGTTGTGTATGCGGTTCTGTTATCCTATGAGTTTTGAATTTCAGAAAATAGTTAGAAAGCAACGGAATTTAGAGTTTGAATCTTTAAATATACAGGTTGTTAGGGAAATGATTTCCTTTCAAGTTTCAAACAGCTCTTGCAAAAGTTCAAAATATTCTTCTTTTGAATGTACATATACATAACACGAGGCGACACCTCCATTGATTTTGCGTGCCTCCATATCATTTTGTCTTGATTTTTTGTATAATCCAATTGCATGTACAGGCGTGCTCATTCATTTCTTGCTGCTGATTCCTGCACTACTGCCATGCACTGTGAGGAGAACTGCCTAACCTTATTCTACTTCTCATGGGCGTCTGATACATGCTAGTTAAGATTGTTTTGAGAGATTTGGATGTGCTGTGGTGGAAGCTCCAGGAGTGTAATTAATAGTGATGAAGGCAGAAATGACGTCAGGAGGGCCTGTATATAGATATATACAAATGTATTGTACACACATAACTATATATTGCTAAAAGTTGTATATAAGTGAAAATAAGGGAGCATAAAGGCAATCCATATATGAAAATTTAAGATCAAATTCATTTAGTACAAATTAAGATATTTGGATGAAAATAAAAAAAAAGATGAGGTGGTGAAGGGTGTGGTCGTGGTTGAACACCTATTAAGTATATGTGTAACTTATTAATAGGAGAGAAAAAAGAGAAAAAATAAGAAAGAAGGAAGAGGAAAGCCATGGTGTTGATGATGAAATTGTGGAACTTGGGGGTGCAAGCGAGCCACTTTGAGATGGGTTGTAGATGGTTTTCAAAATGATATCTTAATTTCACTGTAGGTTGGATTATTTTAGGGCTGAGCATTGACCCCTTGGTCAGTATTCAACCCTTATCGGCAGCTATTGGTAGTTAGTTTCGATAACCAAAAGACCAATAGGATCGAGTATTGAACCGAACTGGCCCCCTTCGGTCAGTGGAAAGTCTATTGATTGACCAACAAAACCGAATATTAGAGGGAGAGATCAAACAAACGTGTTGAGATTGAAGAAAAACCACTAGGTCCATTACTACACATTCATGATGAAAGAGATCATATTTGGTTGTGATTAGTAGAGAGAGAGATAGAGATCTTGAGAGCTGTCGATGGCCGATTTGGTCTATATTGACGACAAAAGCAGTGGTTGCTTTGAAACTGTCAACCCTTTCGGGTTGAGAGAATGGGAGACAAAGAGCAAATAAAGCCTATAAAAAAGGTAAATAAATCTTATAAAAAAGGTAAATAAATCCTTTTGGCTTCAATTAGGTTTGGTATATTGGTGCGAAAAAGGGTGGTAGAGGTCGATCGGCGACAGAGAGAGGCGGATACAGGCCAGACAACAATTAGGGCTCCGAGAGAGGGTCTTTAGAAAAAAGAAACACTAAACACGTCAAGGCTAAAAGGAATAAAACAAACATTGTACAATATGATGTGAAAAACATATATTAATGGTTGGTCAGGTCGGGTATGTTAGGTTTTCTGACACCCTACACCTCACAATGTCAAGTAGCAAATATGCCTACCTAACTGATTGAAAAAAGTTATGAAAAGTCCACCCAAACCTCATCGGTTTGGACGGATTTCATTAGGTCAGTCAGTTTTTAGTGACCGATTGAGAAGCTGTGTGTTTTTGATGATATTTGCATATGTGATATCCTTGTGGTGAGGGTTGGGTAACCCACCATCAAAATAGATTAAGTTGGTCCAAATTTTCCAGCTGGATGGTTTGCCTTTGTGGTGGTTAATCTTGTCACTTGGTGGAATAATGAACATAATCTCGTCACAAGATTTATTTTGAGATTCTGAATTTAGGCCTTTTCTTATATGTTTTCAGAATTATGTGGTTTAGTCACCTTTTGTAGGCTCTTGTATGAATTGAACTGTCAAATATGTTTTAGCTAATCATGGATGTCATGTAATATTATTTGAGGGCTTGACATCCTGCTATGCTCCTTGAATTAGCACCATGGCTTGCGCCCATGTTGGAAGCAGGGCCTAGGGAGCTTGTCGAGGCTTGGCACTGCCAATGAGACTGCTAACTCATTCAGTAAAAGAAGAATAGAAGCTTAATTTAACTTTTTGAATCACACAAATTCCTTCCTGAACCATATTGGGAATGCTTGATGTAACACATTGACGCCCCTTTATGGGAGGTAGAGTGATTGGGAGAGATTGCAAATTTTTTTTTTTTTTGGTACTATATGATCACCACAAAATATAGAAGTACCAGAGCACTGTTAACATGAATGCACAATTACTCATGAAACCTCAAACTCACATTTTTTAAGGTACCATGGTACTATAACGTCATGAACCATAACACTTTTATTTAACGTATGTGCCATATCTATAACCTTAATATGATACATGCCATATCATTTTTCTCTACAATATGGGAGCCACAAATCCACATAAAAGATAAAGTACAATAATCCCAAAGGCTCAAGTCCTTGAGCCCTCTACTCCTTCTTTGCTGTACTACATAGACCCTCTGGTCATTCCTTGAACATATCTTTTCTTTTGCCTTGTAAATTGTGTGTTTGTTTATACAATGGAATAAGTAAGTCCACGACTTAGTAAGTAAGATTATATATTTTGTGAGCCTATCATTGTATATTAAAAATAAGCTTGCTTTTTAGACCATACACTATCTCCTTTAAAAGCTTTAACTCTAGATCCTTGACGTCCTCCTTAGGGCCCACACTGTGCAATGCCTTAGCACCACATGGTGTAATTAGGTTGCTTTGATATCATTTATAACGACCCAGAGAAAACGCTAGCCATAACTGTGTTATCACTTCAAAAAGACTAGTTAAATTACAATTGGAGCTTCATAGAATCACTTATAAAGCCCAATTTCACTTAGTAAAGAACCAATGTGGGACTTTGAACCTATGAACTCTTTTATAATCCACTCACTCTATGTAGATAATTCATTTTCTCAATGTGGAACTAACTTATTGAGATGTCATAACTAAGTTTTGCTTTTAGAGTGCAAACGCGGTGTCAATTTCCTTCACCTTCGGCCAGAGACCTATTCTAGGAGCTACCAATAAATTCTACTTAATTACCATAATGACACTAAGTGTCCTACTTTTAAGACCAAGTACAAGAATGCCGCAAAGGTTTGGATAGAAGTCAAGACAAGTGGCCATTGGTTAGCATAAAGACTCTGGACATCGTTGGTTTGTAACCATTGATGTCTATAATGCAAGTTGAGGGGTGGGGACTGACAAAATATTATGTGAATGGCTGAATAATTTAACCTTGAGTTCTGTGTATTATATTGACTTTACAAGGATGCTATACATGGAAAGGAAATAAGTTCCTGCATGATTCTAGCCCTATACATGTAAACTATAATCTGTAAAATAATATATATATGTTAACTATACAAAATAATAAATGGAGAAATAAGGAAACAATCGTGGACTAAAAATAAGGAAACAATTATGGATAGCACAGCTGTCCATTGACAACCCCTCTCAAATTGATGTAGGGTGATCAACAAGCATCAATTTGCTACTTTAGAAGCAATGTCAATGACGAGTGAGAGCCTTGGTGAAGATATCAGCAATTTGTAGGTCAGTGAAAATATGTGGAAGAGTGATAATACGAGCTTCAAAGGCTTCCCGGATAAAGTGACAGTCCATTTCAATATGCTTGGTGCGCTCATGATAGACAGGATTGGCCGTGATCTGAATAGCACTGGTATTATTGGCATGTAGAGGTGTAGGACCAGTCTAAAAAAAATCTAACTCAGCAAGCAAACCGCGAAGCCAAATAATTTCTGAACAAGCAAGAGACATTACGTAGTACTCAGATTCCGTAAATGACTTAGAGACTCTGTCTTGCTTCTTACTTCTCCAGGAGATCAAGGCATCATCTAAGAACACACACCAACCAGTGATGGAGCGACGGGTATCCGCACAACCAGCCCAATCAGTATCACTATAAGCAGCAAGACGAGTAGAATTGCTGGCAGGGAAGAATAATCCACGGGCAGAAGTACCGTGAACATAGCGTATGATCCTACGGACAGCAGTCAAATGTAGATGACGAGGAGTCTAAAGGAACTGGTTGACTTGCTGGACAACAAAAGAAATGTCCGGTCTAGTAATGGTGAGATAAACGAGGCTACCCACCAACTTCCGGTATAAACTGGGATCAGCAAGTAAGTCGCCCTCCTCTTTGCGAAACTTGACATGTAATTCCATGGGAGTATCAACAGAAGGAGCCTCTTGAAGACCAGCTGTAGCCACCAAGTCACTAGCATACTTATGTTGATTGAGGAAAATGCCGGAGGGATCACGATGCACCTCAAGACCAAGAAAATATGTGAGAGACCCAAGATCTTTTATATGAAAGGACTCTGAGAGATGAGTTTTGAGCTGGTCAAGTAAAGTGGAATCAGAACCAGTGATCACAATATCATCAACATAAACCAATAGAAGAACAATACCCATGTCGGATTTCCGAAGAAACAAGGAAGTGTCATACTTGCTCTGCTTGAATGAAAATTGTAATAAAGTGGTGCGGAATTTATCAAACCAGGCCCTCGAAGCCTGTTTGAGACCATAAAGAGAGCGACGAAGCTTACACACATGTGAAGTCAAAGAGGGAAACAATCCCGGAGGTGGCTTCATATAAATACACTCTTTAAGATCCTCATGAAGAAAAGCTTTTTTGAAATCTATCTGATGTAGGGGCCAATCACTGGAAGCAGCAAGGGCGAGAATTGTACAAATAGTAGTCATTTTAGCCACTGGAGCAAAGGTCTCTTCATAATTGACACCATACTCCTGATTATTCCCAAGAGCAACAAGCCGAGCTTTGTAACGGTCCAAACTTCCATAAGATCGAACTTTGACTGAGTAAACCCATTTGCATCCCAGAGGCACAATAGTAGGAGGACAAGGCTCAATGTCCCAGGTTTGATTGGCCTCTAGAGTGGCAATTTCTTCCTGCATAGCGTGTCGCTAACAATCATGCTTGGCAGCATGTGAGTAGCAGGTGGGAATATCAAAATTGGCCAATGTAGCAGTAAGAGCTGAAATAGAATTGCCATAACTGGAAGAAGGAAATCCATACCTATCTGGATTGACAGACACTCGAGAAGAGCGACGAACCAAAGGTGCAAGAGGTGCTGCCACTGACTGAATCTGGAGCGTGGTAGGATCAGATACCGGGTGAGCCACCGGAAGAGACTGTGGGCGGGAGCGTCTTGTATACACAATACCTGGTTTAAATCGAGAACTGATGGGAGGAAGATCTGAGAGCTGCTCCTCATGTGTCCTCTCTGCCATCATCTTTTTTTTTTTGATATATATTCATCAAAAAAAAGAAGATGATGGCAGAGAGGACACATGAAAGAAATGTTAGTTTTCAAAGAAAATAACATTCCTAGAAATGCGAGTACGATGTAAGATAGGATCATAGCAAACAAATCCCTTTTGACACACATTATATCCCAAGAAAGCACATCGGACAGATTGAGCAGATAATTTATTGCGCTCATGAGGAGGTAAATGAACAAAACATACACAACCAAAAGTACGAAGGTTATCATAACTAGGTTGCTTAGCAAATAAGCGGAAATAGGGAGACTTCATATGTAGGACTTGAGAAGGTAAACGATTAATCAAGTGAGTAGCAGTTTTCATAGCCTCTACCCAAAACATGGACGGAACAGAGGATTCTAACAAGAGAGTACGTACCACATCGAGGAGATGACGATTTTTGCGTTCGGCTACTCCATTTTGTTGAGGAGTAGAGGGATATGAACGTTGATGAAGAATACCCTTAGAAGCCAAGAAAGCTTGAAACTTAGTAGACAAATATTCACCACCGGAATTGGTGCGTAATGTCTTAATAGAAGAAGAAAATTGATTGGCAACATTCGCAAAAAACTTAGTGAAAGTACGAAAGACCTCAGATTTAGAGCGAAGAAAGTAGACCCAAGTAAATCTGCTATGATCATCAATGAAAGTCACATAGTATTTAAATTTTTCATGTGAACTCACTAGGGAAGGGCCCCAAACATCACTATGGATAAGGTCAAAGTAGTGAGATGCCCGACTAGCATGCAAAGGGAAGGGAAGAATTTTGCTTTTACCAAGTTTGCAAGAAGCACACTCAAGAGAGAAAGAATAACGGTTTTTATTACCAAGTAAACCAGTGTTCAATACATGAGATAGGATGGCCCAATCGACGATGCCACACCATACTAAGATCGGAAACATTATTACAAGCAAAAGACTTAATAGAAGAAATTGGAACAGGCAAAAATAGTGGAAACAAGCGCCCCACTTTAGGTCCCTTCGCGATCTGCTCCCTCGTTACCTGGTCCTGCACAACACAACCATCACCAGAAAATTTAACATCACAATTTTTTTCAACTAATTGGGCAACAAAAATAAGATTCGTGGAAAGCTGAGGAGCAAGAAACACATCAGTGAGCATAGAAGAGGCATATCCGACAGTAGCTATTGGCAAAGAACTACCATTGGCAGTCTGAATAACAGATTGACCATCATAGGGCCGAACATGACTCAAAGCGGTGTGAGTAGGAGTCATGTGATTAGAAGCTGCTTAGTCCACGTACCAGAGTTTAGGGGAATGGTTACCTTGAAACCCTATTGCTGATAAGGCTGAAAGGAGAATCTATTGCACCATTGCTGGAGTGCAGTAATTTGGTGCAAGAGGGGCAGGAACAGAGGACGCATCTGAAGGAGAGACAAGAGTGGCAGGAGGCGTGGCAAGAACCGAAGTCTGAAATGCTTGGGCCGGATGATTTTGGGGACGAATACGACATTCTTTGATAATGTGACCTTTCTTCTTGCAATAAGAGCAGAATTTTTTAGGACAATTAGCAGCAATATGCCCATATTCCTTGTAGCAGAAACACTGCAAGGTTCGAGAATGCATAGGTGGTCCACGTCCTTGGGCAGAGAAGGCCACAGTTGCAGGCCCAGAACTGTCATGAGATTGCTCCAAAATAGCTTGAGTACTAAGACGTTGTTCTTCGCGAAGTAACTCACCAAAACAAACATCAAGAGAGGGAATAGGAGATCGATTCAGTAAAGAGGAGCGGACAGATTCATATTCTGGACGAAGTTTCATAAGAAACTGATCACGCTGGGTAGTGGCGTGAAGAGTCTGAATAGTGGAAAGAGCAACAACAGGAACTTCCGCGGTAACCAAGGTAGCATATTCATGCCAAAGAGTCAAAAATGCCGAGTAATAGTCTTGGATGGAAAAACTACCATGCTGAAACATGGCAATTGCATGTTCTAATTGAAAGCAACGAGCATCATTATCTTGATGATAAACCTTCTTCAAATAAGCCCACATGGATTGAGCAGAGCGATGGGGCCGCAAGTGGGTGACAATATGAGACTCTATTGAACCAAGAAGCTAGGACATGATTCGTGCATCAAGCACAACCTATGAAGGAGAAGACTCGTCAGCCTTAGATTTTTCAGAAGTGGATGATGGTTCAACATCCGTGCCATCAATATGACCCCAAAGTGCTTTGCCCTTGAGAAAAAATTCAAACGGAAATGCCCAAGTAGCATAATTGGTGCCTGTAAACTTAACACACACAGGAGCAGAATCCATAGAGAATAAATAGAACTCGAGACAAATCAATGGGCCCAAAACGACATCGAGAGTGACAGACTGCACCGCCACACAGAAGTGACTGAGAAAAACCACCGATACCTCAAACAGAGGCTGCCAAAAACACCAAGACAAGCTGAAGAAGACTGTTCTGAGAGACTTGGGCCGAGAGTGATAGACCACTATGCGGTGAGTACCCAAACTAGCGAAACACCAGAACCACCAAGGGGAGACTGCGCCGACACCACAGGACCACACAGATTGGACCAAAAGACTCATACTAGACCCAACGAGGAGAAAAAAAAATCACGGGTACACCACAGACCTGACCGAAACCCACCAGCGTCACGTCCGAAACCGAGAAGAAGGAAAAAAATGCGGGGAAAGGAAAACTTAGCAATTGGGCTCTGATACCATGACAAAATATTATGTGAATGGGTGAATAATTTAGCCTTGAGTTCTGTGTATATATAGACTTTACAAGGATGCTATACATGGAAAGGAAATAAGTTCCCGCATGATTCTAGCCCTATACATGTAAACTATAATCTGTCAAATAATATATATATGCTAACTATACAAAATAATAAATGGAGAAATAAGGAAACAATCGTGGGCTAAAAATAAGGAAACAATTATGGACAGCACAGCTGTCCATTGACAAGGACTGCTTAGTAAAGGGGTTCCTTATTTCTTATTGTGGTTGTAATTGTAATTTCTATGAGAAAAATGTTTGCTTATAAAAAAGAAAATTTCATGCAGAAAAATGCTTGTAAGGCGTCTATGATATCTTATGTCGTGTATGGATGTTTTGTAACAGACACGGGAATATTTGGAAATTGGAAATGGTTTAGTTCAAATTTTATTTTGTGACTTTTGTTTTTGAAATCACTATGGATATAGATTTCATTTGAATCAAGACCTTTGCAATTAGAATCAGACCACATCAACTAAATTGTTTAGCATTCAATTGTGTTCTTGACATTGTCCTTGGCTGAAACTACCTCTGTTCATTCGTCTGCTTTTTTATGCCAGTACCACTCCTCTCTATGACACGCACACACTCATACTTTCTCTCTCACACACCCCTGCACACAGTAATGACTCATTTCAGCTTTGCTGTCTGGATGCAGCTGTAGTGGAGGGTGTCTTGGAGTTGATGGAAGGGGCAGGTGGGTCCTGGGTGGTATGGGGGGGAGGTTGGTCTTGGGAAGTGTGAGAGTACAATTGTTGCATTAATTGCAAGGAGTGAGAAGCAAAATTGTAGAAAGGGCAGAAATGATCTGAATATTTGGGAGAAAGTGGGATGTACCTTTCCAGTTCATAGAATGATGGATTGACATACCTTTGTTCCAGACAGTTGCAATATATAACAAATCAATTCAACTAGACTGAAGTAAATCCCATTCTACCCAACTTTAGTTCCAAACACAATGTAGAGGATCAAATTAGACTAATGCTGTGAGTAGAGATATAATATCTTCTTTCTACCTTATTCCTCCCTCTCCTCCTCTTCTCTCTTCTCTCTCTCTCTCTCCCCTTTCTTTCCTTTTTCCCTTCTTTTTTCGTTCTCTTTTTGGTTTTCTGTTACTTTTGGTGTTGTGCCTTATTTCGTTAAAATTCTTTGATTTGTTTTCCCTTTCATCTATTATTCATCTATGCATGTTCTAACTTGCCATTTGGCTATTGTAGATTATTTTCTTATAGTCTACAGCTTAGATGTAAAAAGTGCTGCTAGACTTGATCTTAGATATATGAAAACTCCAAAGATTTTTAACAGCACTATCAAGTGTGGACCCAATAAATGTTTGGTTTTGTATCTAGATGTAAAGAACCACTTCTGCTATTTATAGTCTATCTCCTCTACTAGATGTATCATATTACAATCTATTAGTGGTGTAATTGTCCAGGATTTCAATATTTTTCCTGACTTTATTTTGGTAATTGGCTTTTTTAGGGTTGGCTTCAACTCGGTGTATCATTTAACTGATCTACCTTCGTTTGTGAGTGGCAAGCACGTGGTATTATTTGATCCTCAGAGTTTTTACCTTCCTAAGGTTTCTGCAGCAAATCCTGGAAAGCGAATTGACTATGTTAGTTCTTCAGCCATCTCACTATATAAAGACCAATTCTTTCCATATTGTGCTTTTGGTTGTGACATGAAACTTCCTTTTGCTGGAACTTTATTCCGTTTCCCTTTGAGGAATGCAGATCAGGCAGTCAGAAGTAACCTCTCGAGGCAATCATACGTGGAAGATGACATCTCTTCCATGTTTGTTCAGCTTTATGAGGAAGGAGTTTTCACACTACTCTTTCTCAAAAGTGTTATGTGTATTGAAATGTATGTGTGGGATGTTGGAGAACCTGAGCCAACGAAGCTTTATTCTTGCTCAGTGAGTTCGGTGAACAATGATACTGTTGGGCATCGGCAGGCACTACTGAGGTTATCAAAGTCAATAAATTCTACTGATAGCATGGTGGATGGCTTTTCATTGGACTTCTTGAGTGAAGCAACAATTGGAACCCAATCTGAGAAGAGGATGGATAGTTTTTATATAGTGCAAACAATGGCTTCAGCATCCAGTAGGATTGGTTCTTTTGCTTCTACTGCATCCAAAGAATATGATATTCACTTTCTGCCATGGGCATCAGTTGCAGCATGCACATCAGACGATTCGTTTAATGTAATATGCAATATTCAAGTTTTTAATCTCTTCTATTGCAACCATAGCTCTCTCTCTCTCTCACACACACACACACACACTATTGAAATGTATGTGTGAGATGTTGTACACTATTGACTATTTGTGTTGCTGCTAGTTTGAACATTTTTCAATTTCAACAATATAAATTTTAGACTTTATTGCCATGTTATATATCTATTCCTAGAAATGGGAATATAAACCTTCACTAACATACATTGTTGCTTCGAGTAGTTGTGCTACAGATACTTAATAAAAAAAAAGAGTAGTTGTGCTACAGTTTGTGAAGTTTTTCAGAATCTTTCAATTATATATTTTGTTCAACGATACCATCTAATGGGATTTTGTTTAGGAACCTTCCAATTATATATTTTGTGCATTGTTACTATATGATTGACTTTAGATTGATGGTACAAGCTTAGGTATAATGCCTCTTACTGCATCTTAAATGGATATTATTAGCTGGTATGTCATATCTTTTTGTGTGATACAAATATGAGATCTCAAATGCAGTTTAAACAGTAAAGGAGTTTACTTGTTGCATATGCTTCAAGTTATTTATTACTGGTGCTACTTCTGTGTGGTAGTGTAAATGAGCCTTTGCCATTTATGACAAATTCATTTCAAAGGACGTGTACTTTTGGATAAGAGTTGATCCTCATTATTCATTTTCATGAGAGTGACTGATGCTAGAGGTTCCATAGTGCTTCAGGGTCATTTGATTATCTTGTTGTACGCTAAGAACGGTGTCCTCATGGATATGGAGAGGATGAGTGTTGGCTGGTCTTTGGATTGTGTTAAACTTGTTGTCGTATAAGCTAGAAAGTTTTAGTTTTTTGGTTTAAAATTATATATGTACTACAATGCGAAGAGAACTAGCATGTTGGGGAAGTAGGTAATTTTAGCCAAATAGATGTGTATTGCATAATCAGTTGTAACAAATAAAATATAAAAAATCTGAATATCTGCTCAAAAAGTGGCAATCTTTTTCTGTCTTCTGTACCATCACAACACTATCTTACTAGCTATGCATGTATTTTTTGTTTTAATTTTCCTGGTGCATGATTCACTAGGCTGAAATACCATTTTTGTGTACAAATATTTGTTTCTGATGTTGTTTTTTTTTTGTTATATTTTTTTAATATGTGTTGCAATAATTATATTGGTTTTAAATTTGTTGCAGTATTTCTTGGTGCTTACCCTGACTTAGGTTGTTAGTTCAGGATTCTTGAATTAATTATGCTCGGTGATCTTATTTCATACAATTGCAATACTCATGTTGTTCTATGTGCATGATTGTGGGAATGACCGGCCGAGTACTCTTGTGAAAAACCAACAACTTGCTGCTTTTAGTTAATTATTTTCCTGTTTTGGATTTTTTTTGTTCATTCTTTTTTCCCTTTTAACCAAGACATTCTCATGCTATTGCAATTGATTTTTAACAGAATAATGTTCTTAAGCTTGGTCGGGCATTTTGTTTCCTTCCTCTACCTGTTAGAACCGGATTAAGTGTCCAAGTTAATGGGTACTTTGAGGTGTCGTCAAACCGTCGTGGCATTTGGTATGGGGCTGACATGGACAGAAGTGGAAAAATTCGTTCTACCTGGAACAGGCTTCTTTTAGAAGATGTTGTGGCTCCCACTTTTACACAATTGCTGCTTGGTGTGCAAGGGTTGCTGGGTCCATCTAATTTATATTATTCTTTATGGCCCAATGGTTCTTTTGAAGAGCCGTGGAATATTTTGGTCGAGCAG
The DNA here is from genome assembly GCA_900184695.1 of Betula pendula. Classification (NCBI taxonomy): domain Eukaryota; kingdom Viridiplantae; phylum Streptophyta; class Magnoliopsida; order Fagales; family Betulaceae; genus Betula; species Betula pendula. The sequence continues at coordinate 336,758 of FXXK01001061.1, forward strand.
ATATACAGAAACATCCGCAATGCTCCTGTATTGTATTCAGAACTTGAAGGAGGAAAATGGGTTTCACCAGTTGAAGCTTTTCTTCATGATGAGGAATTCAGTAAAAGTAAGGAACTTGGTGAGGCCCTGGTACAACTAGGAATGCCTATTGTGCATTTACCCGATGTTTTGTCTAATATGCTTTTGAGAGATGCTTCTGAAGTTAAGCAGAAAGTGGTAACTCCTGATACAGTACGCCATTTTCTTAGGGAATGCAAAAGTCTTGTTTCTTTAAGCAAATCTTACAAGCTTGTACTGTTGGAATATTGTCTTGAAGACTTAATAGATGCTGAAGCTGTTACACATGCATATGATCTGCCTTTGCTTCCTTTGGCAAATGGTAATTTTGGATTATTGTCAGAAGCAACAAAAGGAATTTTTTATTTTGTTTGCAGTGAGTTAGAGTACATGCTACTTCAACAAATTTCTAATAGATTAATTGATCAGAATATTCCTCTCAACGTACTGAATAGACTTTCTGGTATTGCAAAGTCATCAAGGTCAAATCTTGTTGTTTTCAGCGTTCATTATTTCCTTCAGTTCTTCCCTATGTTTGTACCTGCTGAATGGAAATATAAAAGCAAAGTGTTGTGGGACCCAGAGTCTTGTCATGATCATCCGACTTCATCATGGTTTGTGTTATTGTGGCAGTATCTTCAGAATCAGTGTGAGAGCTTGTTGTTGTGTGGTGATTGGCCTATCTTGCCATCCACATCTGGGCATCTGTACAGAGTTTCTAAACAATCGAGACTTATTAGAGCAGCAAAACTTTCCATTAAGATGCAAGACATACTTAATATGATTGGATGCAAAATACTAAACCCCAATTATGGAGTTGAACACCCAGATTTATGTCACTATGTATGTGATGGCAATGCTGCAGGTGTTTTGGAATCAATATTTGATGTTGTCTCTTCGGATGGTTGCAGCATTGTGCAAACTCTTCATATTTTGGGAGTGGAAGAGAGGAATGAGCTTCGTGGATTTCTGTTTGATCCAAAATGGTATATCGGAGACTGTATGGATGATTCTAACATTAGAAATTGCAAGATGCTGCCTATCTATAGAGTCTCTGGTGGAGGATCTTCTCAAGGTATCCAATTTTCTGATCTAGAGAATCCTCGAAAGTATTTACCACCATATGATGTCCCTGAATACTTTTTGGGAGGTGAGTTCATTATTGGCTCTTCGACTCATGAAGAAGAGATTCTGTTAAGGTATTATGGAATTGAGAGAATGGGGAAGGCATGTTTCTACAGAAAACAGGTGTTCAGTAGAGTCAGGGAGTTGCAACCTGAAATTCGTGACAGTGTCATGCTCTCTGTTTTGCAAAACCTACCACAATTGTGTGTTGAGGACTTATCTCTCCGGGAATGCTTGAGAAGTTTGGAATTTGTCCCAACCCTTAGTGGCGCTCTTAGGTGTCCTGACAAGTTGTATGATCCTCGTAATGAAGAATTATATGCATTATTAGAAGACTCTGATAATTTTCCTTATGGTCCTTTCCAAGAATCTGGCATTTTGGACATGCTGCAAGGATTGGGCCTTAGAACAGCTATATCTCCCGAGACAGTGATAGAAAGCGCTCGGCAGGTAGAACAATTAATGCATGAGGATCAACAAACTGCATATTCAAGAGGCAAAGTACTTCTCTCCTACTTAGAAGTTAATGCTATGAAGTGGCTACCCAGTCCAGCAAATGATGATCAAGGAACAGTGAACAGAATTTTCTCACGAGCTGCAACTGCATTCAGACCTCGCAACTTGAAATCTGACCTTGAAAAGTTCTGGAATGATCTCCGGATGATCTGCTGGTGCCCAGTTTTAGTTTCTGCTCCTTTTCAGACATTACCATGGCCTGTTGTATCATCCATGGTTGCTCCCCCCAAGCTTGTAAGATTGCAAACAGACTTGTGGCTTGTTTCTGCGAGCATGCGAATACTGGATGGAGAATGCTCTTCCACAGCACTGTCATATGGACTTGGATGGTCTTCTCTGCCAGGTGGAAGTGTGATTGCTGCACAACTACTTGAGCTTGGAAAAAATAATGAGATAGTGAATGATCAGGTTCTCAGGCAAGAATTAGCCCTCTCAATGCCGAGGATATACTCAATACTGACAGGCTTGAGTGGCTCAGATGAGATGGACATTGTAAAGGCTGTTCTTGAAGGTTGTCGGTGGATATGGGTGGGAGATGGATTTGCAACCTCGGATGAGGTGGTCCTTGATGGTCCACTTCATTTGGCTCCTTATATACGTGTTATACCTGTTGATTTAGCAGTTTTCAGGAATTTTTTTTTAGAACTTGGCATTCGAGAATCCTTGAAGCCCACTGATTATGCTGATATTCTGTGTAGAATGGCTGTGAAGAAGGGTTCCTCCCCTCTTGATGCACCAGAAATCAGGGCAGCTATATTGATTGTGCAGCATCTGGCTGAAGCTCCTTTTTGTGACCAGCAAGTTAAGGTCTATTTACCTGATGTTTCAGGCAGACTACTTCCTGCCAGTGACTTGGTTTATAATGATGCTCCCTGGTTGCTTGGCTCAGAAGATCCTGATAACTCATTTCTTGGTGCCTCAAATTTGACAGTGAACATGAAGAGAACAATTCATAAATTTGTTCATGGGAACATATCCAATGATGTTGCTGAGAAACTTGGTGTCTGCTCACTTCGTAGAACCTTGTTAGCTGAGAGTGCTGATTCGATGAATGTGAGTTTGTCCGGAGCTGCAGAAGCTTTTGGACAGCATGAAGCCTTGACAACGAGGCTTAAACATATACTTGAAATGTATGCAGATGGACCTGGGATTCTATTTGAGCTGGTGCAAAATGCAGAGGATGCAGGAGCTTCTGAGGTGACCTTTCTCTTGGATAAAACTCAATATGGGACTTCTTCTGTTCTCTCTCCTGAAATGGCAGATTGGCAAGGCCCTGCATTATACTGTTTTAATGACTCTGTTTTCAGTCCGCAAGATCTTTATGCCATATCACGCATTGGTCAAGAAAGTAAACTAGAGAAGCCCTTTGCAATTGGAAGATTTGGGCTGGGTTTTAATTGTGTCTATCATTTTACAGATATCCCCACATTTGTCTCTGGGGAAAACATCGTTATGTTTGATCCTCATGCATGTAATTTGCCTGGGATTTCTCCCTCCCACCCTGGCCTGCGAATAAAATTTGTGGGTAGAAGGATCTTGGAACAATTTCCTGATCAATTCTCTCCGTACTTACACTTTGGTTGTGATTTGCAGCACCCATTTCCTGGAACCTTATTCCGTTTTCCACTTAGGACTGAGACTGTTGCTTCCCGAAGCCAAATAAAGAAAGAAGGATATGCCCCTGAAGACATCATTTCTCTTTTTTCTTCTTTCTCAGAGGTTGTGTCTGATGCTCTGCTTTTTCTGCGGAATGTGAAATCTATCTCTGTTTTTGTGAAGGAGGGACCTGGACATGAAATGCAGCTTATACGTCGTGTGGACAAGCATTGCATTAGTGAGCCTGAAATCGAATCCAATGCACTACAGGATATGTTTAGCTTCTTCAATGGAAATCAGCGTAGTGGAATGGATAAAGACCACTTCCTGAAGAAATTGAGCAAATCCATTGATAGAGATTTGCCATATAAATGTCAAAAGATTATTACTACAGAGCACAGCTCATCTGGTGATATATCACACTGTTGGATAACAACTGAATGTATAGGTGGTGGGTTAGCTAAGAAAAACTCTGCAGCATCTAATGGCAAGTCCTATAATTCTATCCCATGGGCATGTGTTGCTGCATATATACATTCTGTCAAGGTTGATAGGAAATTAATTGACATCCCAAAGACAGAGGATTTGTTTATAAATACTCCTGATTTGTTTCAGGTTCCTACGGCTTCCACTCAAGATAGGAATGATTTTGAAGGCCGCGCCTTCTGCTTTTTGCCACTGCCAATTAGCACTGGTCTTCCAGCACATATTAATGCATATTTTGAATTGTCCTCAAATCGTAGGGACATCTGGTTTGGTAATGACATGGCAGGTGGTGGAAAAAAACGCTCAGACTGGAATATTTACATCCTTGAAGATGTTGTTGCCCCTGCTTATGGTCATTTGCTTGAGAAAGTCGCATTGGAGGTTGGCCCCTGTGATTTGTTTTTTTCATTATGGCCTACAACAACAGGATTAGAACCTTGGGCATCAGTGATACGGAATCTCTACATTTTTGTTGCTGATTTTGGTCTTCGAGTATTATTTACAAAAGCAAGAGGGGGACAGTGGATTTCAACCAAGCAAGCTGTTTTTCCTGATTTTACTTTCCACAAGGCACATGATCTTGTAGAAGCATTATCAGATGCTGGTCTACCTCTTGTAACCGTTTCTCAGCAAATTGTAGAGAGATTCAGAGAGTTCTGCCCTTCGTTGCATTTCCTGACACCACAGTTGTTAAGGACTTTGTTGATTTATAGAAAACGTGGATTTAAGGACCGGAATGCAATGATTTTGACCCTTGAATATTGCTTAGTTGACTTAATAGTACCTGTTCAGTTGGATAGTTTATGTGGTTTGCCATTATTACCTCTTGCTGATGGGTCATTTACAAAAATTGACAGGATGGGGTTTGGTGAAAGAATCTATATTTCACAGGGGGACGAATATGGTCTTCTCAAGGATTCAGTTCCACATCAACTAGTTGACGGCGAAATCCCAGAAGGAATTCATGGGAAGCTATGTGACATAGCTCTTGGCAAGGACTCGAATATTTCTTTTCTCTCATGCGATTTGCTTGAGAAACTCTTTTTGAAATTACTTCCAGCAGAGTGGCAGCATGCAAATCAGGTGACTTGGACTCCCGGTCATCAGGGCCATCCAAGTTTAGACTGGATAAGACTTCTGTGGGGCTATCTGAAGTCATCTTGTGATAACCTCTCTGTGTTTTCTAAGTGGCCTATTTTGCCTGCTGGCAGTAATTATCTTTTGCAACTAGTTGAAAATTCGAATGTGATTAAAAATGATGGGTGGAGTGAGAACATGTCCTCTTTGTTGCTGAAAGTAGGATGTCTATTTTTGAGGCATGACCTACCAATAGATCATCCACAGTTGGAAAAGTTTGTGCAGTCACCAACGGCAGTTGGCATAATAAACGCGTTTCTGGCGATTGCTGGTAACCTAGAAAATATTGAGGGGCTTTTTTGTTATGCATCAGAAGGGGAGCTACATGAACTCCGGAGTTTTATTCTTCAGTCCAAATGGTTCTCTGAAGAGCATATTGAAGACACACATATTGACATCATCAAATGCCTACCTATGTTTGAGTCATATAGAAGTAGAAAGCTTGTAAGTTTGAGTAAACCTATTAAATGGCTTAAACCTAATGGTGTGCATGAGGATCTTTTGAATGATGACTTTGTACGCGCAGAATCAGAAAAGGAAAGAATCATTTTGAGAAGGTATTTGGAGATTAAAGAACCCTCCAGGGTGGAACTCTACAAAGATTACGTGCTTAACCGCATGTCAGAATTCGTTTCACAGCAGGAGGCTCTTTCAGCCATTCTACATGATGTGAAGCTTTTGATTGAAGAGGATGTTTCTATTAAATCTGCACTGTCCACAACACCTTTTGTTTTGGCAGCCAATGGATCTTGGCAACAGCCATCTAGGTATGATTTTTCATGCAATTCTTGATTTCTAGATGATTAAAATTTGTGTACTTTTATTATTGGGAATGCCAGTTTCAACCCCTTTTTTTACCCTCCATTCTTCTTCTTCTCAATTTTTAAATCAGAACATTTGTAAAAATTGGTTCCTACATCATGTACTTACAAACTAATGACATTAAATATAAAGTACTTTTTAAGGAACCAACCTGGTTTCTTGTATGTCTTTGTGAGTTATTTTTATTTTTAAGTTTTGTTTTCGAATGATTTTGAGTAGAATCATATTACATAAATAAAATAAATCTGGATTAATGTTCACCTTTGGCAGTTTCCTTATCATCTGTGCCACTTTCTTTCTTTTCTGGGTTCATAACTGGGTTATGGCCTTTCTTTAGTTATAGTATATAACGCTTAACTTTCCATTTTTTTCCCAATTTCTCCTCTTTTCTGAGAAGAAAAAATATATTCTGTTTATATTCTTCCTCAATCTGATTCGGCAATAAATCCTAATCATTCTGAAAGCTTTTAACTTCATGACATTTCTGGATCTGTGGAGGCCATACTATGAATATATCGTGATGTACTTGTTAGAGTGATAAGGGCTAACATTGTTGCATCCTTTCAAATCTGTTTCTTATTTAGTTCCATTTTGTTTTAATCAGAGTGATAAGGGTAACTTTAATGCATCTTTACTTTTGTGGGTTTATTTCTTGTTTGGTTTAATTTTGTTTTTAAGATCTGAGTTCATATTCTATGTTCTGGGATTCCTAATCTAAGCCTTAAATTGGGTTTTGATTATATGGGAAACCTTGAGATAAATTGGGGATGAATATGATTATCTACATGGCAATTATTACTTTTTCCTTTTAATGTCTCGATTGATGTGTCTTTTTTTGAATGAGTAAAATGCTGTGTCTTTTGAAAGTAAGTGGTGGTGTGCAACTTGCATCCCCAGACAAAAATATTATGAAGAACTTATGGTAATGTTTGCAAACAGGAGCATGATAGTTTGGACAACTAATCCTATTCTGGCAGTTAGTCTGCTTGTATTAGCATCATGAAAAAAGCATTTGATATGAATGTATTTCTTATTATAATACTTTGGCAGGCTTTATGATCCTCGTGTTCCCGAGCTGCGGAAGATGCTGCACAGTGAAGTTTTCTTTCCTTCTGACAGATTCTCAGATCCCGAAACTTTGGAGACTTTAGTAAGCCTTGGGCTTAGAAGAACTCTAGGTTTTGCTGGTTTGCTTGATTGTGCTCGATCAATTTCTCTATTGCATGATGCTGGGGACTCAGAAGCACTGAGTCATGGGAAGAAGTTGCTTGTCTGTTTAGATGCTCTGGCATTAAAGCTCTCAACTGATGGAGCAGGAAATTGGGATGAATCGGAGGATGCCATGCTACGTAATAACAACGGTCTTGTAGATGGTAATCCAATGCGTGTTGACTCTTCCGAGAGGGATAAGAACTATTGTATAGAAAATCTTGACACTAGTTTTCTTTTAGGCACCATGATTGATGACAAACCGGAAGAAGAATTTTGGTCTGAAATGCAGGCTATTGCTTGGTGTCCTGTTTCTGTTGATCCACCTTTGAAAGGACTCCCTTGGTTAGAATCAAGTAATCAAGTAGCAGCCCCGAGCACTGTGAGACCTAAAACACAGATGTGGATGGTGTCGTGTTCAATGCATATACTAGATGGTGAATGCTGCTCAATGTACCTACAACATAAACTTGGTTGGATGGATTGTCCAACCATAGATGTTTTATCCACTCAGTTAATTAAGCTTTCCAAGTTCTACGGCCAGCTTAAGTTACAGTCTTTGGTGGAACCTGATTTTGATGCTGCACTGCAAAAAGGAATACCATTGCTTTACTCGAAATTGCAAGATTATATTGGTACTGAGGATTTTATGGTGCTAAAATCAGCTTTAACTCGTGTTTCCTGGGTTTGGATTGGGGATGATTTTGTCTCTCCAAATGCACTCGCATTTGATTCACCTGTCAAATTCTCTCCTTATTTGTTTGTTGTTCCATCTGAATTATCGGAATTTAGAGTTTTGCTTTTGGAATTAGGTGTCAGACTTAGTTTTGATGTATGGGACTATTTTAATGTATTACAGCGCTTGCAGAATGATGTGAAAGGGTTCCCATTGTCCACGGATCAGTTAAGTTTTGTCCATTGTGTCCTAGAAGCTGTTGCAGACTGTTGCTCAGACAAACCATTGTTCGAAGTTTCTGAGACTCCATTCTTAATTCCTGATTCTTTTGGAGTTCTGAGGCATGCACGGGATCTTGTGTACAATGATGCACCATGGATGGAAAACCATACTCTTGCTGGGAAACATTTTGCACATCCAAGTATCAGCAATGATCTGGCAAACAGGTTGGGTGTACAGTCACTTCGATGCCTCTCTTTGGTCGATGAAGAGATGACTAAAGATTTGTCATGCATGGACTATGCTAGAATAAATGAGCTTTTGGCATTGTATGGGAACAATGACTTCTTGTTGTTTGACCTTCTTGAGTTGGCAGATTGCTGCAAAGCCAAAAAGCTACACCTTATCTTTGACAAGAGGGAACATCCTCGCCAGTCTTTGCTGCAGCACAATCTAGGTACCAATACAATTACTGTAGTTTGTTATTGCTTAGCATGTGCTAATGTTATAGGAATGGTTCCTCAATGTTAACAGACATATCTAGTGGTTCTCGGCTTCAAAATACAGCTCTAGTTTTAGCAATTGCTGTGCTTATCAGCCATGTCAGGTTGGCAGAGGTGACAATGTATTAGTTTAATAAATATCCTTCCATGCTGTATAGCAGTTGCAACTCTTGAGAAAAAAAAGTCGAATTTACTTCTGAAGTCGTGGTGCAACTGATTGCAATCTAATTTGTTAAAGTCTATTATTTTTTATATGGTATTCGTAGATGTAGGTCATAGCATTTTTCTTGCCTTATCATAAATTGGAGCATTATTCTGAATCTTGTTTGCATTGTGACTTGTGCAGGTGAATTTCAAGGGCCTGCCCTAGTAGCCATTTTGGAAGGGGTCAGCTTGAGTAGAGAGGAAGTAAGTGGCCTCCAGCTCCTCCCTCCATGGAGACTTCGGGGTGATACTCTTAACTATGGTTTGGGACTGCTTAGCTGTTATTTCATCTGTGATCTCCTATCAATTATTTCCGGAGGCTACTTTTACATGTTTGATCCTCGTGGTCTGGCACTAGCTCTACCTTCAGCTTGTGCTCCTGCAGCAAAAATGTTTTCACTGACAGGTATCTTTCTCAACACCATTGGCAATTGCCATGGCTTTAACAATTTGAGGATGCATGACTTGCACAACTCATGAGACTCACCAGTAAGCAGGAAACCACCACCTGAGTTTTAATTTTACCTTGCAAGTGTCTCAAAAGATTGTTAGATTGCCACCCTTTTGTATGACATTTGAGGGTTAGTACATGGTCTAGTGGTAGTTTTTTGCTCAATGGTGGGCCCCCTAATGCTCATATTTTAATTTAAGGTCATATTGCAACTGATCCAAGAGTTGTGTGCGAAAAAATGCAATTTATCCTTAAGTTTTCTTGGATGGTTACTTTTGTAATGCTTTGGATCCTTATAATTAGTCTCCTGCATGAGTAGAATTGAAGAATTGCAACTTTTTCTGTGGTATTTCAGGGACTAATTTGACAGGGAGATTTTGTGATCAATTTAGTCCTATGATGATTGGTCAAAATATGTCATGGTCACCATCAGATTCTACCATTATCCGCATGCCGTTGTCATCAGAATGTTTAAAAGATGGACTGGAGATTGGATTAAAGAGAATAAAGCAAATAACTGACAGATTTGTGGAGCATGGATCTAGAACACTTCTATTCTTGAAGTCAATTTTACAGGTATTAACAGTCATGAATGATTTAGCAAATCATTTAGTATCTGTAGCCATTGGTTACAGAATATAATGTTTGGATACATTTCCTATGTTTTTTTCATGTTAGCTGAAAATCAGATATGGCAGCACTTGGCAACAGTTTGAATTTAATTGGATGATCAAATTACCCTTTTAGTATTATAACAAAGACACTTCTAAAATCCTCAAAGGTAGGGTGGTGCTTTTTTTTTTTTTCTAGTCAAAGGCAGGGTGCTCCTAATATGTTGATCAAATTTTTTTTTTTTGATAAGTTTTTAAACGGGGGATGCAAGATTTTTTGATAATTTTTTTTTTTTGATCAAATTAACTGCTTCTTTATCTACTTTGACCTTATCCATGGGTTAGCGATCTTAATGCTTTGACCTTATCTTGGGTTAGCAATCTTGATGCTCATAATTTTGTCCCAAGCTAAACGACAATAGATTTTTATGGGCTTTATTTTCTAATAAAATGTTATGCTATTATCAACATAGACAGCTTCCTGGTCATTATTAATCATCTTTGTCTTGAAAAATTAAGATTGAATAGTGCTTACATTATCAAAATGAGCTTGGAATCCAGTGCATATATGGAGTGGAAATATAAGAGTCTTTATTTCCTTAAGCAATGCATTGCCTTCGTCAATGGGGACACAAAACCTCCTTGCTTTATAAACATAAAATTGGCACATGATACTTCGGCCTCTTCTCCCTGATTTTAGTGTACATGTATGTGGGCCTCTTGGTCTAATTATTAACTGACAAAACTTCATGTCCTTTATTTTGCTCCTTGTTTCTCATTGAAATATTCTATGGGAGCTCTTCCTTCTTTTCCCTTTTTTTTTTTTTGAATCTCGTTTATACAAGAATAAACTTAATTTTTGATTCTATCAAGTAAAGGGAGAGATTGCTTATCCCCTTCTTTTCTGGGTTATATATGGCAATTCCAACAACAGGTGATTCTGTGATGTGGGGCAACACTTTGACGGCAATATAAGCCATCAACCCCTTGAAATTTCCCTTGACTAATTGCAACAGTAAGCTTCCGTAGGCTTATGAAAACCTGAACTAATTAGATAGTTTCTGCCCTAATTCTACTTCTTATTTTGAGACCTTGAATTAGAAGGGCAGCATGGGCAATGATTTCAGGAGTGACATGATAATAATGGTTATCTCTTTGGAAAAGTCACTAGTAATAGCAGCAACTTACCTTGACAACGACTGATAGTATTACCATTTAGTTTTCATTTTTTTTTTTTTCTGGGCTAGTTTTCAATCTTCTTGTTTGAAGAGAATGATGACGTTTGGCAGCATTTTTTTATGGGTCTTAAAAACTCTGGCTCTGGAAGTTAGTAACTTAGCTAGCTAAGAGAGCTTTACTTTAGAATGTCTTGGGCTGGTACTCTTTTTAAAGAAAGAGGGACGTCTTTCCTTGTCATACTAAAAACCTTCTTGCTGGAACAACAATTGCCTTTTGTGGAAACGCTTTATTTAACTACAGATAATTTAGATGTCATTTTTACTTGCTAAAATAAGGAAAAAAAAAATCAAGTTTCCTAATGCAAAAGAGAGCTGCTACCTCAAAAAGCAACCTTATCTCCTTAGATGTGTCAACTCTCGAGGATGTATTTTTGAATGTTTTGCTACATGAACTTTTAGGGGCCCAAAGATGTATATCCTCTGTCTTTGCAACCCATGTACAATGTAAATACATGGGTATGCTAATATTTTTATTTTTTGGATCCTCTAGAAAATCTGGGAGAGAGAGCTCTATGAGAGTGGTTACTTTTAGTGACTAACTTCCTAGCATCGAGTGAGGTGAAGAGATTTTTGTAGTTGTCATTTGCAACAATCTGATGAACAAGGAGGTGATGGATTGACTAGCTAGTTTTCTTGCACATGATTCATTCTTTCTTGAGAAAGTGTTTCTTGGTTGCTTCTCCTAAGCATTGTGAATGGTGAGGGAAAAGGAATATTGTGTTAAGATTTTAGACACATTTCTGACGGGAAAAAAAGAAAGAAAGGAAAAAGGAATAGCTTCAACCTGATCTGGACACAATCATGTTTATTACAGAAAGGAGTGTAGGCCTTTGTGAGGCTTTTGGAAACTTAGGTTAAGCTCACTAATTTTGCTAAGCTTCATTTACATTCAGCAAAATGTGTGCAAATAGAAACTTAGATCATAGTAAGTGAATTCCAAATTGTTGGGAAAGAAGTGGTTTTTCTCTCTGGCATTTTACTTCACCAACCATTCCTCTCTAGCACTTGCGAGATTTGTTAGATATGAAGTGAATGATGGAATTGAAATCAAGTTTTGGCATGATATATGGTGGGGAGATCAATCATTTGGAGTGTCAATGTCCCTTTGAGAGTCAATTTCTTTGTATGGACAGCAGCTCTTGGAAAGCTTTTGACTTTGGATAATCTGAGGAAGAGAAAGTGGTGGAATGGTGTTGTATGTGTAAAAGGAGCGGAGAATCCATAAATCATCATTTTCTTCGTTGTGAAGTGGCTAGAGAATTATGAACTGTGATTTTTCGCCTTTTTGGTATAGAATGGGTCATGCCTGAAAGGTGATCGAGTTCTTAGATTGTTGACGAGGGCAATTAGGTAGTCGTTTAGTTTTAGCCACTTGGCAGATGTCCCCTTTGTGCTTAATGTGGAGTCTCTAGAGAGAGCCGAATGCAAGGTGTTTTGAAGATCTTGAGATGCCGATGGACGAGCTCAGGAACATCTTGGTCAATTTGCTTTATATATGGACAAGGGCAACATTTTCCATGTTTTTATAACTTTTTTTGATTTTTGTTCTTCTTTTAATCCTTAATGGGTGTTACCTTTTGTATACATCTTGTGTATTAGGGTTGCATTCCTCTGCGCTCATTAATGATATGCAGTATTTATATAAAATATATATATTAGGACTTCATCTTTTTGTCTTGCGTACGATGCACTTCTTAAATAGTTTAGTTTATTTGCTAGTTTTTTTTTTTTTTTTGATAAGTAAGTTTATTCACTAGTTAAAGGAGCGAAAGTTCGTTTTTCTAATTTGTTTGGTCTGCTAGGAGTGTGTATTACTTCTGAAAAGCTGAATCAGTCATGGTTCTTTAATAATCTCTGTCAATAATTTCTTTATTATTTTCGTGTAATATTGTCTTATGGATGTATATTACACAAGTTTAATATATTAACAGGTGTCATTCTCAACATGGGAGGAGGGAAACCCAGAGCTTTGCCAGGATTATTCAGTTTGTGTTGATTCATCATCTGTTCATATGAGGAATCCTTTTTCAGAAAAGAAGTGGAGGAAGTTCCAAATATCAAGGTTATTTAGTAGCTCAAGTGCTGCAATAAAATTGCAAGTAATAGATGTGCAAATTTTCCAAGGAGGAACTAGAGTTGTTGATCGATGGCTTGTTGCACTCAGCCTGGGTTCTGGACAAACAAGAAATATGGCTCTTGATAGGTATGTTAAAGCCGAAGTGTGCATAAGACATTTTCCTTTAATACAACACATCAATTTTGAAATTGAAAGGTGAATTTATATTTGTTTTTTGGGTTAATTGTTGCAATTCACCCTAAACTATACATCATTTGCAATATCTAACTTAAAAGCAAAGTGTGCATAAGACATTTTCCTTTAATACAACACAACAATTTTGAAATTGAAAGGTGAATTTTATTTTTTGTTTTCTGGGTTAATGTAGCAAATCACCCTAAACTATGCATCATTTGCAATATCTAACTTACACTACAAAATTTTTGCATTCAACACCCTAATTTGAGAGTAATTTGCAATTTCCACCTCGCCATCCGCAGTAAGTGTTATAATTAACAACTTAGTTGACTGTTTGGGTGGACTTTGAAAATTAATGAGAACTAATTTGTCAATTTTGAAATGAATAACACAGCTAGCATCTCCACCTGGGCTTTGCTTTTGTTCAAGTCAAGGGGGTTCACCCAACCAGCCCACTAATTTGTCAATTTTTATGCTGTTTTTGGTTGGTGAGGTGGACATTGCAATTTAATCTTAAATAGGGTGTTGATTCCAAAAATTTGTAGTTTAGGGTCAACATTACAAATGTCTTCATAGTTTAGGATGGATAGCTGCAATTAATCTTATATTATTCCATATAATCTATTAAAAATATGTTGGTCTTTATGTCTTAAAGGATCTCCTTGAGATATATCAATTCTTTGCATTAGTATCATAGGTTATGCCAAAATTCATGACTTTTGATAAATAAGTTTATTACTGTATAACTATCAGCACCCCTGGAGTAATATCATTTTTACAGTTTTAGCACATACAAATCAGTATTTGCATTCATAAGCCTAAGTTCGTTATCAAGAATTGCAGGTGCACTTGCTCACACAGAGAGAGAACTTTTTTATTTTTTTGTTCTTTTTTTTTCCCAGTTTCAATAAAACATTTTCACTGAGTATAATTAGATAGCTGTTTAAATCTCTGGTATTTTTCCTTTTGTTCTTGAGACTAGTAATACCTTAATGGTAAAGTTTTCATGAAAATGCTTTTCGGAGTATATAGTTGACTGGAAATGATCTTATTCTTCGATTTGATAAATGACTCAATGTTTTTGTTTGACTATTATCTTTAGACCTTCATATTCTCTCTTTGTGGTAATGATCCTCTAACCTACGTCTGGACCTTGGAATTGGTCTCCTGTTCATTGAAATTTCACTGAAGGATGTATTTCTCTTCTCAGTGAGCCGAATTTTGATAGTTCTGTAATTAATTACTATAAAACCAAGATTCAAACTTTCACTTTATTTTTAAAATGTACGCTGGCCTGTTGGTCCTTTTCCAAAAATTGTGGTGACATGATTATTTCCAAAAGAATTTCATTGATGTAAAGAAATTATGTTGGCAGCTCTTGGTTTTTGTGTCCACTCCCACATTTTCTTCTTACAAAATTGTATTTTGAATTATTTTTGGTAGTTGAAATTCATTGCATCTGAACGGTAGTCAAACTGAGGCAAAAAGTAACTCAATCTGATGATTTATCCCACCCTTTTGTGTTACAGAGAAAATTTTCTGCAGCTTTCTTTGAATTGACTTGTTTGTTGGCATTGTTTTGTTCTTGCAGGCGCTATCTGTCATACAACTTAACACCTGTTGCTGGAGTGGCAGCACATATTTCCCGAGATGGCAATCCTGCTGATGTTTATTTAACAAATCCCATGATGTCCCCTCTTCCTTTGTCTGGTGCAGTAGATTTTCCTGTCACTGTTTTTGGATGTTTCCTTGTGTGTCACGATGGCGGTCGTTTCCTTTTTAAGCACCAAGACAAGGAAGCTTTGATAGCGGCACAGCCTGATGCTGGAAATCACTTAATTGAAGCTTGGAACAGAGAACTCATGTCCTGTGTTCGTGATTCCTACATTGAAATGATACTGGAAATCCAAAAGTTAAGAAGAGACCCTTCGAGTTCTGGAATTGAGTCGAATGCAGGTCGTGCAGTTAGTCTGCCTTTGAAGGCCTATGGAGATCAAATTTATTCCTTTTGGCCAAGGTCTAGCAAGCATGCTTTGATTAATCAGACTGGAAATGACAGAAATTTAGTTTCAACAGAAGTGCTTAAAGCAGATTGGGAATGTCTAGTTGAGCAGGTAATAAAGCCTTTTTATGCCCATGTTATCAATCTTCCTGTGTGGCAGCTGTACTCGGGAAATTTAGTCAAGGCTGAAGAGGGGATGTTTCTTTCACAACCAGGGAATGGGGTGAGTGGTAGTTTGCTTCCAGCTACGGTTTGTGGCTTTGTGAAGGAGCATTACCCAGTATTTTCAGTACCATGGGAGTTGGTGACTGAGATCCAAGCCGTGGGGGCTACAGTTCGAGAAATTAAACCTAAAATGGTTCGAGACCTTCTAAGGGTTTCTTCAACATCTATTGTTCTTCGATCCGTTGATACGTATGTGGATGTTCTTGAGTATTGCTTGTCTGATATTCAGCCCCCAGGATCATCTAATTTTAATGAAGATGATGCATCACTAAACCCCATTAACTCTAATTCTATTTATAGAGCATCTAATGTTGTGGATAGTAGTTCTACTTCTGTTTCAGTCCCTTATGTGGGTAGTTTTCCTGGGTTGTCCACTGAGAGTGCAGCCAGCTCTGGAGATGCTCTTGAAATGATGACAAGTTTGGGGAAGGCTATATTTGATTTTGGTCGGGTAGTTGTTGAAGATATTGGTCGGACTGGAGGGCCATTAGTTCAAAGAAACATCATTGGCGGTAGCAGTAATAGCAGCAGTGGAAATGTGGATCAGAAGCTTTTATCAATAGCTGCTGAGCTCAAAGGTTTACCATGTCCAACTGCAACGAATCATCTAACAAAGTTGGGGGTTACCGAACTTTGGTACGGAGACAAGGAGCAGCAGGAACTAATGAGTCCGTTAGCAGCAAAGTTTATCCATCCCAAGATATTGGATAGATCAATCTTGGCTGATTTTTTTTCGAATCCTGCTCTCCAGAGATTGTTAAAACTACAGAATTTCTCTCTTCACTTACTGGCTAGTCATATGAGGCTACTTTTCCATGCTAACTGGGTGAGTCATGTAATGGGTTCAAATATGGCTCCTTGGTTTTCGTGGGAGAAAACATTGAGTTCTGGCGGTGAAGGTGGCCCTTCCCCTGAATGGATAAGACTCTTTTGGAAAAGTTTCAGTTGGCCACCAGAAGACCTCTCTCTCTTTTCTGATTGGCCTCTAATTCCTGCTTTTCTTGGTAGGCCAATCTTATGCCGTGTAAGGGAGCGTCATTTGGTCTTCATTCCACCCCCAGTTACTTCTCCAACCTCAGCAGATGGTGTCTCAGAAATAGGCATAGCAGGAAGAGATCCAGCTGTATTACCTATGAATCTCACCTCTGAGACTAGAGTAGTTCAATCCTATGTTTCGGCTTTTGAAGTAGCCAGAACCAAATACCCTTGGTTGTTGTCACTGTTGAACCACTGTAACATCCCCATTTATGATATAGCTTTCATCGACTGCGCTGTTCCATGCAGTTTCCTTCCCAATTCCAGCCAATCATTAGGGCAAGTTATTGCTTCCAAGCTTGTTGCAGCTAAACATGCTGGCTATTTCCCTGAACTTGCTTCTCTTTCAACTTCAGATCGAGATGAACTTTTTACCCTTTTTGCTAATGATTTCTTTTCTAACAGCTCTAATTACAGAGTTGAAGAACTTGAAATTTTACGTTCTCTACCCATATATAAAACAGTTGTGGGTTCATACACTCGCTTGAACATAGAAGATCAATGTATGATCTCTTCAAATTCATTCCTTAAACCATATGATGAGCGTTGCCTTTGTTATTCCACAGATTCAATCGAGTTTTCATTTCTTCGAGCCCTGGGGGTCTCCGAATTGCATGATCAACAAATTTTGATAAGGTTTGGATTGCCTGGGTTTGAGGGCAAACCTCAGTCTGAACAGGAGGATATATTGATATATCTTTACACGAACTGGCAAGATCTTCAGGTTGATTCTTCTTTGCTTGAAGCTTTGAGGGAGACTAAATTTGTGAGGAATGCTGATGAGTTTTCCACAGATCTTTTTAGACCAAAGGATCTCTTTGATCCCACTGATGCTTTATTAACTTCTGTTTTCTCTGGTGAGAGAAAAAAGTTTCCAGGAGAAAGGTTCAGTACAGATGGGTGGCTTCGCATTTTGAGGAAAATTGGCCTTCGAACTGCAACAGAAGCAGATGTAATACTTGAATGTGCCAAAAGAGTAGAGCTTCTTGGAAGTGAATGCATGAAATCAGGGAATTTGGATGATTTTGAGTTGTACATAACCAACTCCCAGAATGAAGTTTCTATGGAAATTTGGTCATTAGCGGGATCAGTTGTTGAAGCTATTTTGACAAATTTTGCTGTGCTTTATGGAAACAACTTCTGTAATCTCCTTGGCAAAATTGCGTGCATACCTGCTGAACTGGGCTTGCCAAATTTTGGAGGCAAGAAAGGTGGGAAGAGAGTTCTCACTTCATATAGTGAAGCGATTCTGTCCAAGGATTGGCCTCTGGCTTGGAGTTGTGTGCCCATTATCTCTAAACAAGCTGTAGTTCCTCCTGAGTACTCTTGGGGAGCACTCCACCTGAGGAGCCCTCCAGCTTTTTCTACTGTTCTAAAACATTTGCAGGTCAGATACTCAATTCCCTTCTATATTTTTCCGAGATTACTAGTGATGTAAACAATCTATCTAATACGAAATGTGCCCCAGGTAATTGGAAGAAATGGTGGTGATGACACTCTGGCTCATTGGCCAACTACATCAGGCTTGATGACCATTGATGAAGCTTGTTGTGAGGTTTTGAAGTATCTGGATAAGGTTTGGGGTTCCCTTTCTTCTTCAGGTAGATTTCTCTTTCTTTATTTTTTATTTTTTATTTTTTATTTTTTTTTATTAACATTTTTATATTTCATTTATTTTTTGTTTAATTTATTTTTGTTAATTATTTTAGGGAAAAGCTATGACGGGGTGGCTTCCAATCAAGATTGATGGGGCTTCATCCATTTTCACAAAATAATAATAGGTCTTTTAACAATTTAGACACTTTACACTGAGGATCTCTTATACAAGAGATGATAAGGCTAACAATATATATCGAATGTGTCTTTCTATTGAAAGTTATATTTCTTTTCCAACTCATACATGCAGACTATTCACCATTCAAATACACAGAGATATATCCTTCTGGTTTAATAATTTATGCGAACTTTAGAAGATGTCTACCTTCATAGTTCATAAATTTATCTCACTATTGGATGTAGAATTTGGTGAGGCCCCATCAATCTCAATGGTCCCTACCATGCTGTCATTGTTTACCGTGTTTTTATTTATTTCCAATGCTTTTTAGTGCCTTTGCCTTGTCCATATTGTTTGCTTAACATTTCAATTAAACGCATAAATATAAATTGTATGTTGTCTGGCCATTGATGCTGGATTACTTGTTAATTAAATTAGTGCTAAACTAGTTTTTCATTGACATCATTATTTCATCTTTCCTTCTTTCAGTCTCATTTATTTCATATGCATAATATAATGTTGGTTCTGGTAGAACTTAGAGTTAATCTCTTGTACCATTCCACACCTAATCTTAACGATTTCTTTATTGCTTGTTGAATTGAGTGTCTGTTGCTATAAGGTCATTCACAGTGGTAATACCTATTCTTTGCAAATGATTCTGGTTCTTCAAGGATTAGGTCATCCTTATGCATAGGGTTATAATTGAGTTGAGCTCAGCCGAGCCCAGTATTGGCTGTTCGAACTCGGCTTGGTAGAACTGTGTGGGTGATTGAACTCAGCTCGAACTTTAGCCAAGTATTCAAAGCTTGTTCGAGCTTGGCTTGATAGGACCCTAGCCAAGCCGAGCACCCAATCAAGTACTCGGATCAACTCGAGCTCGATTGAGTTTTATATTATTAAAAAGTATTCTTCCAACTTCTCAATCATCAAAAAGTATAACGGTTAAGTATTAGAGGGCAACATTGTAATTTAGACTTGCTACCCTAAGGGGTTGGCTCAAGTGGTGAGGGCCTTGGTCTTGATGAAGTTTCCATCAGGTCTAAGGTTCAAATTTCCTTTGGTGCAAACAATTCTTTGGGGTCAGCTCATCGGCAAAGTAGGAGTATTATCTGATCCGTGTGAAGGGGGCGTTTTGCACGCGTCCGAGGTTTACCTAACAGGTGTAGGTACACGAAGTGGCCCTGCGTTGGAAGGGTTCCTCGTTATCAAAAAAAAAAAATTAGACTTGCTACCTATTTGTCAGCACGTGTTGGTGAATGAAGAGAATGCACTACCCCGTTTTTATAGATGTTTGAGTGGGATCCATTTTCCAATGTCTTTGATGTGGGACAAACGAAGGGCCTACAATTCTAGTGTGGCCCGTGCCACGTCAAGGAGTGTGTTTAGCATTTCTCTATGATTATACTTATATAAATAACTATGTACATATGATATATATATCCTTTTGGAAGAGCTACGTGTTTTTGATATAACTGAAGAAGAGAGGGCCTTAGGTGTTGAGGAAAGAATGAAAAAGGCAGAAGTTGTCAACTAGCTTGAAAGATCCACTCGCATGGAAGAGGTGAGTTGGATGCAGAAATCTAAGGTCTTGTGCTTAAGGGAGGGAGACAAGTGGATGAAGTTTTTTTTTTTTTTTTTTTCACAAAATGGCCACCTAGAAAAGAATGAAGAACTCCATCGACTCCTTGTTGATTGATGGTACAATTTCTACCAACCGTTTGGAGATCAGCAAGCACATTGTCCAGTTTTATAAAAAGTTGTACACTGAGCAATTCAATTGGAGGCCTTTGTTGGATGGTCTTTCCTTTTATTCTATTGATGAGGCGGAGACTAGTTGGTTGGAGAGAGATTTTGAGGAAAGGGAGGTGTTGGAGGTAGTGAAAGCTATGAATGGTAACAAGATGTTGGGCCCTGACGGTTACTCTATAGTGTTCTTCCAAGCTTGCTAGGCCCCACTAAAGGCGAAAAGAAGATCAAAACTCCACAAATTGAGAGAAGTTAGAAAAAGAAGAAATATTAAAAGCCACTGTCCAATTAAAGAGGGATTTGACCAAAATGTTTATGAGCTCGTTCTTCGACTTTTTAGAATCTTGAGGCAATCTTCCAAAAGCATAGTCAAAACCTATGTTCATGTTCACCAAGGTTCTGGGTTAAGCTTTTCAGGAAACAACAACAGCCTGCCCTCAGATTCATAGTCGAAACAAATGTGTCCCCTCATGATGACTAATTCTGCTTTAAAATGATACCTCAAACCGCACGTGATTAGAAAGCAATCACATAGACTTCTCCCACAGATGAAACTGGATGTCATTTTGGTCAAATCCCTCTTTAATTGGATAGGGGCTTTTAATATTTCTTCTATTTCTAACTTCTCTCAATTTGTGTAGTTTTGTTCTTTTCGCCTTTAGTGGGCCCTTTCTTTATATATATCCTGTGTATTTGGATTGCGTCCCTCTGCGCTTTTCAATGATATGAATTATTTATCAAAAAAAGAGACATGTATTCCATTTTCGTTGCATACATTCACATTCACACATTGTATATGTTTTATAATGGGGGTCACTGGTCAGGGATGACAGTGACTCCTCATATTGTATACGTTTAGTTTTTGAACTCTTTTTTTTTTTTAACAAGTCATTTCTTGTCCAAGTTACTTGGTCATATAGAGAGATGGAGAATATAGCATTAGTCAGAAATAGCTGAAGTTCAGTTGGTTTGCTCCTTTTCAACAATAATACCCTCAACAAATTCTGCATTTCTTATATATAGGTTTTTTTTTTTAATGCAGATATAATGGAGTTGCAGAGAGTGGCATTTCTGCCTGCTGCAAATGGAACACGTTTGGTGACAGCAAACTCTCTTTTTGTGCGTCTGACAATTAACTTGTCCCCATTTGCATTTGAACTTTCTTCTTTATATCTTCCTTTCGTAAAGATTCTCAAAGATTTGGGACTTCAAGACGTTCTATCAGTTACTTCTGCAAAGGATATCCTTTTAAATCTCCAGAAAGCTTGTGGATATCAGCGTTTAAATCCAAATGAACTCCGTGCTGTGATGGAAGTTTTGTATTTTGTCTGTGAGACTGTTGAGTCTGATGGGTCCATCTGGAAATCAGAAGCAATAGTCCCGGATGATGGCTGCAGACTTGTTCAAGCAAATTCCTGTGTATATATTGATGCTTATGGCTCCCGATATGTCAAATGCATTGACACTTCCAGGTTAAGATTTGCTCACCCACATCTTCCGGAGAGAATATGTATAGTCCTGGGTATCAAAAAGCTATCTGATGTAGTGATAGAGGTATCTTGATATTCTGAAAGTCTTTTTCCTGTATTCTTAGTGACTTGTTCTTTTCCTTTTTTTTTTTTCTATTTTTTTTTTGGGGTATGGTGGATGTAGGCTTTTCCGCTGATTGGGTAAAATCTGCATCTGTTTGCAGGAACTAGATCCTGAGGAGCATCTACAGGCTTTGCAACACATTGGATCGGTTCCACTTGGAGCCATCAGAGAGAAGCTTTTCAGCAGATCACTTCAGCTTGCTGTACAAATTGTTGTAAATAGTATGGCTAGTCACATTCCCGCAATCAGTAATCTAGCTTTGGAGACGATAAAAAATTCACTAGAATCTGTTGCAGAGAAGTTGCAGTTTGTTAAGTGCCTCCATACTCGTCTTTTGCTCCTTCCAAACTCAGTAGACATTACACGTGTAGCTAAGGATTCCATTATTCCAGAGTGGGAGGATGGTTCGCAACACCGAACTCTTTACTTTGTTAGTAGGTCAAATGCCTGTTTTCTAGTTGCTGAACCACCAGCCTATATTTCTGTTGTTGATGTTATTGCGATTGTTGTGAGCCAGGTTTTAGGCTCCCCAACCCCATTACCTATTGGATCTTTATTTTTGTGTCCTGAAGGCTGTGAGACTGCAATTGTTGATATTTTGAAGCTTTGTACTGACAAGAGAGAACCCACAAGTGGAAGCACTAGTGTGATAGGCAAAGAAATATTGCCTCAAGATGCTCTACAAGTACAATTTCACCCGTTAAGACCCTTTTATGCGGGAGAAATAGTGGCTTGGCGGCCTCAAAATGGAGAAAAGCTGAAATATGGTAGAGTTCCAGGGGATGTTAGACCATGTGCAGGCCAAGCACTCTATAGATTCGAAGTAGAAGTTTCTCCAGAACTGACTAAGCCACTTATTTCTTCACAAGTTTTCTCATTCAGGAGCATATCAATGGGGAATGAGGCTTCCTCGGCAACCTTGCTGGATAGTACTCATGCAGTAATTGGTAGCAGGACGCATGTTGAGGTGCCCGAAAGTTCTGGTGGGGCCAAAACAAGATTTTCTCAGGTTTGGCCCTCTCTCTATCCATTTCTATTATGTGTTAAGGTTTTTCTGTTTTGTTTGTCTCTCCTTTTGGAGAAAAACAAATACTGCAATTAAAAGGAAAGTGGCTTATCCAGATAATTCTGCAATATTATCGTACTGCACCCTGCATGTCTTTTTCATTCTTGCTCAGGACCTCTTGACCTCTTGATGCATTGATTTCTGTCAGTCATATGGGTGTAATGGGTGTTAATGTTGACTCCCATTTAGGCGTCATCAACCTTACAGATAACTTTTCTTTTTTGGTTCTTGTGGTTTATTTACCTGTTTTTATATTTTTTAAATGTATTTTCTGTATTCAATTACCATTCTTGTATAGCTTAAACATCTTTTTAAGCTACTATAACTGTAGAAAACATTGGGTCTATTTCTGTGGAATAGAACTGTTTCATTTCCACTAGTGAATTTTCAGTGCTGGAAAAAAATATTGGTGGAATTGTGGTGTGGAAAACTTGAATGTAGAATTGAAATAGCACTTTCCTGCCCCATAGAATACTTAAAATATAAGGCAATATGCTGCCTTGATGTTAAACTTATGTGGTGAGAACTGATTGTCATAACTCATGTCCTGGGCCATGGTCATGTTTGATTGAACTCATGGCTACTGGGCTTTCTAGTATTGTTTGATTATTCTGTTATGTCTTATGCATTGGTCAAATGTCATCACACCTTAAACTGAAGGTTTTCTTTGTGGGCAGCTGCAGCCTGGTAAAGAGCTTCAGTATGGCAGAGTCTCTGCTGCAGAGCTTGTGCAGGCAGTTCATGAGATGCTTTCTTCAGCTGGGATCAATATGGATATGGAGCAGCAGTCCCTACTGCAAAGAACCATAAACTTGCAAGAACAGTTACAGGAGTCTCGGGCAGCACTTTTGCTTGAGCAGGTTTGTAATTTTCAGTTTAAAATTATATTGTTTCTCATCCATCAGTCCAAGTCTACATTGATAAAGGGACATAAGACATTTATTAACTTTTACAAAATGATGGATGTGCAATTTAGATATCAGGGAGTAGCCACATGTAGGTCGTTATAGAATCATACATGCTGGACCAGCTTTGGGATCCCCTTGCTTTTTTCCTGTGGGTTGATTAGAATCAATCCATGAACACGACATTTTTAGGGTCTGCTTGGGGATTTGAATCTGGGTTTCCTAAACGTGAACTACCTTGGCCTGAATGTTAAGACACTTGTGGAATGGAACTCAGCATTCCAGTAAATGTGGCTAATAAAATTGCAGGCCAATGATTTTGACTAGTTGAAAGCCAGCATTTTAAGTCACATATCAAGAAGATTTTTAAATATAGAGGTTGCTGGTTGTCAAATCCTATGATTGCTCAAGTCTACTGAAAACTTGTCATGTTATGAAATACAATTGCAGGAAAAAGCCGATGTTGCTGCAAAAGAAGCCGATACAGCAAAGGCAGCATGGCTTTGTCGTGTCTGTTTGAGCGCTGAAGTCAACATAACAATAGTACCCTGTGGCCATGTACTTTGTCGCAGGTGCTCTTCTGCTGTTGTCAAGTGTCCCTTTTGCCGGGTCCAGGTCACAAAAACCATGAAAATTTATCGGCCATGACAACCTCTGATGCTTTGGATGGGTGTGTTGTTATATAGTGTATATGTTCTTAGACGTGTGGGAAACTGGAATCTTCCCACTTCATTTAAATCAAAGGGGTTTCATTGTTATTTGTAGTCTTTTTGGGGGAAACGATTGAAACTCGAGGGAAGTTAATTTCCTTTGGAGTATATAGGTTTGCAACAAAGCCTGATGAGGTACCGAGTCTCAATTTGCCTATACTATTAGAATTTATGGGGGTGTTTTGTAGCATCATTTGTTCACTGAGCCCCTTGTGCATAGTGGCGTAATTTATTATGTACAGAGAAATTGGAAGTCGATACCTTCCATGTTATACTATCCAGATTTTTTGCTATTTTATTTTTATTATTATTTTTTGTTATTTTTTCGAAAGTTTCATAGCTTAATTTAGTTTGATTGAAAGAATAATAATAAATGTCGAATGTAAATTTATAGACAGTATGTAGATGGATGTGTAACGAAAATCACTGTTGAATTCCTAATAGCCGTAAGTTGAGAAATGGTTGGACATTTTCTACTCACATGATCACATCCAATAATCCTAGCCACAAGAAGTAACTCTTGCTCCTCTTGATGAAAAAAAAAAAAAAATGTTCAGTTTTCCCATAAATTTCATGTTAAATAAAAAAAAGTAGGATAAATAAGTATGGGGATGATTGTGTTTTAGTTCCGAGAAAAGGAGTGAATCCGACATTGGGTTTTTTGGCTTTCTTTTGTCTCTTTTTTTTTTTTTTTTTTTCTCCCCTTATTGGATGCATTCCATCTATGAGTAAATCTAAAAAGAAAATAAAAAAGAAAAATAGAGCCACTCCACTTTCTCTCTACCTCAATCTTTTTGTTCAGATTAACTGAGGCTTAACGGCTGTTATTTTATTTTAAACGTTTTGAACACAAAAGTAGTGTGATGCGGTCCGCAGCACAAAAATCAAATAAAGAATATGCAGCCTAGATCCAAAATCATACGATAGAAAGTGAAGAGAAAATGACCATAGAAGAAGCTGCAACGAGAGTGATCATAAATAAACCACGCGTTCCAGTCCCGTGAAACGAAACGACCGCGTATTGCTGCTCAGCTCAGAGACACAAAATAGGCTGCACATTTAATGTTATAAAATAAATTAAACATATCCTAAAGAAGAAGGCCTATCCACAACGACCAATATCAGACGCTTCAAACCGCCCGCGCGCCGTTGAGAGCGAGAGTAGATAGAAAAAATGGCGAGTCTGCTGCAGCTGAGCGAGTGCACGCATCCAGTGATCGTGCTGAAGCCGTCCTTTACCTCTCTCCTGCCCACCTCTTCTCGGCCT
This sequence comes from Betula pendula, assembly GCA_900184695.1. Classification (NCBI taxonomy): domain Eukaryota; kingdom Viridiplantae; phylum Streptophyta; class Magnoliopsida; order Fagales; family Betulaceae; genus Betula; species Betula pendula. The sequence goes on from FXXK01001061.1 coordinate 362,185, forward strand.
CGCCACCAAGAATACCGAACTCAGCCTCGCATTTCACCTCCCAAAGCCTCTCTCCAACAACCTTCTTCTTCTTCCTTGAGTCGGAGAGAATTCGTATCCCAAACCGCGGCCATTTCAGTGTCTCTTCTAGCAGCTCCCCCGGCAAGGTCCGAAGATGCACTTTCGGAGTGGGAGAGAGTTTACCTCCCCATCGACCCTGGCGTCGTCCTCCTCGACATCGCTTTCGTCCCTGACGACATGAATCACGGTCTCTTTAATTCTTAATTCTCTTCTTTCATTTTGTTCGTCTATCTTCTTTCTAACCCTAGTATAACCGCATAGCTTGTTGTTTATGGTAGGTTTTCTTTTGGGGACTAGGCAAACCATTATGGAGACAAAAGATGGTGGAAACACTTGGGCTCCGCGTTCGATACCCTCGGCCGAGGACGAAGATTTCAACTACAGATTTAATTCCATTAGCTTCAAAGGAAAGGAGGGATGGATTGTTGGGAAACCTTCAATTCTGTTGTACACTTCAGATGCTGGAGAAAGCTGGGATAGGATACCACTAAGCTCTCAACTTCCTGGAGATGTGGTAAGCTTGTATTAGATGTTGGCCCCATGTCTATTTAAATCATTAGTCGCTTTGGTTTACTCGAATTCGTACTTAAGCTGAATTATGCTGCCATGAAGTAGAATGTGTTTTCTATAAATGTCATTTTTCTGAGTTTAACTTGTAATAGCATTGCAATCTTTCTGTTGGCAAGTTGTTGGTATAGCAAATATGAGGGACAATCTTTTGGTCCTCTTTTTGTCCTTCCCAAGTTGACGTGATTTTTAGAATCACCATTGAATTAAAATTCAATAGTTATCTATCCCAAATTCAATGGTGATTTTAAAACAACATCAATTTGGGAGGATGAAAAGAGGACAAAAAAATGGTTCTTAGCATTACTCAGCAAATACATCTGATTTGCTTTTGGTCTCTTTGTTTACTTTTAGAAAGTGGGGAGAGTGCGCGTGTCTTGCAGAAAAAATGGAGTTTTAGGATTTTGGAACTCATGCATTACTTTATTGTTTATATTACTGTTATTGTGCTCAGAATTAGGTAAATACTCCTATTAAAAATGCAAAGGCACATCACTAACTAATACTCCCCTCAAGCTGGAGCATAAATATCACACATGCCCCGCTTGCCTAAAATGCTATAAATAAAACAGTGGTTGACACTCTCTTTCAACAATATGTCTGCTAGCTGGTCACCAGTTTTTCACATAAGAAGTGCGGATTAATTGACTATTTATTTTTTCTTTGATAAGGTGGTGATCAATCTTATAACTTCTACAGTCCTATCAAAGTTTTGTGAAATGTTAATTTCTGCCTTATTATAACAATATAATTTCGAAGGCTCTGTACCAATGAACTTTAAGTATTGGTAGCATATAGTAGGTGATTCTATTATGATATATGCAGGTATATATAAAGGCAACAGGAGAGAAGAGTGCAGAGATGGTGACCGATGAAGGTGCAATATATGTTACGTCAAATAAGGGCTACAACTGGAGGGCTGCAGTCCAGGAAACTGTTTCAGCTACTCTTAATAGGTGTGTTTCTGCTATAATATAAGCTAATCTAACTGTCTACACTGTTTTCATGTTGTGGGTTTAGCTAAACTAATGGTTGAGATCTGTAATAATTATGTTAGATGTGAAGATCTGATTCCTTAACAAGATAGGTAATTGTTTTCATTTTCATCTTCTGATCTTTTTGACACTCATTTGGCTTAACCCCCCACCCAAAAAAAGAAGAAAAGAAAGGCTTTTGTTTGGCTTTGCTGCGCTAACCGTTTGACAAAGCAGTCTATTTATTATTATTATAGCGTCTGTCTTTGTTGCATTTGTTTGAACTCTTCGCCTAGCTCACCCCATAAGAAATCACGTTGAAGCTTCTTAATGCGGTTTGCAACACTCACATTGAGAGGAAAGAGGACATGAAGTACGTAGGTAAATTGGAAAGTGTACTCTTAATAAGGGTAACCCTTCCACCCTTAGACAAATACATCATTTTCCAACTAGCCAACCAACGCTCTGATAAGTACTTACCTCATGATCATATAAGATAAATAAAAGAATGAGAAGCAGTTTCCACTTGCATGTACTCACCAACAAAACACCAATGATGGGATAGAAGATGAGGACGTGGCATCAAAACTTATTGGATGTGTGTAACTTTAAAAAAAAACTACATTCTCACAAATAAAAAAAGGCAAATAGACACAAATTTTATTCTTTTCTTTGATTTTTCTATGATTACATGATAAGCATGTTAAAATAATATTTTTTTAAAAAAAAAATACTACAGAAATTGGGAAAATATTAATGGTGGGGAGACACTATAATTCATTTCCTAGTTTAAGGAGATGATTGTTAAAATTTTGAAGTCTAAGGAGACATTACAAAATAAACCTATAGTTTAGAATGGGAAAGTGCAATTTGTTTCTTTCTTTCTTTCTAGTATGTCAGAGATGCAGTTGATAAGCTATTCCCCTAAAGCTTAGATTTGTTCTTTTTTCATCTTTGTTGCTGGATTAGCTTCATGTTTCACTCCCAGAAGTGCAGCATGAATAAATAAGCAGCAACTTTACTTTTATCAGATTAATGAACTTTCTTAACAATATTGTTAAATTATCTCAAGAAACTGTGGCCTTTTGCTGGTCTGCCAGAAAAGTTTATCCACAGAGCCAAGATTCCACCATGTATATGGAAAATGATTTTAGTTTGGAGAGATAAAATACTCACATATCTTCATTTCCTTTTCAGAACAGTTTCTAGCGGAATTAGTGGTGCAAGTTATTACACGGGAACTTTTAATACTGTAAATCGCTCTCCAGATGGAAGGTATGTCGCTGTCTCAAGCCGTGGTAACTTCTATCTTACCTGGGAGCCTGGGCAGGTTAGATTCTCCTCTTTTTCGATGCCATCGGGCTTTCCTTTGATTTACATCATGCTGTTCTAATAGGTTGCCTTTTAAACTGAAATCAGATGCATAAAAAGGAATTTTTGTCTGCACTATTAGAAACATGAACATCTGTATAAATATTCCTAGTCCTGAGTGTAATTTGTTATGAGACTCCATCGGTTTGTCCCATTCTTTTTTAGCATTATTAGCTAAGGTTGCATGAAGTTGTGCATAGCTATAGAGGGGAGTCCTCACAAACCAGAGTGTCTGATTAGTTGCTTGTGTAAGTCATGGTTAATTTATTGTGCTCTGTGGTTTATTCATGTCATAAGTACCGAATTTTAAGTTTCATTTGGGAATGTGCAGTTTCATTGATAAATTTTTTTTTAAAAAAAAAAATTCAGCCATTCTGGCAGCCACATAACAGAACAATTGCAAGAAGAATCCAAAACATGGGATGGAGAGCTGATGGTGGTCTTTGGCTTCTTGTTCGTGGAGGGGGACTTTATCTTAGCAAAGGCACAGGGGTAAGTGTGGGGATATCTCTTTCTTTAAATATGTCAAGTATATCTTGCATAAGAAAATTTAATTGTCTGCAGGTAGTATGTTTTATTGCTGTCAAATTCTGATTCTGTTTAGTGGATGAATGTGACTTCTTGTTTCTTTTTTTTTTTAATGAATTTCTTGTTCATATTGGATGCCAGTGGATGCATTTCTATCAGAATTTTCTAATTTATAGAAGAGAAATTGGGTTTTTGGTTTGAAAAAGGTGTCTATTTTTGCTGGAGAAAAAAGTTCAGTTATCAAATAAAATGTGGAAGTCAAGATTTAATCTTTTTTGAACTAGGAAATTGCGAATAAAAAAAAATAAAAAAAATAAAAAAAAAGAAGGGAAAAATATAAAAAAGCCTCTTATACTAACAGCCTAATTGAAACAAGCCTCACGAAATGACAAGTGGTCTATGTCGGCCTCACAAACTACCAATATGGTATAAAAAAACCCCTTTTCAAAATTTTTTTCCAAAAATACCCTTAGTTGTTAATAAAAATAATAAATTTAACTATTTTTTTTAATTAAAAAAAGAAGAATTTGGGGTCTTAATTTTTTAATAAAAAATAATAAAATTTAATCTTTTTTTTAATTTTTTTTTTTAAAAATTGGGGTGGCCGATCCACCCCATGGGGTGGATCGCCACCCCAAAACACCACAAAAAATCAGAAAAAATGGCATGAGGTGGCCGATCCACTACATGGGGGTGGATCGGCCACCCCCAAAGCCATGGAGGGGTGGCTCACGGCCACCACCCATGGCTTGGGGGCTCGCTAGTCACCCCAATTGGTTGGGGGGTGGTGGCGAGCCACCCCAACCAATTTCGGGGTGGCCTGGGGGTGGCTCGCGGCCACCCCTATGGCTTGGGGTGGCTCGCAAGCCACCCCCAAAACTGGTTGCTGCCACCCCAACCAATTTGGGGGTGACTGCGAGCACCCCTCCATGGCTTTGGGAGTGGCCGATCCACCCCATGTGGTGGATTGGCCACCCTAAGCCTTTTTTTTATTATTTTTCTGTGGTGTTTTGGGGTAGTCGATCCACCCCATGGGCTGGATTGGCCACCCCAAATTCTTCTTTTTTTTTAATTAAAAAAAAAAAAAGGTAAAGTTTATTATTTTTTATAAAAAACTAAGGGTATTTTTAGGACAAAAATTTGAAAAGGGCGTTTTTTTATATCATTTTGGTAGTTTGTAAGGTCGACATAAACCACTTGTCATTTCGTGAGGCTCGTTTCAATTAGGCTATCAGTATGGGGGGCTTTTTTATATTTTTTCCAAAAAAGAACCATCTGCCTTCTAGCTTAAGGCAAAAAGGTAGGAATCAAAAATCAGAGATCATCTGATAACTTTTCTGTGTTGATTTGAGTTATAGGTTTTTTTTTTTCACCTGGCCAATGTATTAACAAAAAAAAAAATTAGAGAGATTCTTATTTTGGGAAAACATAGCAAAAATTGCTCCAAGTACGGCTGATGAGATTTATTTGTGTTATTCTCTTTCTACTTTTTCCCCAGGCTGCCTGATTTATACAATTACTAGACATATCTGACTCCAAATGCTAGGGTAGCCAGAGAAGGATAGAGCCATATCACTGAATGCACTTTGCTGACCTAGACCCTATGTAAATTGTCATATGACCAGGACTTGGGGCTATCGTGAATTCCACTCACATTTTACATGAAACAGCAGTGTGCAATTATAATATTTTGGTTCTAAAATATTACAATTGCACATTGCTGTTTCATGTAAAATGTGAGTGATTGCATTTTGTTAGGGGATTGGTTTATTGCTTATGTGAGTGATGCATTTTGTTAGGGGATTTGAGAAAGTTCTCTTAACATTTAAAATATTGAGATGCTTTATGAAAATTTAAGTTTTAATTCGTCATTCTACATTGATAATCCATGGATATTATATTTACTATATGTGTTTTATGTCCATTGAATATTTTTTCCAGTTTTCAAGTTTGCATCCTTGAATGTCATATTCTTTGTATGAATCTCTGGTACTTTGATTTTGATGCAAGTATTGCTTATTAATGAAGCATGACAAACCTTAACTGTTTCAGATAACGGAAGAATTTGAAGAAGTTCCAGTTCAAAGCCGGGGTTTTGGCATTCTCGATGTTGGGTACCGATCTGAGGTAACAGTTTTCTTATTAAGTGGTGGTGTTATGACTATGTGCACGGCTTCAATGATATAACATGGATTTCTCGCATGGGGGTTTTGTTAAATTACTACTTATCTCAAAAATTTAAGCTGATATGAAATGATAAATTTAATCATTTAATAACATTTTCCCTCACGTATAGGCTCAAACACATATAACATTTAATTAAAATGAGGTGAATTGTGGAGTTAGGGTTTGAACTCATGACCTCTGGCTTTGATATCATGTTAAATCATCATTTATCCCAAAAGTTTAAGCTTATAGCAAAAGATAAATTTAATCATTTAATTTATATTCTAATATTCTCCCTCATTTGTGGGCTCAAACTCTCCCTTAATAGGTGAGACCCAACACATGAAATATTTAATTGAAAAATAGGAAGTGAATGAAGAAGATAAGGCTCGAACTAAGGACTTCTACTTTAATATCATGTTAAAGTAGAAGATAACGCTGTTGTTTGGAAGATGGTGCCTTCTTGCCTCATGTGGTGCCTGTGGAGGGAGCGGAACGACAGAACGTTTGAGGATCAAGAAAGAACGCTCGAAGAACTCAAGTCTTTTTTCTTTTTCACCCTTTTCTCTTGGACAGCTGCTTATCTAGCTCCTTTAGCGATAAGCTTTTCTGACTTCCTTGTTCTTTTCTCTTCTTGTAATGAGTCTTG